>CAUDMG010001680.1:1215000-1740000 GCA_958450375.1 Homarus gammarus
CTCTCTTTTTCTTTGTCTTTCTCTCTGTCTATCTGCCCCCCTCTCTCTGCTTCTCTCTCTCTCTCTCTCTCTCTCTCTGTTTGTCTCTCTCTCTCTCTCTCTCTCTCTCTCTCTCTCTCTCTCTCTCTCTCTCTCTCTCTCTAACCTGACTTCCTCCCCATAGCCACACACCTGTAACAAGATGCTGAACAACTTAATTGAACACAGGTACAAGTCTTACCTGGTCAAACACCTTGGTACAATAACAAACGTCCCCCTCCTATCCCCCTCACTTCCCCCCCTCCCTCTTCACTTCCCATCTCCTTCATTTCCCTCTCCCTTCTTCACTTCCCTCCCTCCACTCCTCTTCACCTCCCCCTCCCTCTTCACTACCCCCCTCCCTCGCCCTCGCCTCCTCCTACCTTCTCACTACACCCCCTTCCCCTCCTGTGGCCTTGGGAAGGACTTGGTTATTGGTCGTGTTCACTAGTGGCCACACCGGGGGGGGGGGGGGGGGGGGGGGATAAATCAATTGAAAGTTACATTTAAGAGGTGTTACGCCGTCTCTTAATTTACTTTAATATCCAGGTTCTAGGCGTAACCAAACAAAAAAGGTGAAGTAAATCAAAAGGGAATAAAAATAAATAAAGTAAACCTTAAAGAATTAATTAATTAAATATTAACACAATAAAGAGCCTCGTAGGCTGTCACAACAAATTGATTCACCATCGAAACTTTTAAGACACAAGTGATACTAAACATCGAAACATCAAAAGAATAAAAATAAACCATTGGATTACGTTAACACTGCATAAACATATAAAAACTAACACTGAAATTAACTAACGTGAAACAACACTGAATTACTTAAATGTAACTAAGCAAATACTGATGGACACATAAGAGACATAAATAGGTACTCACATAGATATACCACATTGGTGGCGACAGGAACAACACAAATAAAATTAAGTATAAGTAACAGGTGACGAGTGTCACTCAAAGGATGTCGACTGAATGACAAGAGGACTGGACTGAAATCCGTCTACTGGTGCCTACTATATATAGGGTAGGCTCCGGCCAATGAGACCAGCAGGTGAAACATGGGTATGAAACATGGGTCGTTTAACGATGCAGATGGTCGTTAGAAAAACAAAGAATGCTTGTTACAATACTAAATGAAGAAATAAGATGGGCTTGAACAAATAATAACAGTTAAAACCTTAACAGCACAGGGTAAGGTGACTAGATTATATAATAGTAATACAACACAACATTACAGGAATAATATGGAACAACATAGAGGCATGTTATATAAAAAAGTAAAATACGACATGGTTAGTATTGAATGTTGGCCAGTCTTTGATGGCCACATTTTTGATGGTCACAGTAAGATAATAAGTGTGTTGTGGCCATATTCGTTAGGATAGGAGGAGATTTTAATGGCCACAGGTAGAGGTAGGTGTCCATGAAGGCCACACCTTAGAAGTTTAGAGAAAGAGTCCATCGTGGCCACACTTAAAAGAAGACCTTGTAGTGGCCACGCCCAAAGGACAAAGCCACCATGGCCACACCCAGAAGATACGCAAATGTGGCCATAGCTCGTGCCACACTTACATGTACTCGCTCTACACACACACACTGTGATATGGCCGGCCACCCAATATAACAACTAGTAAATCACCTCATTAGCATAACGAGTTAATTACTGCCTGAATTTTAATCATTAACAATTAGGAGGGTGAGCCACGTGTGTACCTGTGATGTAGCACACCTGTAATACACCTGCTGTAGTACACCTGTTGTAGCACACCTGTAATACACCTGCTGTAGTACACCTGTTGTAGCACACCTGTAATACACCTGCTGTAGTACACCTGTTGTAGCACACCTGTTGTAGTACACCTGTAATACACCAGTTGTAGTACACCTGCTGTAGTACACCTGATGTAGTACACCTGTTGTAGTACACTAAGCATTTGCTATAGTCAATTAAATAATGAAAGTGAGTCTCATACTCAATACACAGGGGATCGAACCAACGACTTATAGAACAGTAACCAAGACCTATAACCACTCAGCCACCGCAACCCGTCAACGGCAGACTATAGGCAGCTTGACCTATAGCTACCTATGTCTTGGTGATAGTCAAGGACAACAACAACAACCACAACCACACCATCAACACTCCAGGTAAGGGCCTCAGGTGAGTATGAGTGGCCACAGGTACAACACACTCCAGGTAAGAGCCTCAGGTGAGTATGAGTGGCCACAGGTACAACACACTCCAGGTAAGGGCCTCAGGTGAGTATGAGTGGCCACAGGTACAACACACTCCAGGTAAGGGCCTCAGGTGAGCATGAGTGGCCACAGGTACAACACACTCCAGGTAAGGGCCTCAGGTGAGTATGAGTGGCCACAGGTACAACACACTACATGACGTTTGTGGCTAAGAGGCAGTTTTATATCCAAGAGAAGCAACTGGCCAGGTAGAGGATGACCATGGCCTGTTCTGAGTCTCTTCTCTTCCATCAATATGTTGAATAAGCTTTCAGATAAGCTCTCTCTCTCTCTCTCTCTCTCTCTCTCTCTCTCTCTCTCTCTCTCTCTCTCTCTCTCTCTCTCTCTCTCTCTCTCTGTCCTAACCTAACCTAACCCTCTCAGGTAACGTTGGGGTGTTTAATTATTAGGTGAAATGAGGCGGGGGTTAATTTACAGATAATAGGGGACTAATTTACAGGTAGGGGATAATTTACGGGTAGATAGCTAAGTTACAGGTAAGGGAGCTATTTTACAGGTAAGGGAGCTATTTTACGGGTAAAGGATGCTAATTTACAGGTAAAGGGTGCTAATTTACAGATAGGGGCGAATTTCCAGGTAAGGGCCAACACCTACCAGCTCTTCAGACCAGGAGTAAATACTTAACTTCAGAATATTTCACAGTAACGTGGTATGGCCGTTGGCAATAACGCTAACCTTCGCTATAAACATATACTGTAATGGTGACTCAGGTGCCACCTGTGACAGCTTAACCTTCATAAATTATGTGTACACATCTGAACACATGTGGGTCATTGCTTGTAAAAAGTGTTCGCTCACATGTGGTTACCTGGCCAGTTCACATCATTATTTACTTTATAACTCAGGTGAGGAAATTCTGAGTTTAACAGGTAGTAACCTAACCTAACCTAATCTAACCTAACACTAAGGTGGTCTAACCTAACCTAACACTAAGGTGGTCTAACCTAACCTAACCTAACCTAACCTAACACTAAGGTGGTCTAACCTAACCTAACACTAAGGCAGTCTAACCTAACCTAACCTAACCTAACCTAACCTAACACTAAGGTGGTCTAACCTAACCTAACCTAACCTAACCTAACACTAAGGTGGTCTAACCTAACCTAACGCTAATTGGGGAATTAGGTTAGGTTAGGTTAGACTAGCTTAGTGAACAGGTGTAAACGGTGTTAGTGTGTGTGTGTGTGTGTGTGTGTGTGAATAGTACAAGAATGGTGGACGGTAATGTTGTAAGTATGCTGGACGGTATAGCACACACACACACACACACACACACACACACAACAAAGCACTTAATTTTCGCCACAAAAGCCATAAATGGTTAATATAATGGCGTAAGTGGTGGTGGTTGTGGCACTGACGAGCAGAAGGCACTCAAATGGCACGAGGCACTCAACTGGCACTATGCACTCAACTGGCACTATGCACTCACTAGGCACCCAACTGGCACGAGGCACTCAACTGGCACTAGGCACTCACTAGACACTCAACTGGCACTATGCACTCACTAGACACTCAACTGGCACTATGTACTCACTAGGCACTCAACTGGCACTAGGCACTCAACTGGCACTAGGCACCCAACTGGCACGAGGCACTCAACTGGCACTAGGCACCCAACTGGCACTAGGCACCCAACTGGCACTAGGCACCCAACTGGCACTAGGCACCCAACTGGCACGAGGCACTCAACTGGCACTAGGCACCCAACTGGCACGAGGCACTCAACTGGCACTAGGCACTCAACTGGCACGAGGCACTCCCTCGTGTTAAGTGTGTTGGTGAATGTCTGGGAGGTGTGTGTGTGTGTGTGTGTGTGTGTGTGTGTGTGTGTGTGTGTCATTCTCTCTCTGTGTCTGTGTGTATTTGTCTGCTTGTGTCTCCGTGTGTGTATACTCACAAGGCCTGGCCACACTCAAGACCTGGCCACGCTCTAGACCTGGCCACACTCAAGACCTGGCCACACTCAAGACCTGGCCACTCTAGACCTAGCCACACTCAAGACCTGGCCACACTCAAGACCTGGCCACACTCAAGACCTGGCCACACTCTAGACCTGGCAACACTCTTGGCCGGGCCACATATGTCCTCGGCAACACAAGAACAATAATTACCGTGGCCCTGTAGGGTGAGCCGTGAGGGTCACCGCGGCTACTAAGCAACAGGGCGTAAACAAACACCTGAGTAACATGACCAATCACTTTCCACCTACGTCATTACCTGCTGCCTATCTGACCAATCACTTTCCACCTACGTCATTACCTGTTGCCTATCTGACCAATCACTTTCCACCTACGTCATTACCTGCTGCCTATCTGACCAATCACTTTCCACCTACGTTATTACCTGCTGCCTATCTGACCAATCACTTTCCACCTACGTTATTACCTGTTGCCTATCTGACCAATCACTTTCCTCCTACGTCATTACCTGCTGCCTATCTGACCAATCACTTTCCTCCTACGTCATTACCTGCTGCCTATCTGACCAATCACCTTCCCCCTACCTGAGTTCCTGCTGTAGTTACCATCACATGTAATTTCAAGGTAATTATGACGAACTGAAGGTAATTATGTTATTATTGCTTAAAGATGTGAGCATACATGTGTTCTTGAGACCTAATTATGTGCTTATGTTGAAGGCTGTGTTAAGTCATGCGTTAAATGGTTAGATTAGGTTAATCTTAGTGTATAGTGGAGCTTTCACACACACACACACACACACACACACACACACACACACATGATTGGAATCCTTTGAGTGACGAAAGAGAGAGAGAGAGAGATTGGCAAGTCACTCTCTCTCTCTCTCTCTCTCTCTCTCTCTCTCTCTCTCTCCTGCGATTGATAGTGTCCTAGTGGGCGCCTCTCGCTAACCTGCTGACAGACAGACAGGCAGACAGACAGATAGACAGACAGACAGGCAGACAGACAGATGTTTACTTCCCTCCCTCCTCCCTCCCACCGTCACTCACCACCGTCACTCACCACCACCGTCACTCACCACCGTCACCACTACCGTCACCACCACCGTCACCACCACCGTCACCACCACCGTCACTCACCACCGTCACCACCACCGTCACCACCACCGTCACTCACCACCGTCACCACCACCGTCACTCACCACCGTCACTCACCACCGTCACCACTACATCACCACTTCATTTATTTTGGTTCACAATAAAGTCGCCAATTTGACTTTGAAATGAAATCACTTTAAATAATACAGGCCAGGGGGGAGGTGCTGGGTGCTAGGTGCTGGGTGCTAGGAGCTGGGTACTAGGGTTGAATGGAGGGTACTGGGTGCTAGGTGCTGGGTGCTAGGAGCTGGGTACTAGGGTTGAATGGAGGGTACTGGGTGCTAGGTGCTGGGTGCTAGGAGCTGGGTACTAGGGTTGAATGGAGGGTACTGGGTGCAAGGTGCTGGGACTATATGAAGGGCAGTGGATGTTAGGTGCTGGGTTCTAGGTGCTGAGTGCTAGGTGGTGATAGGTGCTGGGAGATAGGAGCTAAGTTACTGTGGGCTAGGTGCTGGGTACTAGGTGCTGAGTGCTAGGTGGTGGGAGACCATTATTATACACAAACAAGATAGTCATCAGAATTTGTACAGAGGGCGTGGTCGACGATGCTGTTGACGTGTGGGCGTGGTTAAGGTGGGCGTGGTTAGGAGGGAGTGGGGAGTGTGGTTAAGGTGGGTATGGTGAGACGATAGCAAGGTAATTACGGCCTCTGGGTACCTGGGCATCACCTTACCCCCGGGGCACTGAGGTTAGGTGAGTCGCCCAGGTGGTGCCCTACAACATCCAGGTGAGGGAAGTGAGACATCATCGTGCCCTGGGTAGAGGTGAGAAGGCTGCCATCATGCCCAAGAACCTGCTTAGTGAGAGAGAGAGAGAGAGAGAGAGAGAGAGAGAGAGAGAGAGAGAGTATTGCTAGGAGTGATGATGGTGGTGGAGTGGCAGGTAAACGTCTCTCTCTCTCTCTCTCTCTCTCTCTCTCTCTCTCTCTCTCTCTCTCTCTCTCTCTCTCTCATACACATCAACAATGACCATCAATTATACATATACACAGCTAAATGTATATATGTATCCCTGTATAATACTGTCAGCTGTATACATAACAAAGATACGTGTCCAAAATTTACATATAAACATTGGAAGTTAATTATAGCACAGAGGAGGAATAAACAATTACTATTAATTTACATATTTATGCCGAGGGGTGAAAATAGCTTGAAACTGGGCACTGTTTTATAAGACTGATGATTATAGCTCTATCTTGCCCCCAGCAGCCTTATTACTACTACTATTATTACTACTATTACTATATTTTTTCAATGGCCTCCAGCCTCCCCCAATAGCCACACCTTCGCCACCATTTTATTACCTATATAAGTAGCTCTCCTAGCTGTGTTGAGTTAGTTGAGCCGCAGATCTATGCGGCTTCAGTGACTGTTGCCTCATAGTCAATGTCTGCAACTGTTGTCCCCTACTACTACTACTACGACTACTACTACTACTACTACTACTATCGTCTTTGTCATCTCTCTCTTTTTCTCTCACCCCCACTCCCTCCCTCTCACCCCCACTCCCTCTCTCTCACCCCCACTCACTCCCTCTCACCCCCACATCCTCCCTCTCACCCCCACACCCTCCCTCTCACCCCCACTCCCTCCCTCTCTCCCCACTCTCTCCCTTTCACCCCCACTCCCTCTCTCTCACCCCCACTCACTCCCTCTCTCCCCACATCCTCCCTCTCACCCCCACACCCTCCCTCTCCCCACTCACTTTAAAATAACATCACTCTTCATCTCTTCACAAATTGAATCCAAACACAGTCACCCAAATTCTGTTTTGATTAAGAATGAAATTAAGGTTATGTTAGGTTAGGTTAGGTTAGGTTAGGTTAGGTTAGGTTCAGGTTATAAATTATGTACAGAGATAATAACACACTCAGAACCAAGCCCTGACAACACACTCAAAACTTGACAACACACTCAAGCCCTGACACAACACACTCAAGCCATGACACAACACACTCAAGAATTGACAACACACTCAAGCCCTGACACAACACACTCAAGGAACTGGTTCACAAATAGGGTGGTGGACGAGTGGAACAAACTTAGCAACTTTGTAGTAAGTGCTGGAACGCTGGAAAGTTTTAAAAGGAGGCTAGATAGATTCATGGATGATAGAGAGTGGTAGTAACTCCCGACAGGAGCTGCCATGGACAGGCCAACCAGCCTATTGGAGACTCCTTATGATGTTCTTATGTTGTCAAGCCCCATCGAGGTCAGCACAGCACTCTATCACCTCCCCACAACCACAGCATTAAGTAGTCAGTCACGGGGGTGGACTAAGGGGCGCCCCGGGCACGAACCAGCGATCATTAGGACAGGAAGCGAGCCTTGTAGCCACTTATCCACCGCAACTATAAACAAGGTGGACAGGTATATGTTGCATAATAAGTTTTAATTAATGATCCTGCCCAGGTAAATTATGGCTGCTGGGAGTACCTATATGTACGTATGTATGTATGTATGTACAAGGTATGTATGCATGTATGTATGTATGTATGTATGTATGTATGTACAAGGTATGTATGCATGTATGTATGTATGTATCTATGTATATATGTATGTATGTATGTATGTATGTATGTATGTATGTACCTATGTATATATGTATGTATGTATGTATGCATAGTCAACCAAAGATGCACTGACCACACCCTGGCTCTCGTGATGGCAATTTTACCTGGCAATACCTGGTAAAGTAAGGCTGTTTATAAAGGTGGTTGTGATTGGTGGATCTATTGCCGGCTGTATGGGTTGTCATTGGTTGGTCTCCAGCTGTATCACCGTCACGATAAACATTAAACACACTAAAGGTAACATTGGTATAATATTTAGTCATCATTTTTTTAGATCAGGAGATGTTTACAAATTTTCGTATATTAAATAATGAAGAAAATTTGATGTGAGAATCTCGTGTGATAGTCTTGGTTGGTGTTGAGTTGCCAATACATTAACCTAACCAAACCTATCCTAGTTTAACACTAACCTAACCTAACCAAACCTAACCTAACCAAACCTATCCTAACTTAACACTAACCTAACCAAACCTATCCTAACTTAACACTAACCTAACCAAACCTAACCTAACCTAACCTAACCTAACCTAACCTAACCTAACCTAACCTCCCCCCCCCCCCAGGTACCATAAATGTTTCATCATGTTAAATATTTTTCTTTAACATTATCTGTTATAGGAAAAAATTATCACTTAACAGCTGCTAATTATCTCACACGAGGCTCTTCACATTACCTCACACATCACGCAGCTGGCATTACACACAGGTCGGTGGACACACACACATTACAGTACACCATCAAGTTACCGCTATACCACACATGTAAGACGCCATGAGAGTGTGTGTGTTAAAATACTGAAAAATAGACAAGGAAGATATTTGTTACCAGGCAGTAGCGGGAGAACGAGAGAGAGGATGGAACAGCTGGAAGATAAACAAACAAGAACTGACCTGTGTTTATTACCAGGCAACAGCGGGAGGGTGATAGATATGACGTAACAACTGTAGAAATTATTTACCGAGCGACAGAGAGAGAGAGATAGAGAGTGATGTAACTCTTGCTGTATGGTCCATGTGTGAAGGAGTGTCGAGTGTTTGTTACTGAGCAATAGTGGGAGGGAGAAAGTGGCTATTTCTTACTATGACAGCAGGAGGCTTAGGGGGGAGGAGGAAGAGGAAGAGGAGAAGGAAGAGGAGGAGGAGGAATAGGAGGAGGTGGAGGAGTAGGAGAAATAGGAAAAGAGAAACTGAAGAAGAAATTTCACCTCAAGTCATTTGTAATATGTCAATATTGCTGGACCTCGTAACGTCACATACCTCGCGTGACATCACAAACCTCGCGTGACGTCACACACCTTACATAACACGGAGAGAACGCCTTTCACATACCTTTTCTCCCCCTACTGACCCGGAAATTAAGACATCCTACCCCGCCGCCACGAGGACAAACCAAACTTGAAAGACTTAATGAACCGTGAAAAAAATGGTAAATAAATCACCTGTCATTAAAGGAGCTTCGAGGGGGCTACTAAAAACTCCATAGAAAGTGCCATAGACATTGTTGAAGAGGTAGTTATGGTTTAGAGGCGTAGAGAAGGGTAATTGGTATGCAAAAGGTGGATGGGACGTGTTCATGTATTATAGAGAGGTGTAGTGAAGATGTTTCTCTCGTCTGTATGTCGTGAGGGGCTCGTTCCTGTCTTGTTACTTATAATGTAGATGTCTGAGGTAGTCATATGAATAGTTTATGTCTGTCTGTCTGTCTCTGTCTGTCTCTCTGTCTGTCTGTCTGTCTATTTATTTACCCATCTCATGTTTAGGTCAAGGACTCAACTCTCGCCAATCAGAAACCTTTTAAACTGTAATCAGAAAAGACTTGTTCATCAATCTGAAGGCGGCATACAAGTGCAAACAGAAACTAGTCAAAAATTCAAATACAATTCCTCAGTTTTCCTCCCCAACCAGCTCGCCTCCCCAGCCTCCCCCCAGCTCTCCTCCCCACCTCCCCACCCCTCCTCACCCCCATCCTAGGGTCAAACTCTTTCAATATGTCAACAAAATACACCATTATTTACACTCTCCATAACGACAAACAATTATTATTTAAACTGTATGACATAAAACATGTATTCAACGCTCGCTATATTGTATGTATTATGTGTATTTGTATGTATATTATATGTATATTCAATGTTTCTCTTCATGAATAAAACAAATATTAATACAGTAGTGTTTTGGTATTGTCTGAATGTGGGGGTGACAACTGACAGGAAAATACGTCACAAGGAAAATGCTGTAACTTTCCTACGCCCCTGGTATCATCCTACAGGCAGTGGTACCCCTCCCTGCACCTCTGGTACAACATCCTACACCCTTGGTACCATCCTACAGGCAGTGGTACCCCTCCCTGCACCTTTGGTACCACATCCTACACCCTTGGTACCATCCTACAGGCAGTGGTACCCCTCCCTGCACCTCTGGTACCACATCCTACACCCTTGGTACCATCCTACAGGCAGTGGTACCCCTCCCTGCACCTCTGGTACCACATCCTACACCCTTGGTACCATCCTACAGGCAGTGGTACCCCTCCCTGCTCCTCTGGTACCACATCCTACACCCTTGGTACCATCCTACAGGCAGTGGTACCCTTCCCTGCACCTCTGGTACCACATCCTACACCCTTGGTACCATCCTACAGGCAGTGGTACCCCTCCCTGCACCTTTGGTACCACATCCTACACCCTTGGTACCATCCTACAGGCAGTGGTACCCCTCCCTGCACCTTTGGTACCACATCCTACATCCTTGGTACCATCCTACAGGCAGTGGTACCCCTCCCTGCACCTCTGGTACCACATCCTACACCCTTGGTACCATCCTACAGGCAGTGGTACCCCTCCCTGCACCTCTGGTACCACATCCTACACCCTTGGTACCATCCTACAGGCAGTGGTACCCCTCCCTGCACCTTTGGTACCACATCCTACACCCTTGGTACCATCCTACAGGCAGTGGTACCCCTCCCTGCACCTCTGGTACCACATCCTACACCCTTGGTACCATCCTACAGGCAGTGGTACCCCTCCCTGCACCTTTGGTACCACATCCTACACCCTTGGTACCATCCTACAGGCAGTGGTACCCCTCCCTGCACCTCTGGTACCACATCCTACACCCTTGGTACCATCCTACAGGCAGTGGTACCCCTCCCTGCACCTTTGGTACCACATCCTACATCCTTGGTACCATCCTACAGGCAGTGGTACCCCTCCCTGCACCTCTGGTACCACATCCTACACCCTTGGTACCATCCTACAGGCAGTGGTACCCTTCCCTGCACCTCTGGTACCACATCCTACACCCTTGGTACCATCCTACAGGCAGTGGTACCCCTCCCTGCACCTCTGGTACCACATCCTACACCCTTGGTACCATCCTACAGGCAGTGGTACCCCTCCCTGCACCTTTGGTACCACATCCTACACCCTTGGTACCATCCTACAGGCAGTGGTACCCCTCCCTGCTCCTCCAGACATATGGTACCTCCCGCTGCCGCTGTTAGGTTCCTTCATTACAGAGAGCCGTGTCCCTGAGCCCACCCGCCTAGTATCTCTGACTTGCATGTAAAACCTTCTTCATTGTTGGACGCAAGACGGTACACGACACGACGGTACACGACACGACGGTACACGACACGACGGTACACGACACGACGGTACACGACACGACGGTACACGACACGACGGTACACGACACGACGGTACACGACACGACGGTACACGACATCTATACTTGTAAGAATGAATTGCATTTTTTCTTTCGTCAGTCACAACACAACACAGGTTAGGTTAGGTTAGGTTAGGTTAGGTTAGGTTAGGTAATATTCTCCTCAGTATATCTCTAGCCCTTGAGCCAATTACCTCAATTAAATTAGTAAAGAACCTCAATTAAGCTGAGAGATAACTTTAATTGCTCAGGTGTTAATGTTACGCCTTCGTCAGGAATGGTCTTGGTAAGGTGACTCAATCTGTGTGTATTGGTGATGTCATATAGTGTGTGTGTGTGTGTGTGTGTGTGTGTGTGTGTGTGTGGGTGTGTGTGTGGGTGGGGGAGACGGTGTGTGTGTGTGTGTGTGTGTGTGTGTGTGTGGGTGTGTGTGTGGGTGGGGGAGACGGTGTGTGTGTGTGTGTGGGTGTGTGTGTGGGTGGGGGAGACGGTGTGTGTGTGTGTGTGTGTGTGTGTGTGTGTGTGTGTGTGTGTGGGTGTGTGTGTGGGTGGGGGAGACGGTGTGTGTGTGTGTGTGTGTGTGTGTGTGTGTGTGTGTGTGTGTGTGTGTGTGTGTATAATAATAATAATAATTAACGGTTTATTGAAAGAGCTTGGCAGCCAGTTACATATATGGGGAATGGGTTACGAATTACAAATAATATACAAGTAACATAAGTGATACAAATAAGACATATAATAACTAGATGGGGAAAAGCTCAAACTACAGTTCATTTCAACATAGTGACAGTGCAAGGAGTAGTGTTTACTGGGAGTGAATACACTGGTTTATTACAAGTTATTGATAATTTTTACAATGGTTGGGACAATTATTATGAGAGAGAGAGAGAGAGAGAGAGAGAGAGAGAGAGAGAGAGAGAGAGATCACCTTTCAGCAGTGTGACGGTCGCCATGGTAACCGAGAGAGGAGCCACCTGGTGTAAAAAAAAACTGCAATAATTAGCCCAGTTTCCCTTGACAATAACACCCACTACTCGCCTTGGTGATAATTGCCAATTAATGAAGAATATATTATTATTATTATTATAATTATTATTATTATTGTTATTTTCATTATTATTATTATTATCATAAGTGGATAATAAGCTATTGCAGCAGTCTTGAGTTATGGCTCACGTACATAACTGGTGACAGTGTGTGTGTGGGGGAGACACCATCTTTCTCTAAAAAGAACACACACACACACACACACACATATACACACACACACACACATATATACACACACACACACATACACACACACAAAGAGTCCCTCTACACTACACCCCCTGTTGCTAGGTGTGTGGGTGTACAGGTCGCTATTCTCACTGACTCATTTATGGCTAAGGCGTTTGAACTAACCCCCCCCTACACCCACCCTCTCCCCCACCCCCACCCACTCCCTCTCCCCCTCCTCCCTCAGCACCCCCCCCTACACCCACCCTCTCCCCCACCCCCACCCACTCCCTGCCCCCTCCTCCCTTAGCACCCCCCTCCTACACCCACCCTCTCCCCCACCCCCACCCACCCCCCCTCGTTACGTCATATTGGTGGGCGTTTCCATATTAGCCATTACTGATGTGTTGACCAGGCGTACACACACCCACCCACCCACCCACACACACACACACACACACGATCTAAGCATCACAACACAGGTACCTTATTAAAAAAATATATTAAATAGCAATTACCTACAAAAAAACAAGAGTGAAATATAAAATAAATAAATAAATAATTCATCACACACGAACGCTACTGTCAGGCGTTCGTGAATACACAATACTTGACTCGGTCGCCAAGGACAGGTCGCTAAGGTGTGGCGTTCTCAATAATGTCTACGGCGTTCTCTTCTTGGTTTCTCTCTTATTTTGTGGTTTTAGAGAAATTAGGGATGGTTTTGAGAACTTTAGAGAACTTTGTGATGGTTTTGAGAGCTTTTGAGAACTTAGTTGAGGTTTTGAGAACTTTTGAGAACTTAATATAGGTTTTGAGATCTTCAGAGAACTCCGTTAAAGCTCGAGAAAGTAAGAGAGAACGAGAGAAACTATATCAAAGATAATAAGAGAGACAAAAGTATAATATCAACATTAAAAACCCTAAACTGTCACCCAAGGAAAGTAGTTATAGCTTGAGGAGGAAATTGCACTGTGTAGGTGATTAAGCTCTAGTTACTAATGACCCTTAAGTGTGTGGTGATAAGTGCGTGGTGCAGAGCGATGATAATGATTGCTAGCTAGGAGGGGGAGGGGAGAGGGGCGTTGAGGGGGCGCCCAAGGTCGACCATGTTGCTAAAGTGTGACAAGATGGGTCTCTTATACTCCTATTAAAACAACAACAACAACAACAACAACAACAACAACAACAACAACAACAATAATAATAATAATAATAATAATAATAATAATAATAATAATAATAATAATAACTTACTATTTCTTTTACACGATAATAATGTTATAGAGGAAACATTCACATTCTTCTTCCACACATTCTTACCACATTAACCGCATTCTTTTCAAGGACATCTTTTAAGTACCTGCCCCCCCCACCCCTCTCGTCAGATGGACTATTATACACTTTTTAAACACTTACCAAGGTTGCTATTAGCGTTTCACTTACTGCCACTGTGAACGCTAGTGTGTGTGTGTGTGTGTGTGTGTGTGTGTGTGTGTGTGTGTGTGTAAACCTGTTCCTTCCCCCTCTCTTTACTCCCTCCTGCCCTCTCCCCCTCTTCTCACTCTCCCTTCTCCTCCCCTCTCTCATTCTCCTCCTTTCGTCTCTTACCTTTCCTCACACCTGCTGGACGCTAATGACCTATAATGAACACATGACCCTAATAACAACCAGTAATTACCTTCTGATTGGTTCATTAAGATGTTTGCTCCACACACACACACACACACACACACACACACACACACACACACACACATACACACCATCTCTGTACCTGTCATTATAACCCGTCTCTTTATTTCGCCCGTCTGCCTATCTGTCTCCATATAAACACGTTACCTGTCTGCCACACTCCTCACCTGTCCAAAAAAAAAAACAGATCCTCCGGGTGACGGGTGAGTGCAACGAGGTATTTTTCATCCGTCAAGGTTGTTGGACTTAACGGATGATGACTGTCTGCCACCACCAGTCTGCCACTACCAACCTGTCACCAGAAAGATCGTCTGCCACCGCCAGTTTGTCACCACTAGTCTGCCACCACCAACCTGCAACCACCAGTCTGCCACCACTGACCTGTAACCACCAACCTGCCACCACTAGTCTGCCACCACCAACCTGCAACCACCAGTCTGCCACCACTGACCTTTCACCACCAACCAGCCACCACTAACCTGTCACCACCAACCTGCAACCACCAGTCTGCCACCACCAACTTGCAACCACCAGTCTGCCACCACTGACCTGTAACCACCAACCTGCCACCACTAACCTGTCACCACCAATCTGCCACCACTAACCTGTCACCACCAATCTGCCACCACTAACCTGTCACCACCAACCTGCCACCACTAACCTTTTCACCACCAACCTGCCACCACTAACCTGTCACCACCAGTCTGCCACCACGAACATGGACAACACCGCTCAATAAATCTTCAAGTTGCCTCACAGAATCAGTTTAGGCGAGTGAGAAAATCTGGCAACCTCCACGACCAATCACAACCCCACTCACCTCCCACTCGACCAATGACATCCCCACTCACCTCCCACTCAACCAATCAGAGTAAAGAGTCTTAAGAATTTGTGTCAAGTGAACATAACTCATCATACACAGTCTGTTAGCTCTGTATGGCTGTATGTCTGTGTTACCGCAAGCAGTAATGAGTATGACGACACATAAACACATATTATGGTAGGCTGTAAGTCATGTCATGTTTACTGGGTGTGGCTGCCCATGTACAGGGTGTAGAGTATTGAGATAGAGGAAGATGAGAAGCCCAGGGGAGCTTGTGTCGGCGAGGGCTGGGTAGGCGACACAGGGTACTGCCACTGTAGTTATCCAGACCACAGAGGCAACACCTAACCTGGTTCCTCTGTAGTTATCCAGATCATAGAGGCAATACCTAACCTGGTTCCTCTGTAGTTATCCAGATCATAGAGGCAACACCGAACCTGGTTCCTCTGTAGTTATCCAGATCATAGAGGCAGTACCTAACCTGGTTCCTCTGTAGTTATCCAGATCATAGAGGCAACACCGAACCTGGTTCCTCTGTAGTTATCCAGATCATAGAGGCAATACCTAACCTGGTTCCTCTGTAGTTATCCAGATCATAGAGGCAACACCGAACCTGGTTCCTCTGTAGTTATCCAGATCATAGAGGCAATACCTAACCTGGTTCCTCTGTAGTTATCCAGATCATAGAGGCAACACCGAACCTGGTTCCTCTGTAGTTATCCAGATCATAGAGGCAATACCTAACCTGGTTCCTCTGTAGTTATCCAGACCACAGAGGCAACACCGAACCTGGTTCCTCTGTAGTTATCCAGACCACAGAGACAACACCTAACCTGGTTCCTCTGTAGTTATCCAGATCATAGAGGCAACACCGAACCTGGTTCCTCTGTAGTTATCCAGACCACAGAGGCAACACCTAACCTGGTTCCTCTGTAGTTATCCAGATCATAGAGGCAACACCTATCCTGGTTCCTCTGTAGTTATCCAGACCACAGAGGCAACACCTAACCTGGTTCCTCTGTAGTTATCCAGATCATAGAGGCAACACCTAACCTGGTTCCTCTGTAGTTATCCAGATCATAGAGGCAATACCTAACCTGGTTCCTCTGTAGTTATCCAGATCATAGAGGCAACACCTAACCTGGTTCCTCTGTAGTTATCCAGATCATAGAGGCAACACCGAACCTGGTTCCTCTGTAGTTATCCAGACCACAGAGGCAATACCTAACCTGGTTCCTCTGTAGTTATCCAGATCATAGAGGCAATACCTAACCTGGTTCCTCTGTAGTTATCCAGATCATAGAGGCAACACCTAACCTGGTTCCTCTGTAGTTATCCAGATCATAGAGGCAATACCTAACCTGGTTCCTCTGTAGTTATCCAGATCATAGAGGCAATACCTAACCTGGTTTCCCTTGAGACTTTCATCACGTAAGTTTAACTTGTACTTATTGTGTACACAGGTAGACTGTGTCCATTGCATCGTTTATCATTGTGACGACATAAAATATGGCAAATTAAGAACTCATTGTAAGTATTAAGATTAGACTAATTACATAGCTATGATTGTTATGTAAATTTATATTGGATTAAACATTTATGTATGAATGCCTATGTATGACTTATTTTAAATACTAAAATGAATTGTATGAATTATAACGTTCGAGTATAACGTGAAGAGTCTGATTAACCTTTAAACGCTCAGAAAGCATTTACAGTCTGTATGGCTGCTCGTCTGTATGGCTGATACATTACAGTAAACATCATCTCACCTTTCTGTAACTCTCTCACGTCTGTAATCTTTATGGGAAATACAAAATGATAACATAACAACATGGTCTAACAGGTGAGTGTCATGTGTGGTGGTTAATTGTATCATTATAAACATGGGGTCATATGAGAGAGAGAGAGAGAGAGAGAGAGAGAGAGAGAGAGAGAGAGAGAGAGAGAGAGAGAGAGAGAGAGAGAGAGAGAGAGAGAGAGAGAGAGAGATTGAAGCAGTTTACCCTCCATTATTCTCCGTTTTCTTTTATGTTTCTGTATCGACGTTTTCTTTGAGTCACTATACAAAGGTACAGTCGATAGATTGATAGACAGATAGACAGGTAGATAGACAGATAAATAGATACTGACAGACACTGATAGACAGATAGTCACTGAAAGACTAATAGACAGATAGAAAGATATTCAGTAAAATTAGCAGATATACAATATACAGAAACAGCACACACACACACACACACACAGGACAGGTAAAGGGACCAGGTATATTAGTAATTAACATCGCGTGTACCTGTCCTACCACCATCAATACACACCCACATTACCACTACACTATACCACCTACCATCACTACACTACCATCACTACACTACCACTACACTATACCACCTACCATCACTACACTATACCACCTACCATCACTACACTATACCACCTACCATCACTACACTATACCACCTACCATCACTACACCTACACTACACCCCCCCCCCCCCCCACAATAACTAGGTCAAGATGCCTTTATCCACGAGTCCTCCAGTGATGTATTGATCACTGTTGCCTGTTGTGTAATGAGGTTGGTCCTAGACAGGTGGTGGACAGTTGAGAATTGGGTTGATTTATAGACAGATAGTTTGGTGCTTGTCTTTAAGTACTGTCTATCTTGTTTTGGTCATCAGTGTGTTTCTCGCCGCTGTACAAAAACACACACACACACACACACACAAGAACCCTCACTCGTTTAGATTACGTTAGGTTAATATACGTCACCAACTTTACCTGGGCAGCACCTGTGAGAGTGAGGGTGACCCGTGGCGCAACTCACCTGGGGACGGGAAAAGTGCTAATTAGACGGTGTGTTTGGCATCTCAAGGTATGACGTGTATTAAGGCGGTCATTTATGTGTGTGTTATTATTAAAGGTGATTGTATGAGATATTGTTATTGTTGTTATTGATGATGATATTATTATTATTATTATTATTATTATTATTATTATTATTATTATTATTATTATTATTATTATTGTTGTTGGTGTTGTAAGTCAAGTGTTGTGAATGAGTGTTGTAAGTCAGTGTTGTGAGTGAGTGTTGTGAGTGAGTGTTGTGAGTAAGTGTAGTGAGTGAGTGTTGTGAGTAAGTGTTGTGAGTCAGTGTTGTGAGTGAGTGTTGTGAGTGAGTGTTGTGAGTCAGTGTTGTGAGTCAGTGTTGTGAGTGAGTGTTGTGAGTAAGTGTAGTGAGTGAGTGTTGTGAGTCAGTGTTGTGAGTGAGTGTTGTGAGTCAGTGTTGTGAGTCAGTGTTGTGAGTCAGTGTTGTGAGTCAGTGTTGTAGGTGAGTGTTGTGAGTGAGTGTTGTGAGTGAGTGTTGTGAGTGAGTGTAGTGAGTGAGTGTTGTGAGTCAGTGTTGTGAGTAAGTGTAGTGAGTCAGTGTTGTGAGTGAGTGTTGTGAGTGAGTGTTGTGAGTAAGTGTAGTGAGTGAGTGTTGTGAGTCAGTGTTGTGAGTGAGTGTTGTGAGTGAGTGTTGTGAGTCAGTGTTGTGAGTCAGTGTTGTGAGTAAGTGTAGTGAGTCAGTGTTGTGAGTCAGTGTTGTGAGTCAGTGTTGTGAGTCAGTGTAGTGAGTCAGTGTTGTGAGTCAGTGTTGTGAGTCAGTGTTGTGAGTCAGTGTTGTAGGTGAGTGTTGTGAGTCAGTGTTGTGAGTGAGTGTTGTGAGTCAGTGTTGTGAGTCAGTGTTGTGAGTCAGTGTTGTGAGTGCTACAGGCTCTTAGATCATCTGTGCACTTGTCATGTGAGACTTGTTTATCATGGAGGACAACAGACAAGACACTGACTCATACATATAAACAGAGAGACTGTCTCCCTTCCTTCCTGTCTCCCTTCCATCCCTACTTGCCTGCCCCTTTCCCTCTCCCTCTCTCCCTCCCTTTCTACCTCCCTCTCTCCCTGCCTGTCTGCTCCTCTCCCACCCTGACTGCCCCTCTCTACCTCCCTGCCTGTACCCCCCCTCCCAGCCTCTCCCTCACCCTCTCTCCCTGATGGTGACATAGTGAGGAGTAAGGGGGGGGGGGGGGAGTGTAGAGAAACTTACACAACAACTGGAGCGACTGAGTGACGGTCGTTTAAAACCAGTTTATGTGGAGGACCGAACAGGTTGTGGGGGGGGTCGTGGGGTGGGTGTGGGGGTGTGAGCGGGAGGGGTGTGTGGGGGGCAGGGGGGAGGGGGTGTGGGGGTGTGTGGGGGGCAGGGGGTGGGTATGGGAGTGTGTGGGGGCAAGGGGTGGGTGTGGGAGTGTGTGGGGGCAGGGGGTGGGTGTGTGGGGGTGGGTGGGTGTGTGGGGGTGGGTGTGTGGAGGGGTAGGGGGTGGGTGTGGGGGTGTGTGGGGGGACAGGGGGTGCGTGGGGGGTAGGGGGTGGGTGTGGGAGTGTGTGGGGGGGAACAGTAGGTGAGTGTGAGAGTGTGGGGGTGGTGAGAGGGCCGACACATCACCTCAGCAAGTTACCGTCATCACTCCCAGAAGTAGAAGCACCACCACCACCACCACTACTATCATTACCACCATTACCACTACCACCACCACCACCACTACTATCATTACCACCATTACCACTACCACCACCATCACTACTACCATCATCACCACCTTCTTTCTGTTATATACACACACACACACACACACATACATACACACACACACACAACACTTGGCCACTGTGAGAACTACACCTTCAACAGGACGCTCCTCACCTGGCTGTCTCACCTGGGCAAGTTTAAAGGACAACTTCCGGTTAAGCAGGAGAGAGAGAGAGAGAGAGAGAGAGAGAGAGAGAGAGAGAGAGAGAGAGAGAGAGAGAGAGAGTCCCCGGCTGCTCTTCGTACCGTTAAAGGCGAAAGAGCAGTTGAGAGTAGCTCCAAACAACGTCATTGGTGAATAAGGATATTTCCAGGTAACAAGAAAGAGAATATAAGAAGAAAA
Organism: Homarus gammarus; assembly: GCA_958450375.1. Taxonomy (NCBI): domain Eukaryota; kingdom Metazoa; phylum Arthropoda; class Malacostraca; order Decapoda; family Nephropidae; genus Homarus; species Homarus gammarus. Next base: position 1,235,313 of record CAUDMG010001680.1, read on the forward strand.
ATAATTCCGGTTTACAAGGAGAAAAACATGATACACACACACACACACACACACACACACACATGGCCTTGCTTAATGAATCTTCTTTTTCAATTTATGTATTTTACAACTTAAGTGTCATGTGGCACACCCTGACACACCCTGATCTCTGCCCTGACACTCCCTCTCACAACCCCGTCCCTCCCCCTCACCCAATCCTGTTCCTCCCTTACTCCCCTCCCCTTACCTCCCCACCCTGTTCCTCCATCACCCACCCCCTCTCCTCACCCCTCCCCACCCCCTCTCCCTCACCCCTCCCCACCCCCTCTCCCTCACCCCTCCCCACCCCGTTCCTCCATCATCCTCCCCTCTCCCTCACCCCTCCCCACCCCCTCTCCCTCACCCCTCCCCACCCCGTTCCTCCATCATCCTCCCCTCTCCCTCACCCCTCCCCACCCCCTCTCCCTCACCCCTCCCCACCCCGTTCCTCCGTCATCCTCCCCTCTCCCCACCCCCTCACCCACCCCCTCTCCCTCACCCCTCCCCACCCCCTCTACTAGAACAGGCTCAGAACTCGAGTATATTAGATCAAGTTTTACACACGAAAAAAAAAAGTAAATATATAAAAAATTAATTAAAAAGGGAAAATTGAAGTTTATTTATGAAGAATATATCGAAAAAAATAGACCAATAAATTAGTAAAGTGGCAATCATTCTGGCTCCATTATTGACAAAACCAGTGAGGGTAAATTCACTTAAATATTCCTCTTAGGTTAGGTTAAGATAAGTTAGGTAGAGAGTAAATATTTTCACAAGTACAAAATTTCTGTTGATAAAAGGAAAACAAAATTTACGAGTCTGAAATTAGAAGAAAAAAAAAGATGGAATTTTGTCAGCACTTGTGGAGCCCTGCACGAGACCTCTCAATGACGTGGCGGTGAATTTCAACCAATAGGAGCGTTCGTAACTTATCGTCAAGGCGAAGTGGGTTCCTCACCAGAATACTGATTGGTTTAAAAATTAGTTTGCTCCGCCCCTTCCCTTTGTAAGTACAGTGTGTCTTCCTGATTGGTCGAGGTGTAAGTAGTTCACTTTTCTCTATATCTGATTTACTTAATGTCTCTTTTGCATTGTTTAACGTCAATAGGACTCGCTTAAAGTAGCAGTGACTCGTTTAACGTAACAGTGACTCGTTTAACGTAGCAGTGACTCGTTTAACGTAGCATTGACTCGTTTAACGTACCAGTGACTCGTTTAACGTAGCAGTGACTCGTTTAACGTAGCAGTGACTCGTTTAACGTAGCAGTGACTCGTTTAACGTAGCAACAGGAAAATGAAAAAATTTAATATCACTTCAGCAAGTTACACATACAGCCTCTACACCTACACCCTCCCTCTACACCCTCCCTCTACACCTACACCCTCCCTCTACACCCTCCCTCTACACCTACACCCTCCCTCTACACCTGCACCCTCCCTCTACACCTACTCCCTACACCTACACCCTTCCTCTACACCCTCCATCTACACCTACACCCTCCCTCTACACCTACACCCTTCCCCTACACCTACCCCCTCCCCCTACACCTAAACCCCCCTTACACCTACACCCTCCCCCTACCCCCCCTTACACCTCCACACTTCAGCCCTGGGTGTGGCAGAAGGCTTTTAATAACAGTGTGTTGGGCGCTTCCCCTAATAAGACATCGTCATACACCCACGCATACTGCAGTCCAATGTATACACACAACCATGTATATCCAGTCATGTATACACAGTCACGTATACACAGCCATGTCTATTCACGGTCATGTCGGCAATAGTCATGTTTATACAATCACGTATCTACAGTCATATGTTTTTACAGTCACGTATATACAGTCAGTTATGTAAACAGATATACATACACACATTCATCTATATATTTACAGTCATGCACAGAACATATTGTGCACCCTTCCACCACCTCCCTCCACTGTGTATGTATGTATGTATGTATGTATGTATATATGTATTTATGTACGTATGTATATATGTATGTATGTAACATCAAGGTATGTTAGCCTTATGTAAACTCCAAGTAAAAGTTGTGTAAAATTTTGTTAAGTATTTACAAGTGTTACGTACCATAAAGTATGTATCACCTGAAGATTAGCCCTCCTACCTAGTTTAATTGACTTGGTGGTTAGGTTAGGTTAGGTCGAGGTCAACACGTCCTTCCAGTCAGGTGAATCATCGTCTTTAACACCTACGACTCTCTCACTCTCTCCCTGCCTCCCCCTCCCTGGCCCCCCCCCCTCTTTCCCTTCCTCCCTCTCTCCCTCCCGTCTCTCTCCCTCCCTCCCTTCTCTCCCTCCTCCCTCCCTTTCTTCTCTCTCTCCCTTCCTCCCTCCCCCTCTCTCTAATCATGACCAAACACTCCCCAAACACATCACCGCTACACTATTGAGTATCCCTTCAGTAAGACAGTACAGGTATACAAGCAATAAAATGATTCATCCCACTTATAACTTATCCAAACCGTTCATATTGTTGTTATAAGCGACCGTTTCTGCCTCCAGCTGAGCAGATCAATGATTATATGATCTTTCCCAGGTAAGTTAATTAACTCCACCCGTGACCATCACTACCTGTCAACCCCCACACCTGCACAGATTCTCAGGTGATCATCAGTAACTGTGCTTTGATAATTAACATATATTTAAAAGCTATAGATCTACGTTAACACCGTCATTATCATAATTATTAAAGCTACCACCACTCACCAAGCACCAATACCACTAATTACATATCTTACCTGTATGGTAGGCAGGTAACAGTAGGTCATGACGCTGCTCGCCAACACACTCCCATCACCCACACACAGGTACACATCACCTTCACAGTAATTAACCTATTCTTCGTTAAATTCTCTCTACCACAACGTTATATCCACCCTTTATCATTTATCTTTCCTCCTCGCAACACAACCATCTGATTATCGGGTGAAAAAATCAATGTGTCAGGAGTTTCAGAACCAAAGTCAAGATTGTGTTTTCGTATTGTTTAATTTTGTCTGTTTTGATTTATATTGTTATCACTGCGTCAGTCTTTTGTCTTATGTGTGGGAAAATGTCTTAAGAACCATTTGGCTTATTGTAATATGTGCTTATGGTGGTTTAAAATGTCACTCACACAATACAATGGTAGATTTTTGCCATGTTCTATAACCCCTGTGTTGATGGTGTAGCCACAAGCCCAGCTGCCACGTCCGCGACCAGCATGGCAACCGACACAACACAGCTGATATGAAGACAGACTCGAACCAATGTGTTGTTTTAAGGAAAGCTCTCAAGTGCTAATCTCCCGTCGCAACACTTCACCTCACACACTGACATGATCTGGCAGCCTTGTGATTGTCTTTTGAAATGCGCGTTGTAGAGCCGTTCTTCCTGGCACTGTGATGGTTGAGTGCCACGACACATAGGAGGGTGTACCCAAGCACACTTGTGTTTTCTGGTGCGGCTGTGTCCCAGGGTTGTGCGGTGGTGCTGTATTTGCTGTGCCTGGCTGCTGTGAGGGGAGGAAGAGGTGGCACCGTCCCTGCCTCACGAAGCTACTGACAGCACAAGCTTCAACCAATCTTTGTATGACTCCACAACACTTGAAATACTCCCAATTATCAATATAACTAGTTACGTAAGGTTGATTCCCTGATCAAAGGAATAAATTAGGAACAGTCAGAAATACAAACGAACCAAAACAAGAGAAAGTAGAACGATATTAAGTAGAATATTGAACGAGAGGGGAGCATCAAGAACGCGCATGGTCACTACCCACACAATCAGACACTAATATTGGCTCTCCACTCAAACATTTAATATTTTCCCCAATAACCTGTACATTTTACCTTACTACATATAAATAATAACAATTCTCCATTATTTGTGCATTAAAATCCACATATAAAAGACGAATTTAACATAAAGTGAACATTTTCAACACATAAGCGAACTTAAAAAACCGGTAAATTAAGAAAAAACGTTTGGGACTGTTTTCATTTAACTCTATTTATCGTCACTAACTGTCTTCTCAAAAACCGGTTAAAAATAAATCTATCATTATTTATTTATTTATCTATTTACAGGAATTTATTATCCCCATCATGGTACAAACAATCTTACTTCTTGCACTGTCACTATGTTGAAATGCCCTGTACAGTAGTTTGAGCTTCTCCCTACTAAGTTATTATATATCATATTTCTATCACTTATGTTACTTGTATATTATTTGTAAATCAAGAAACCCATTCCCCAATTATGTAACTATATATTTTCACCCTTCTGGCTGCCATGGTCTTTCAATAAGCTGTTAATTATTATTATTATTACTATCATTATTATTATTATTATTCTTAAATATACACAACCATACATACATATATACAGCGCCATGGTATTTCTATGAGTTTATTCTTGACGGAAGAATGTCTCTGTTGGTGTAGATATTCGTAGTATTAACGTACATACATACACATACACACACATATACTGTATACTTACACACAGACGCATATATACGCGCACACATTTTATACATACTTCCATACATACATACTTCCATACATACATACATATAGGCAGAAAAGGAGGGAATAACACAGACAGACAGACAGACACAGACATACAAACACGTGCCCGAGCTCAGGTGTGAAGAACTGATCAGTAATTATGACTGGACAGGTAAACGTGTGTTGTGACGTCATATCCAAATATCAAGTTCACTCCCAATGACCTTGACCTTTGACCTGTTATATCAAGAATGGCTTAATTTAATGGAGTTAGAGGTTAGGTTAGGTTAGCGGTAGTGGTGGTAGTAGTGGTGATGGTGGTAGTAGTGGTGATGGTGGTAGTAGTGGTGATGAGGCAACACTCCTAATATAAATAATATCCATTGTGCCACCCCCCCAGCCCCCAGGACTATCCCCACCCCCCAGGACCACCCCCACCCCCCAGGACCACCCCACCCCCCAGGACCATCCCCCTTTCCCCAGGACCACCCCCACCCCCCAGGACAATCCCCCACCGCTCCAACACCACCCCCCACCGCCCCAGGACCACCCCCACCCCCCAGGACCACCCCCACCACCCCAGCACCACCCCCACCCCCCCAGGACCACCCCCACCACCACCCCCACCCCCCAGGACCACCCCCACCCCCAGCACCACCCCCCACCGCTCCAACACCACCCCCCACCCCCCCAGGACCACCCCTACCCCCCAGGACCACCCCCCACCGCCCCAGCACCACCCCCACCCCCCAGGACCATCCCCCACCCCAGCACCACCCCCCACCACCCTAGCCACAGTACAGTAATGTTCGTCTCAGCCAGCCCTTGTTGCAACACACTCAGCTGGTACCCTGCTGATCTACACACAAGCAACAGATACCGTCCCACGAAACACGATTATGACATCCTGTGCGGAAATTGTCACACCATGCAGCACACCAAGGGTCAGTCCTAGTGTATTTAATCAGTATTAACTTTAGGACATTAATTACGTTAGTTTCTTTATGTAAAACTTCACAAAACTGGTCCAAAATATTGAGTTGATGTGAGGTAATAATTATGAACAAAATAGAAGATAAAAGCCTGAGTTAAAGAGTTAAAATTAATTATTTTATATTGTTTCAGTTAAATAAGTGATTTGTATAACCATAACTTGGACTTATCATACAATTAAACCGATGTTAATATTCATATGGTAATACCTGTTGCCTTAATAGAGGACCAAGATGATAACAGCATGGTACCAGCCTAGTGACACAACACTGATCGAAGCTTATCTTACTTGATCTACGTTAATAACACCATTAACTATATTATTTTCAACGTATAATTACAACTACATTTGCAACATAACAATGACCTCAGTTGTGTGTAATTAAGGACTGCAACAGGACAAAGAACAATGATGAAATCGATATTATCAACGTTTGAATATGTTTATAATGTCGAGTTCTTCCAATCATTAAACATTAAGACAATAATACTTCCTTTTACATGTGTTTTATTTAAGTAATATTATAGAGGAATTATTTAAAATATTCAATCATTAAATTATAACATATTAAATGACGTAGTCGTTTCATCTGGAATTTTCTTTCAAGTTGACGTCATAGAAAACGGTTGTCATTTAAGGCCTAACTATTATTGTAATCTTATATATAATAAATACATCAACAGAGATAACTATTAAATAAAATGGTCATGAAAATTTATATTAGTTCATTATATACATAGAGTGAAGATATATATAGCGTAAAATAACACCGTAGAGGTTTATAGTGCCAATAGACAGAACAGGTATATAAAACTGATAAAATTTAAGTCAATTTAACTAATAATTCCCTATAATATTTACGCTTGATATTATAATTTTTTCAATACTTATTATTATTATTCATATATTTATTAGCGTTATCATTATGAATAGTAAAGATGGTATTAAGATTAGTTATCGTCACGACGCCTGAAGCTCCCCTCCCCAGGTCTCTCTCTCTCTCTCTCTCTCTCTCTCTCTCTCTCTCTCATATTCTCCGTAACTCAAAATGTGAGAATATAAAATTTCTAGTCAATTGTTAAAATTCACCCCAGCTTATATTAACCTAAAGATTAACCACCATAACGGGATAACCTAAAACTGACCTAACTTAACCTAATTCCCGTAAAAATAACATGAACCTAACCTAACTTAACCTAACACTAACCTAACCAAACACTAACCTAACCTAACACTAACCTAACCTAACCTAACTTAACCTAACACTAACCTAACCTAACACTAACCTAACCTAACACTAACTTAACCTAACACTAATCTAACCTAACACTAACCTAACCAAACACTAACTTAACCTAACACTAACCTAACCTAACACTAACCTAACCTAACACTAATTTAACCTAACACTAACCTAACCTCAGATACATTTCAAGGCGCCAAAAATACATTAAGCATACATAATACATAATATCCCCCCCCCCCCCAAGTATACGGCTGGTCATTGTTTTCCAAGACTTCAATATTAATTTAATTGTTTTATAATCTGTCATTCTTGTTGTTGTTGTAAGAGAGAGACATTCTAACACAAAAAAAAAAATACCTTAGTTACTGAATTACAATTATCTTCACATGCCTCTAGTACAGCATTACTTCACAAACGTATGATTAACGTTTTTCCCAGCCAGTGCTTATATTAAAACGTTACGATAGTCTGTGTTGGGGACATTAGATGAACCGCCATATACCGACTTAACTTCTTATCAAACGTATTTCATTTATTTTTTTCCTTGTGTATATTCTTTTAACTTTGTGAATTTATATGATTATTTTTGATGAAGGTGTCTGTCTGTTTGTGGAGGTGAACATAAGGTATTGGTAACGTTTTTCTTCATATCGATCGCTTGGGGTGGCAACAGTGCTGGTGGTGGTGAACTGGTGGTCCCGTCAGCGTTATATGGCTATTGTCTATTATTATCATCTATCTGTCTATTATATCGAATATTACTTCTATTTTTTGTGGAGTAATATTTAACGTGACTGAGTTTATATTTGTATAAGAATTTCCAATATTATTAATCCTTTACCAGCTCCCAGACACTATTCTTGTTATATCTTCTTACTGTTCGCTGCTGTTAGTATGTCTACACTCTTAACGTACATATTGGATTAATGTGAACTTGTCTGACGATTTTTACTGATAAGATGTCTGTCTGGCCATGTTTAAATGTTTTATATATACATTTGAACGGGCCGCCCATGATGCACGTGATGGGTCTGCGCGCGCACGAGACACAGGCGGTTCTGAGAGGTAAACTCCAGTTACTATTTATGTGTAATTTTACCATCTTTCCCTTTGATAATAAACGTACACATTAATTATAACGTTGATTTAAAATATATTTCTATAATTTTGGGTGGAAATTAAATGCAGGATAATCGGAGAGGGTGAGAGAAAAGGCGTATAAAAATGAGCGTGGCGATATATGGCGTCCTCTCCAGCCCAACACAGTGGCTCGGCTCGTCGACAGCTCAGTGTTGGCTGTCGAGTGACGGGCTAACAAGAATTGCCGTGCGCTCGAGAAATGATCCTCAGAATCTACTTTCCTGTGACAATTGGTGTGATTTTTTGTGACAAACTGACAATTTATTGCTCCAGCTAGAGGGGTACCTACTTAAAAATCAAATCTCTACACGCTTAGTCGTCGAAATAATACGAAAAAGTTAAGTGGAGTGACCCAAAGAGAGTATCGGGCAGTGTGCGGTGTTGCCAGGTGTGGGGTGCGGGTGTGCCACGTCGGGAGGGATGGAGTCACGATCAGCTGAGCCGCTGCAGAGTCTCTGTTCACAGCAGAATTCTCGCCACCGCTCTTCCAACAACAACAATGCTCTCAAGAAGAAGAAGAAGAGGCGCAGGAGGCGTCGACGCACACCAAAGGCCATAGAGACGAAGCGTGGCGAGAGTAGCTTCGCGATACTGTCGCCGACGACGTCGCGCGAGTCATGGACGCTGCACACTGGCCCTCCCACGCCCGCGCTGCGGCCTGTGGGCGCACAGGTGCCGCGCGCCCCTGAGAACAGCACACAGTTCATCATGGACGACCACGAGAATTCCACTTTGTTTGTTGACTTCGACAACTTCAGCACACCTCACTGGGAACAGGAGCCACCCGTTAGCGGGGCGGAGGAAGATACTGGTAGTGCCACGCCCACCCACGCCCTCACACGCGACTGGTTCCCCTTCAACGCGGCAGACTTCGAAACCGCATACCAGAGCGCCCGTGAAGATCGGTTGATGTCCGGGAGTCGCTCAGAGCTGCGTGCTGCCATAGTCGCCTTGGAGGCCCGGGCGGCTGTGCTGACGGACGCACTGTCAGCCTCCCCCTCCCGCCTTCTGTCAACACTACAGGTTCAGTTACTGCACCTTCAGGAGGAGAATGCTGCGCTGCGTCAGCGTCTGGCTCGTCGGGAGCTGAAGCGGCAGCAGAGTCTTGAGTCATCGTCCTCCTCCTCTACTGACAGCGACTCTGAGTCAGACTCAACTAACTCCTCCAGTGACTGTTCAGAGTCGGACTGTGACACCTGTGCTGCTCGCCGGAGTGCGGCGGTGAAGGAAGAGGAGGAAAAGGAGAACACCTGCCCGATGCTGCCCACACAGCTGTCCTGCACGCTCTTACCCTAAGCTCCCCCAGGGGATCAGCTCGTTCAAGAGGCGGCAACTCACTGCCCCTGGAGGGAGAGCCTCTCTTACACCACCTCCCGTGAGCGGCGCTTGAACCACATCTTCCCGTGTGGTCAGATCATGTCATAGCCTCCACACCCACCCACCCATCTGCTGGTTCCTGACGCTGTTAAGGAGCGACCCATCAACAACCACCACAGCTGACCTTCACCACAGCTGACCTCCACCACATCGTCAGCAACACGCACCATCACGTCTCGTAAACAATTGGTCACCAGCTTGGTATTATATCCCACCAAATTGTCTAAACCACAGCAGATGTGAGTAAAAGGGAGCAGGTTGTTGGGACGTGTACCACAAACTTGTACCCAGTGAAGGAAGTAACTGTCAGGCGCTGGTGTGTAGCCTAGTGACGGAGCCGCTGGTGTCAAGTCCAGCGAGGAAGGTTTGTTGGTGTGTCAACCCAAGCGTCGCCTGACACCACACGGGAGTCGGCCGCCGTCAGTCCTCAACGATGTGTTCAGAATCAGCTGTCATGCATCGTTTTATAATGTCACCTGTCATACAGTTATTGAATGCAGTGTTTACGTTAAATTAGTCATTGTACCGGATCCAAGTTCAACAGCCTTCGTCCAGAATCTTTCACAGCTTGAGCACACTTAAAACTGCTAGAAAACTTTGCTCAAAATGATCTAAAAAAAATTTATGTTTAATTCATGTATATTTTTGTAATTTCCGTTTGACGTTATAAATGTGTTGAATAGAAAATGTTACGTTTATTTTTTAGTTATAATTTACGTACTATAATCTGCTCACTGCAGATAATGTTCAAGATTTTGGTGTAGATATTGAGTGAATTAAGATTTTTCTGTCTACTGTACTCTAACTGCATTTCATATTATGCAAGTGATTAATTCAACAATTCGTGTATTTTGTGTTGATGTAATCAAAGAATGATGTTTCCTTTTATTTTGTGGGTTTGTATGTTCATTGTAAATTAGTCAGTGCCCTATTTTTGTCGAGGAATTAGCAATGTGTTGTATTTTTTGTTTCATCTTCCTCTTCTCATATTTTTTGAGTATAGGAGAGTATTGCAAGTCATGTTTGTTTGTTTTGGTCATTGTAGACGTCTTATATTTTTGTATATTTTACTGTTCAGGCCTGTGGGTGAGATATTAGTGGTGTGATGAAACATTCTAGTGGGTTCATACATCACTAAGACTGCCATACTATGCATTAACGTTAGTCTCTCTCTCTCTCTCTCTCTCTCTCTCTCTCTCTCTCTCTCTCTCTCTCTCTCTCTCTCATAGGAGCTAGGCAAATTCTTCTCATAGATTAAACTGTTTTATCTGTGTGAAGAATAATTGTTTTTTAGTGTCAGATCTGTACCAGGGAAGGAAGTTGTGTCACCCAAGTCATGCTGGCTCACCCAAATATTTTGGTTTCTTGGCCTCTAGAGTGACGTACACTTACACCACTACAGTACACACACACACAATGTTGCCATCACGGGGACCTTGTTACTACCATCACCAGTGTTCTATTATCTGTCGCCACATTCATAACCCTGTTAAACAAAATTATTGTAGCTATATTGCCAGTTCCCGTGTCATCATTCGTCTCCCCTTGTTGCCGTATCTCAAACGCTTGAATGTTGCCATTTTGTCGTTTTATGTCCCAATTAAGCATTGCATTATTTGTTCATACCGGGAGTGCGTTAGTCAGCACTTACCCTGGTGTGTGTGTGTGTGTGGGTCATGCTAATACAAAAATAAGTGCGCGTTTACAAGTGGCTTCTAACATTTTACAATATATATATATATATATATATATATATATATATATATATATATATATATATATATATATATATATTTTTTTTTTTTTTTTTCTGGAGTGGGTGACTTATGTAAAGGCAAGGTCTCACGTGTCAAATGTTTAAGAATACATTAGCAAGTTCAAGGTACGGTAATATGTGTGTGTGGCTTGCCTAGAGATTAAAGGCTTACACCCTAGCAACGTTACGGTTATAATATAACAAAGTGCCAGTTTTAAAACCATCTAACACAGCGGTGTAAGTGTATCTAGTTATGGGTGCCAAGATAAACCGAGCAAATTTATCAATGGAGTGAAATTGATTGTATATTGTGTACGTAACTTAGCCAGACTTCCCAACATAGGAATTGATTTGTGGGCGTCAAATTGAACCTAGCTTATTGTTTGAAAGCTAATGAGAATATTTTCCGACCTGGGAAAAACTTACACGAAATTTATAAAGAATGTTTGTAACTTGGTGGGGTGAGCAGAGCAGTATAATGACACAGCGATGGGTTAACCACATTCTTGAAACGGTATAGCAAGGGTGAAAGATTTGGACCACAATGAAGTACCTGTCCTTTTGTATGTGATATTAAATATTAAGATGAATGTACACAGTAATATGTAAGAAGCATTAAAGCACAGTTAAGTCGACGATGGACGAGTATTTGGATATGCAATGGCAGTTACTCTTTAAGGAAAATAAAAACTTGGATATCAGGTACAGTACAGAACAGTTCAACGAGAGATGAGTGAAGCTACAGTACAGTGTTATTACGTTATAGCGGATGTGATCGTATACTATATAAGCCTTTTTAATGTTTTATTATTTATTGTTTTCAAGTCAACGGTTCCAATTATGCATTAAAAGCAGCCTCTGATTCCGTCATGTGTACGATTATTTGTTTCACTCATGTCTTTAATTCAGTGATGATGACATGTCTAATGAGAAATCTTTTGTAGGGTGTAACTGACTGCCCGGGACCACTGTCAATGTATCTAAATTAACTGAAACTCAATGATGATGACTGTTTCCCATCACATCTGTCACTGTGTGTGTATAGTAGTGTAAGAATAGAAAGTGTGTGACAATAACAACAATATGATTTTAATAAATGATGTAGAACACTAAAAATATTACAATGTACAATAACGGTAAATAATATCAAAATTGAATGTATAAAACTGAAATAATGTATTTAGGTTAAATATGGTTATACACTTGATTTAATAACGAGAGTGTGGTTGTAAGAGTTTAAAAAAGTTAATGTATTGTAGTACAACTGATTTATAATGAGACAGAAGATGTTTGTATTTACTGAGTGAATTAATTAGATCAAAATTTGACAGATTATTATACAATTGAATTTCAGCAAGTTATAATGAGTTTGTATTGTACTGGACACTTAGATGTTTCGTAACCTAACACTTGTCAACCAGTGATGTGAAACAGTCGCTGCTATTGTAAGGGAAAATTTGTACTCGAACACCCGTGGCCTATTGATAGCCACACAATAACGGGTTCTGGTAAGTCATGTTTGTACTGGTCTCACAAAATAAGCACCAAAACAGTCTTTAAACCCAAGATTTTTTTTAGAATGGCATTTTTTTTAACACTTGTTTTTCTCTTAATTGTGTATGAAAAGAAGTTTGTAATTTTTCTCCCCTTCCATCCCCAATTTGGATCATAGTCCTACAAAAATATCTGGTCAGATGAAATAAAGAATTTTATTTGAATTTATGGCTTTTTTAAACGATACCTTTGCCTTAGTTGTTAATGAAGAATACTATACAGTGGTGCTCAGGCTACGCTACCTCCCAGCTGGCTACACCAAGTTACCATTGCAGGAGTAAACAACACAGTCAAGATAACTTACTGTATAAAGAAGAACATTTATATACAATACACGTCACGGTTCTCATTCAGCTCCTGGGATTATAAGTGGACGAAGCTGCAGCCGAAATTTTTTAATAAAAAATTAATTGGCTAAATTTGTGGTATAATGTACTGTATGAGTGAAGGAAAAGTTTTGTTGGTGATTAAAGTACAGTATATATATTTTGAAAGTTTAACGCTGAAACACTATCTCATATTATTGTACTCAATAATGTTGTATATGAAGTAATACTTTGTCCAGTGTGAAGAGGTTATGGTGAACGGAATATTACAACATGGGTTTTATCAATAAATGAGGGAGTTCTAGAATTATATATATCTCTCCTTCCTGGCGTACCTCCACACACCTCACACCCCCCATCCTCCCCTACCTCCGCACACCCCCTCCTCCATCACACTAGATCCTCCCTCCATCCACACCTCTCTCCCTCACACCCCCCATCCCCCCTACCTCCGCACACCCCCTCCTCCTCCCTCACACCCCCCATCCCCCCTACCTCCGCACACCCCCTCCTCCATCCACACCTCTCCCTCACACCCATCCTCCCCTACCTCCGCACACCCCCTCCCTCCATCCACACCTCTCCCTCACACACACTATCTTCATCAAGTTACAGTAACAACACACACACACCCCAATTCAGTTTTTACATACAAAGATAAAGTTATGATGAAAAGGGAATATACAGTATAACAGTTAATGGTAGCGTGTTTGTGTTGGTCTATTTATTAATTTAAGATAAGGTAAATATTCTTGGACAATAGACAGTGGAATGTTTATTGTTGATGAACATGAAAAGGGTGAAGGCTGAGATGAGTGTATTGATATAGAGGTGTTGGTAGTGCTTGATGACACCACTGTTGTCAGGGGTTGGGCGGTGGTGGTGTCAAGCTTATGTTCCACCAACCTATTCAGGAAAACAAAATTATTTGGAAATTTGCGGATACACAACAAACACATACGAACACAACGTACAGTACACACACACACACTCCCCCACACACACATGCCAAATTCTGTAAACTAATCCCAAACTGGCAACTATGTTCTTATCCACATTAGGAAAACGTAATTTTTCCTGTAAATAATTTAGAAAAAAGTTGATGTATATATTAACCTTTAGAAAAAAATAACTTGCCCTTTTGACGTTAACTTTATGATGTTAATGTTGAAGGTGTTATAGTGAGTGAGGTATAGTGTTTAAGTGATACTTGTGTTAATTGTCTCTTATAGTGCTTACACACACGCACAATACCTCCTCCGCACACGCAATACATTCTCCACACACACACACACACACACGTACACTACCTCCAACACACACATACCAGTCTGTGTTTGTATGTGTGTGCAATCAAGATCTGCAACATTTACACGTGCACGCCTACATCCCCCACGTCATCATGTACACATAACGTATAACTTTTGTGTACGTTTAAGGTGAGACTGCATTATATCACAGCATCCCTACCATACACCATCCCTACCATACACCACCCCTACCACACCATCCCTACCATACACCACCCCTACCACACCATCCCTACCATACACCACCCCTACCACACCATCCCTACCATACACCACCCCTACCACACCATCCCTACCATACACCACCCCTACCACACCATCCCTACCATACACCACCCCTACCACACAATCCCTACCATACACCACCCCTACCACACCATCCCTACCATACACCACCCCTACCACACCATCCCTACCATACACCACCCCTACCACACCATCCCTACCATACACCACCCCTACCACACCATCCCTACCATACACCACCCCTACCACACAATCCCTACCATACACCACCCCTACCACACCATCCCTACCACACCATCCCTACCATACACCACCCCTACCACACCATCCCTACCATACACCACCCCTACCACACCATCCCTACCACACCATCCCTACCATACACCATCCCTACCACACCATCCCTACCACACCATCCCTACCATACACCACCCCTACCACACCATCCCTACCACACACACTACCAGTATCATAATTTATATCATCAACACCATTCAGAGCTGCTACCACACCCCATGAGTGTGTGTGTGTGTGTTGATACCACCCACACCCTCATACCACCACAACATGTTTCTGACGCCCCCACATAGTGTATCAGTGTAGTTAAGTGTTTCCTTTATACCACACAGTGTCGTCAAGTGTTAGCAGCTGAGCATTAGTGCTGCTGTGAGGAGCGTAGTGCTGCTGGGGGAGCATAGTGCAGCTGTGATGAGCATAGCGCTGCTGTGAGGAGCGTAGTACTGCTGTGAGGAGCGTAGTGCAGCTGTGAGGAGCATAGTACTGCTGTGAGGAGCATAGCGCTGCTGTGAGGAGCATAGCGCTGCTGTGAGGAGCATAGTGCAGCTATGAGGAGCATAGTGCAGCTGTGAGGAGCATAGTGCAGCTGTGAGGATCATAGCGCTGCTGTGAGGAGCATAGTGCAGCTGTGAGGAGCATAGTGCTACTGTGAGGAGCATAGCGCTGCTGTGAGGAGCATAGTGCTGCTGTGAGGAGCATAGTGCAGCTGTGAGGTATTAAGTGAAGGAACATTTAAGGCGGGCGACCTTGATGGTACAGTATTATCACTTGTGCTTGCTAAATCTAGACGCTCATTTTTACAGTAAATTCAATGTTTATATTTAACTCTATTTAAATTTATATTAACATTTTGCAAATTAATATTGTAGATAATAATAAAGTTAATATTTCCTGTATTTTGTTGGCATGAGGTTTAAAATGTGGGTCGTCATGTTTATTAGTGACGCCATACATCGGTTTGGTGACGTCACGGTTGTCAATATAGGGTGTGTGTGTGTGTGTGTGTGTAGTGTGCTACCATGTGTTACTGCTACCATACACCACCACTACTACTACTACTATCACTATTACCACACTACAACTACCACACACCACCACTACTACTACTACTATCACTATTACCACACTACAACTACCATACACCACCACAACTACCACCACCGTTACTGCCAAGCGCCACTAGTACACACTACCATTAATCATTACCACTTACCGCTACCAACATCAATACCACACACACACTACTAATACCACCACACAACACCGCTACCACTGAGTCACTCACACCTACTACCACCATCCCTCCCGCAGAACGACTACCACCACTACCACACTGCCACATGCCGCTACACATACCACCAACACTACCACACATACCACTACAGTTACCCACCGCCATTACTAAATACCACCACAACCAACAACCACAACCAACTACATACTACCGACAACCACTACAATAATCACAATCACACACAATTACGCTCTACCACACAACCACACACTACCACACCACCACACACTACCACAACCACACACACTACCACAACAGCGGTCACTGACACCACACCACTTTCTCCGCCGCCTCAGGGGTGGTTCCAGTACAACACAACCTTATAGTTAACCAGGAAAACATTGTAACAACCCATCAAGTGTAACAACCACAACCCATCAACGACTCAACGCCACAAACAACTCACCATCATCAACGCCACAAACAACTCACCATCAACGCCACAAACAACTCACCATCAACGCCACAAACAACTCACCATCAACGCCACAAACAACTCACCATCATCACCACAAACGCCATTATATTGATGAAGACGAAAAAAGTTATAGGACGTGTAATATTTTTTTTTATACACACAAAATTTCACTGTTTCCTGTGTTACCTGATTCACCTACACCCACACAGTACACTTACACATATACACGCACAACCAGTACACACACACACCCATTACACATACACACACACACACACACACACACACACCACTAAATCCACACACACACACACACACAACCAGTACACTTACACCCACAGACCCACCCAGTACACCTACACACCCATCCACCACTACACCCACACAGACCCACCCAGTACACCTACACACCCATCCACCACTACACCCACACAGACCCACCCAGTACACCTACACACCCATCCACCACTACACCCACACAGACCCACCCAGTACACCTACACACCCATCCACCACTACACCCACACAGACCCACCCAGTACACCTACACACCCATCCACCACTACACCCACACAGACCCACCCAGTACACCTACACACCCATCCACCACTGCACCCACACAACCAATACACCTACACCTAATTATGTATACATATAAATATCCACCAATCATTGTACACTAAACCACACCTGGGTGAACTAGAGGTTAGCTGGGGCTCAAACCAGACGCCCTTAGGACAGATGAAGGGCTCAAACCAGACACCCTTAGGACAGATGAAGGGCTCAAACCAGACGCCCTTAGGACAGATGAAGGACTCAAACCAGACACCCTTAGGACAGATGAAGGACTCAAACCAGACACCCTTAGGACAGATGAAGGACTCAAACCAGACACCCTTAGGACAGATGAAGGGCTCAAACAAGACACCCTTAGGACAGATGAAGGGCTCAAACCAGACACCCTTAGGACAGATGAAGGACTCAAACCAGACACCCTTAGGACAGATGAAGGACTCAAACCAGACACCCTTAGGACAGATGAAGGACTCAAACCAGACACCCTTAGGACAGATGAAGGACTCAAACCAGACACCCTTAGGACAGATGAAGGGCTCAAACAAGACACCCTTAGGACAGATGAAGGGCTCAAACCAGACACCCTTAGGACAGATGAAGGACTCAAACCAGACACCCTTAGGACAGATGAAGGACTCAAACCAGACACCCTTAGGACAGATGAAGGACTCAAACCAGACACCCTTAGGACAGATGAAGGGCTCAAACAAGACACCCTTAGGACAGATGAAGGGCTCAAACCAGACACCCTTAGGACAGATGAAGGGCTCAAACCAGACGCCCTTAGGACAGATGAAGGACTCAAACAAGACACCCTTAGGACAGATGAAGGACTCAAACCAGACACCCTTAGGACAGATGAAGGACTCAAACCAGACACCCTTAGGACAGATGAAGGACTCAAACCAGACACCCTTAGGACAGATGAAGGGCTCAAACCAGACGCCCTTAGGACAGATGAAGGACTCAAACAAGACACCCTTAGGACAGATGAAGGACTCAAACCAGACACCCTTAGGACAGATGAAGGACTCAAACCAGACACCCTTAGGACAGATGAAGGACTCAAACCAGACACCCCTAGGACAGATGAAGGACTCAAACCAGACACCCTTAGGACAGATGAAGGGCTCAAACAAGACACCCTTAGGACAGATGAAGGGCTCAAACCAGACACCCTTAGGACAGATGAAGGACTCAAACAAGACACCCTTAGGACAGATGAAGGACTCAAACCAGACACCCTTAGGACAGATGAAGGGCTCAAACCAGACACCCTTAGGACAGATGAAGGGCTCAAACAAGACACCCTTAGGACAGATGAAGGGCTCAAACCAGACACCCTTAGGACAGATAAAGGGCTCAAACAAGACACCCTTAGGACAGATGAAGGGCTCAAACCAGACACCCTTAGGACAGATGATGACCGTAATATCCCCTCGCCCGCCGCACCCTGACTCCCTACATGTTATATATTGTTCAAAATATGTGTTCAGGTAATTATGTTCACGACTGTACGGCATTTTTTCCCTTGAGACCAAAGATAATGATGATAATGAATAAGATAATAATAATAATGACTAAATAATGATAATAATTAATAGGATGATGATAATAATGATGGCGAGGTTAGTGAAAGGAACCTTGAAATATAATAATGTTACGTTGGTTATTAAATTTGATCTAAAAAGAGGAATTATCCCAGAATATAAAAATGTAAACAAGGAAGGAGAGGAGAGAGAGAGGGGGGAGAGATAAAGGGAGAGAAGAAAGAGAGAGAGAGAGAGGGGGGAGGAGGACCCAGCTACCCTCCATCCACATAACCACCACCATCCATTAATTCTCTCCCCCCCTCCCCCACCCCCAATCCCTTCTCTCCCACTCTACCCCCCCCCCCTCCACTCCCCCCCCCCCCCACTCCGCCACTCTCTTCCGTCCCACCACTTCTCTCCCTCCACCTCCCACCCCTCCACTCCACCTCCCACTCTCCCCTCCACCTACACATCCTTCCACACCCTAACCTAACCTAACTTAACCTTATCTAATATATTACATAATAAGCATCAACTGTATTGAGGGCACACACACACACACGCGCGCGCTGAAATATTTAATTAAAAAAAGTGAATTGGTTAAGTTGATATTAAGTTTGTGTGAATATTATACAAGGGTTGGTGTATAAGAACATAAGGAGTCTCCAATAGGCTGGTTGGCCTGTGCATGGCAGCTCCTGTCGAGAGTTACTACCACTCTCTATCATCCATGAATCTACCAACTTCCTTCTGAAACTTTCCAGCGTTCCAGCACTTACTACAAAGTTGCTCAGCTTGTTCCACTCGTCCACCACCCTATTTGTGAGCCAGTTTCTTCCTATCTCCCTCCTAAACCTAAACTTATCCAACTTAAATCCGTTGCTCCGAGTCCTATCCTGCTCGGAAATTATAAGAACTTTATCTATATCCCCTTTATTGATTCCTTTCACCCACTTAAATACTTCTATCATATCTCCCCGCACTCTTCGTCTTTCTAGGGAATGCAAGTTTAGTTTCTTTAACCTATCCTGATATGGAAGGTTTCTAAGTCCCGGAATCATTTTTGTCATTCTTCGCTGCACCGACTCCAGTGAATTGATATCCATTCCATAATAGGGGCACCTGAACTAAACAGCATAATCGAGGTGCAGCCTGACTAGCGCAAGATATAGTTGCAATAAGACCTCTGCACTCTTATTACTTACACTTCTAGATATAAAACGCACTGTTTTCTAGGCCGTAGGTCCGGGATTACAAGTACCCTTAAGTCTCTTTCACAAGTCGACTTCTTTAGGTTGATGATGTTAAGGCTGTATACATTGACCGTATTTGTTCTTCCAATATTAAGTACGCTGCACTTGCTGGTGTTGAATTTCATTTGCCATTTTTCTGACCACTCCTGCAGTTTATTTAAATCCTCCTGTAGGGCATTTGCATCCAGCCCTGAATTAATCTGCCGCCCTATTTTGGTGTCGTCCGCAAACTTGCTTATGTCACTGCTGATCCCAGTATCTAGATCGTTTATGTAGATTATGAACAAGAGTGGGCCCAGTACTGACCCCTGGGGAACCCCACTGGTTACACGGCCCCACTCAGATTTTTTTTTAACACCATCTACGCTGACCCTCTGCGTTCTATCGGTGAGCCATGATTTTATCCAATTTAAAACTTACCCCTCGATACCATGAGCGCTGGTGTATGACTGGGTGACTGGTGTATGACTAATGGGTGGTGTATGACTGGATGGTTGGTGCATGGTTGGCGATGTATGACTGGTGCATGGTTGGTGGTGTATGACTAGTGGCTGGTGTATGACTGGGTGGTTGGTGGTGTATGACTGGTGTATGGTTGGTGGTGTATGACTAGTGGCTGGTGTAGGGAGACTGGTAGGCCTGCCCTTAAAAATCGATGACCCAAGTGTGACGCTGTATGTGTATGAGTGTCTTTGTGTGTGTGTGTGTGTATGAGGTCTTTGTGTGTGTGTGTGTCTGTGTGTATGTATGTATGATAAACCAACAATCCATTTCGTGTGTATTAAGTGTATGAGAGTAACGTGTAGTGTATTAAGAACTGCATCCTCGTATACACGTGCGCGCACACACACACACGTCACAAGGGCCACAGGCAGGTGAACCTAACCTAACCTGACTCTGTCGTCTGCAGGTGATGCTTAATGAGTATTTGTCCGTCACCTACACCTCCCCCCTCCCATTACCTCCCTCTCCTCCCTCTCACCTCACTACCATTGGTCATGGTGAGGTATAATGTGTTATTTTTTCGTCACTTATATTAACCCTTTGTTTACTAGTAGCCAAGTGGATACAGCGCTCAACTCCTGTCCTAAGAGTCGGTGGTTTGAGTCCAGACCAGAAACCCCAGAGCTTCACCCAGCTGAGAATGGGTACCTGTGTGTGTGTGTGTGTGTGTGTGTCTTTGTGTGTATGTCTGTGTTTATATTCTATCAATGTGGCCGCATGATCCCTCTGTATCATGGCAACAGACAGACAACATGTGGCCAGATACACATATCGTGACCTTTGTTCTGTAGTGGTAAAGCGGAGGTGATGATGGTAATACTAATTAATTAATCAAGAAACACCCGAGTACCACTCAAAACAGCTGAGTCACTCTTGTTTACACTGTTTCAACGTGTATATAAACAGTACAGGTAGTCAGGTATGTAAACAATGTACATAGACTGCAGGTATATACACTCTCAAGACAGCTAGTAATGTTGGTTATGGCCGGAACTACTACCACCATTACCACCCTGTATCTGTGTGTGTGTCTGTGTGCAAGTGCCGCTGTTCTCTGTCGGGTCATTCACCATCTACAACTTTCATTTCCGTCTACCGTCTGTATGTCTGTCTCTGTCTCTCTCTTCTCTCTACCTTGTCTACGTCTTCTCTTCTCATCCTTTCTTTGTCCTCCTCCCTTTTATCCTATCTCCTCTTCTCATTCTTTATCTTTCTCCCTTTTATCGCATTTCTTCTTCCTCTTTCTGTTTACTTCTCTCCCCTTCACTCTCTTTATCTCTTCCCCTCTCTCACTTTATCTTCCTGTCTCTAATTATCTCTACCCTCTTCTCTTTCTTTTTAACTATATCTCTACCTTTTCTGCTCTCTCTTTAACTATCTTTCTCTAGCTGTTTCCTCTCTCTCTCTCTCTCTCTTCCCCAAACCATTAACCCCAGGACTGGCAGCCCCCAAAAGACCTGTTTTATCCCATCAACTTACAGAATGCCGTTGATGTGTCGGCCAGTAACGTGTTATCTTCACTACCAGGTATGATAATTGATGAACACTACCAGGTATGATAATTGATGAACACTGCCAGGTATGATTGATGAGCACAGCCAGGTATGATAATTGATGAACACAGCCAGGTATGATTGATGAGCACAGCCAGGTATGATAATTGATGAACACAGCCAGGTATGATTGATGAGCACAGCCAGGTATGATTGATGAACACAGCCAGGTATGATTGATGAACACAGCCAGGTATGATTGATGAGCACAGCCAGGTATGATAATTGATGAACAAGGCGTGTTAAGGTGTTATCATCGTCACCACCAGGTATTATGAGGGGTTGACTGCCGCTAGTCACTCACCTTCCCAAGTCACACTCTCAAGCCTACTGTCATTGTCTAGAAACTGTGATATCATCATTATCCTTATTGCTATCATCATTATTACTACCACCATCATCACCACCACCGTCGCTACTTCCTCACTCACAGCTATTCTAAGTAACCCAACCATGACTGTACACTAAGTATTTATTAATGTCAAAATCTTCTCCTTTGCAGTTTACAACCCAGCGTTTGATGGCGGCTATTATGGTCAGGTATTTAATTTTATCTAGAGTTACTTTTCTTTGTTGGACTGCAAGATCTTTATGTCTAGGTAATTAAATATTAACTGGGAAGTGATGCTACGGACGCCCACGAATATAAGGGGGAACAGCAACCCGAAAGTAACCAATTTTTCTTATTTAATAAACTTCTACTTGATATAACTTAATTACAACAAGACACTTACCAGTGGAGTGTTAATAAATGTCTCCTGACCCTCTGAATACACCTGTGAGCCCAGCAGGATGGTTTAATGGAGGAAAATTTGGGAGCAACAGCACAGTGCATGGTCAAACTTAGTCAACAAAAATGGCGGGAATTCAAGGATAATATCAGTAGAGTTCTCGCCATATTGTTATACCGCCTCCAGTTTATTAAATCCCATTGGGCTTGGAGTCAAAGGCTAATTTATTCTTTAGATGTCACCAGTAATAATAAATACTATAATATTCCTCGCCCAATTTAATAACTTTTACCAGTATCTACCGGTAGTCCAGAAATCACATTAATCTCACCTAACACAACCATCTTCCTAAACCATTTTATATAACACATTTACGGACACACGAGTTAGTAAACTTACCTTATATTATGTGTAGAGAACCGGGAAAAAAATGATGATGAATTTGAACATTTGCTTCTGTTGTAGCTGGGGTCAACTTCCCTCCCCGGCCTTCAGAGGTAACACTGGTGGGGACCGATTAGGGGAGGTGTGAGTGGAGCACCTTATAGCATGTCTTTACTACCACCATTACCACCGTCAATCACCACCATTACCTCATTATAAAATTATTCTCTTTCCGTTCTCAATGACAATTCTTGGCTAACTAAAGAAGCGCGTCTTGGCTCTTGAGGTCTTCGATGTCAATATACATTATTTTCCACTGCGAGTTGGGATTTAAAATGCAATAACCTTACGTCTTTCACCCTTACACTTACGTTTTTTACCCACATTCTCCTTTACTCTCACCCTTCCCTCCTCCCCCTCACTACACTGGAAGACAATGGCACCACTCCCACGTATTTCTACTCCAACATATATCTTTACAAACCTCCTAATGTATTACTATTCCTATGAATTTTGATAAAATTAATAATATAACTAATTTCGGAGACTCAAGTAGACTTTGGTATAGAAGTTAATTTATTAGTTAGTGTTTCTGTGTTACAACTTTGAGACCTGGTGGTGGCTGTTGTGTACTGTTTGTACGTCCGCCCCACTCTCTCATCATTCTCTCACTTTATGTAACTTGACAAAACCTATGACCCTTCAGGCTTTTACGCCCTTAATGTATGAGTCATAAAGGCAAGTATGAACTTTTCATACTTCCCTGTTGGGCGCTGTAAGCGCTTGTGCTTCACCTTGCACAGGATGTAAGGGGGTGCCCAATAAACTAGCCCCCTTGGGGGCAAATCTGAAATATTTGTAGTCCGAGTCATTCTAGGATACTTGGAAATTTTTACCTGTGTGAGATACCTGAGTGTGTGTGTGATACATGGCCCCTCTTACCTGTAACTACAATCCATGTATCTTTATACATAACGCATAATACTAATCAATTAAAAAGATGTGATAATATTTGTTTAAGTAAATATCCTATTTTCAGTGACTTCCTTAGTACAACATTAAAAATAGTTAAATATTTTGTCAGTAAATTACAAGCAAGATTATCCCATTCAATTATTACTGTACAGAGATCCCTCGGTTAATGAATTACCTTACATAAGATTCTTCACTTCGGTTAACGAATTCCTTACAAATTTTTCCCAACTTGTTTCCGCCTGCATTTGGCTGTCCACCAGCTGTAGTATTAGTCCGCCAATACAGTAATCGGTTTTAGGGCTTAAATTCCTTACCATTTTAGTAAATATCAAGAAGGTTGTAGTATTCAATAATTTTAAAAGTTTTATATTAATTTTTTTTTAGTCATTTTAACAATTATTGAACATAATTGAAGTACAGGAAGCTAGTTTTTTGCGTGCCAAGCAGCCACTCAACACACCAAGCTTGGCGTCAGTTTGTTTACCAGATCAGAGGATAGGAACATCTTATTTGAGACTCTTCAACATAAATGCTTTTTTTCTGTGTTTCCAGTCAAATTATTGGTCATTTTGAAATATATTTTACATATTGACAATATATAATGCAGCGCAGTATTGATTTAAAGAAAATAATCTTGAATTACACCAAGAGAACTAAAATTTTATGGGTGAAATGGCACCATGGGGTGACTTCTCTTCCACCCCCATTCTAATTCCCATCATCATCAACCAGGAGCCTTATCCTTATACATGCACACCTCAAAGAAAGTGTACTTTACTGCATTTTTAGTTTGTATGTAATTTTCGGTGAGCTGGAACCAATTATCCAAAAACCCATTGAAACAATGGTTTCAGTTAACGAGCAACCTTCTGGAACGAATTGTGCTCGTTAACCGGGGGGGACCACTGTATTAAGCTAAGCTGATCTGGCTATAAGCTTACTGCTATTAGAGATGCAACAGAAACTTAATATAATGATAGTAACTGTGTATCATCCAGACATCAAGGGAATGCTATCAAAGCACAGTACTGTAATTTTAAATAGTCCAGATAAGATTAATGGATAAGTTTACTAGCCATTGTAAGCCCCTCCAATGCATCCCCTTACTGATAATAACTACATTCCCATACTCTTAAATAACAGGAACATAAAGGTACAGTACATCTCACTTTCAACTACTACAGTATAAATTGATGTAGAATAATAACTTTAAAACTTCTCCAACCAACATAAACACAGACAAACAAGACTGACTATATTAACACACCTCAACAACATTCCTAAAAACAATAAACCATTAAGTCCTTCACTTCACATTACAAACAGAACATAATGTCAATAGTTTTTAATTGTACTTCTCGTCTAGGTAAAATAGTTCATAATTTACAGTACCTCACAATATCATACAAAGAATACCTTATATAAAATAATCCTTATGTTACTTCAGATTGGTTATACTGTAGTTAGTCAGGTGGGATATTATTGATCACAATACTTCTTTGATCGATGAAACTCTCTCTAAATACCCTAAATATACAATTCTTTGATCAACGAATGTCTTCCTAATACACAATTCTTTGATCAATGAATGTCTTCCTAATACACAATTCTTTGATCAACGAATGTCTTCCTAATACACAATTCTTTGATCAATGAATGTCTTCCTAATACACAATTCTTTGATCAACGAATGTCTTCCTAATACACAATTCTTTGATCGACAAATATCCCCGTAAAAACACAACATTTTGATCAACGAGAGTTTTCCCCTCAAAATAAGGATCCAACCGTCGCCAGCAGCGCGAGTCTGGGGTTACAAAACACACAAGATTTTCACCATAAAATTTAATTCATATATTCATTAGTGACACTTGGAAATGAACCAGGATGGTCCTTGTTGCAAATGACTTCCTGATAGACAACTTTTTTTTATTCTATTTTATCTTATTATTTCAAGAACATCTGATAATACACAATCTGTAAGCAAAGTACTATGCATCTGTGTGTATCTGTCTTTGAAATTCTGGCTATGTACACTTTTAAGTTATCATTTTCACCCCTTTTGACATACACCTATCATCTCTCCCACATACACGAAGCTTGGAACATTCATACAAGCAAGCATAAAGAAAACGTGCAATACAAAAACATTTTTAAATTTGAAGAAACAATGAAATATAATTCATTTCTCCATCATATTCTTTTTAGCTATAATCATATTTATATATAAGGACACCTATTGTATGATGCCTACCAAAATTTAATACAATATCACAACATTAAATACCAGGAAAAAAGATTTAAAGGAACAAAAATATCGGTGTTGAATAAGTATTTCTACGTGAGACTTGATACACTGCGAGTCACTGCTGATCTATCTCACTGGTCACTCCACACTATACGACCACTCCGGTGTAATCTGTGTTAGAGCAATTTCACTATGACAGTTGATTAGTTTTACTGTGTTATAAGATTAGGAGAGACGGGAAAGGGATAGGTAGGAAGGAAAGAAAGAGGGAGGAGGAGGAATGAGAAAAAGAGAGGAAAGAGATAAAGAGGGAGAAGGAGGAAGGAGAGAAAAAGAGAGAAAAATACGAATCACAACACAGTAAGGCGTAGAATCAACACCATCTTGGCTGACTGGGGACATTATGCAGCAACAGCTCGGTGGTTTTATAACATCTTCCGGAGTCATCACCATTGTCCTCGGTACCTTTATTAAGCTTCCTGATATGGACACAGCAGAAGTAGCAGGTGGGATTTGTAATGCCCTACCTCAGCTGCTTTGATTTTGCTAATGATATTCAGAACCACAACGCGGTCAGTGAGTCGGTCAGCACATTCATTCGAGCAGCCATCAATAAGGACATCAGAAAACACGAGCACTCTCTCATACACTTGAGCAGCCAACAGGAAACACTCTCCTATACACTCAAACAGCCATCAATAAGGACAACAGGAAACACACACTCACTCATTCAAACTACTACAGTACTCTGAAAAGTAAAGTAAATTACAACTGTGTCCTGAAAAAAAAAAAAAAAAAAAAAACACTCACCCCAAATAATACAGTACACGACTCACACTTCCTGCAATACGTAAGACCATGCGAAGAACACAACAAAAATGATATACACACACCGAGGCGAAAAAAAAATTCTTGTTTTCATATTTACAAAATGAAATAGAAACATACAACTGTTATGTACACAAAAAAAAAATTAGTTAATTTTTTTTATTATTCCCAAAACTGTGCATAAGTTGAGCTATGACTTTGGTGAAATGGAGTCTACAAGATGGTGTATATATACTGTTTATATATATATATATATATTTTTATTTTCTTCATCGGTGTGATTAAGAGACCGAGTACAGGACCTGGGGAAATCTCTCGAGGTGTTTGGAGATTATATACATTACACTATAATTATCCTCGGTGAACAGTAAAACAAAAACAACAAACTCATCACAAGTTTGAAATGTTATATTATTATTATTGTTATTATTATACTCTGTTGGTCTCTCTTCAACTCCATCATTCTAATTTACACTGGGAAACATCGATAATAAAGTGGTAAATAAAATATACATCATACTTAGTCAAAACCAAAAAAATAAATTAAAAACCTTTGATATTCACAAAAAAATTTCATGATTGTTATTTTCTACAGACTGTATACATGAGATATATAAGACGGCATCCTGTGACATGAACCTCTCACTTGTCAACCATCAAGGAAATAATGTAGTAGTATATTCACCTTCAGCTTAATACAGTACAGTACCATGCACACTTTTGAAACAGGTACTATAAGATGTGGATCACTGCAGGAATTATGATCTATCGCTGTAACCCACAACACTGCATCGCTTCACATACAAAACAAAACAGGACAACACCTCCTCCATCAACTACACTACTGAAAACATGATCAGTATGACAATAATGTTGATAGCTAATATGAGTACAGTAAAATACACAACTCAGCAGACATCTCTCCTCAACACCTGGGATACAGAACAGGTTTTCATAAAGTCCCAGTCTTAAAACTACAGAATAAATCAAACTGCACAGATGGATAAAAATGGATCTCATCAATCAAACTATGAACAAACTCAAAAAAATATATAAAGTTGGTCACAAATTTATGCAGTTTTTTTGCCTAGAGTGAGGTGACTGAGTCTCTGGATGGCAGCTTGACCAGTTCAGTGTACACAATAATTAATATGTCTTTTATTACTCTGCCTGGTAACCCTGCATTGATTCTGGGCCACTGGGGTGTGACAACATTCCCCTTAAACACCAATGGCTTCCAATCTAAAAATCTCACCATCTGTCAATACATGATGATCCCCCCCCCGACCCTCCCCAAAATTAACACAGGTATACAGTACAGTATATAATTCACTGTAAAAGCTGACAAAGAGGAATTCATCATAATTTACATCAATAAACTTTTTAACTTAACTAAGATACAATTTGTTCAAGTCCTCCCACATTAACCGTTCACCTTCCTTAATCCGACAATCAACACTGACAGGACACAGGTGCCCAACGATGCTCACGCCACCACAATCACATCACGTGTCAAGGAGGACTCACGAGGGGCGACAAACACGTCCTCAATAAAGATGAAAACCTCTCTCTCTCTCTCTCTCTCTCACACACACACACACACACACAATTCCCTTACTAAATACAGTGAAACCTCCATATTACTGTTTTCGATCTTAAAGGACTAACCTCTCGCACAATAGTCCATCATAAGGGGGTTTCATATTTAACGGACTTCGATCTAATAAACTAACCATTCACATGTTAAGTTCGTTATATAGAGGTTTCGCTGTAGGGCTCATGTTACTGAAAGAATGATTAATTATGCACCTTCTTCTTCTTCCCTTCATCAGAGTTAAGGTCTGTGAGCACACCAGGACCACATACTGAGGCGTCTACAATACCAAGGGCGTATTACCGGTTCTACCAATTCTCCATTTTCTATGTCAGTCAATATAGCCCCTGGAGTTCCTCTCCTCGGTTAATAGTGTCGGGGAACGTGGGTAACATCTGCAGCATGGTACAATCCCCTTAAGATTACGGGGGGGGGGGCAGAAAACCTGAAGAATAGCCGGGATATTTTGAGCCGAGTCGAGATATTCCGACATACGCCCTTGCTCTTCTAAACGCCTAATACGTACTGTACCTTATATATATACAATATCAAAATACATGTACTGTAATACTCAACAAACACTAATGGAGGAAACCGATACAAAATATCCTCCTTTTACAATTGTGCATCTCTCCAAATGGATCAATTAATGCAAGTTTATGGAAATATTAAACAACATTAAAAACCCTTGAAACAATTTACCATGTTTGATATTTTACTGTAAACTCCTCAAAAGCTTTAGAGAGTTCAGCGAGAATCATAAAATTTGGCCGAATTCGGAGAAGATTTGAATTCAAGATGATTTTGTAGTAATATGGACTGGACCTGTGTTGGCTTCATTCAAGTACGGCGACGATGCTAGCAGTTAGGCACATATTTGGAAAAGAATTTAAGAAATGGTGTAAACTCAATACAAAATATTCCAATATATATTTAATATATATTGTAATGTACTTCTAACCACCCCATTGTTTTCCTACTACTGTATGTATCTAAGACAGCTAATGTTTACAGGTGCATAGTGAGTGCACTGTGTCGCGAGGAGCGGAAGGCAACGCTAAAACGTTGGCATGTATTTTCAACAACGCCACTTTCCAAGTACCGCACCTCAACTTGGATCACTCGGTAAGTCTTGCACGTGACCCACAGCCACGAGTCATAGTGTTGATGTGGGAATGTTGTGTGTGGCGAGAGTTGGTTTGCATCACTTCCCAATAATAAGTTCAAAATGCAATGGGGTTTAAATATCGTGATAGGCCAAAAATGTTATTACTGTATTACTATTATTAACATCAAACCAAAACATACAAAGAAATTAAGATACAAAGATGTCTCATTGTGGTACTGAAGGGCATCATAAGGACATAACTTTGGTCTGTATGGCGACGCAAATATTCATCATATAAAAATACAAGTAGCCCAGAGAGCACACAGTGTTGCCAGTGTGTCACTAAAGGTCAAGACTGGGTGTGGCTTTCATCAAAGGTGTAGTACATCATGGAACTACTGCACAGTACAGGTCTTCTGGCCACACTGTAAATTCATAACCATTTCATTTACACAGTTAACATAAAAAAAAAATTGACTACAACACAGTCTATCACCATATATCATGTAGTATGTGTTCATTTGTCGCACGGTGTAGCCAGATGTGTAATTCACGACAAGAAACATTGTGCTATGGCTATAAACTGTCCCCGTGTCTGTCTTGCTGTACAGTCACCCATAAAAGGTCTTCACCACTCCTGCTGCTCCATGAACCCCGAGATTCAGATTTGTGAGCCCAAAGCAGTAGACACCGATGCATTAGTCTGTCCATAAATATTTGCTTCGGATTCATGAGTCTAAATGTCGGGGTTCGTGGTTTACAAGAGGCGACTGGTCTTTTGTTCATGACTTTAACTTTTAAACCCAACAAAAGTTTAAAAAGAAAAAAGAAAAACCGACACAGTTGATAATATTGTTCCGCCAAATAAACAGTAAAAGAGATGGTGTACCAAATATATGCTCCTCCCTCACAAACAGCTATGTACTGTACATACTGCTTTTGTGACCTGATTTGATCCTATGCTTAAAGTCACATACACTCCCATTCACACACACCATCACTCACTTTAAAGCCTAACTACATGGATGTATGAGGACTGTGTCTCACTTAACTCGGATTACATCTCACCTCGCCACACCAGATGATCGTGTCAATGGATTCTGATTATATTTTACCTTATGACACCTGAGGACTGTGTCACTTGACTCTGATTGCATCTCACCTCATGACACTTCTTTTTAACCAGTCAGAATGTACAACTTACATCAAACCTCAGCGGCTTTTTAAATGAAGTGCAAAATAAGATTATCGTCCAACAGTATGCTGATAACAGACGCTGCTCTACCGCCGCTAAACCCTCCTATCACACACACACACACACAAGATGATCACCTAACTGAAAGCAAGTACCATTATGCACAAAAAGCCAAAAAATTAGAGAAAGAAACAAGTCCACAATTTTCAGTAGCATCTGGAAGCCTACATTTACACAGAAGCGACTCATGCACCAACTACATGTGTTTTAATGTTATATATATATATATATATAGTATATACAGAGTCAAGCTACATTCAGTGTAAAAAATGAACTATCCCCCACACAAGTATATTCACATCTTGACGCACACATTAAATATGCATGAACCTATACAATGTGAAAATGATTGAACCCCCGATGTGAAGTCCAGCGCGGACCCTTGGCTCTGAACCCCCAAGACACGTGTCAGTACGGCATCTTGAGCGGCTCTCCCGTGTCCGGAGAGCACAACAGATCCTATGTACATTAAAATTAAGAATGCAGTGCTCGAGCTAAGTCTTTGTGCACAGGAAGAAGAGGTGTAAAAATAGCTGAAAGATTATCTAAGCTGGTTCTTAATGAGGCCCTGGGTGAAAAAATACTACAAACATCGAGATTAGTGTATGCACCATTGTAGCTAGCATGCCTCAGTACCTTTGTTATACAGGGATTAAAAAAAAAACTTAAAACCACAACCTTAAATGACTCCACAGAACAGAACCTTTGATACTTGTGTGTGTGTGGGTGCGTGTGTCTCAGCTGTACACATATACATTAGGTAGTGGTAGTAGTAGTTCACTCATTTAAAACTGGTCATATCAAAACTCTCACATTCACATATCCTGGACAATCATGATTCTGGTTGATACGATCACTTGCATTAATGAGGCTTTTATGGTACAGCGTAAATTGAAAAAGTTCCTCATTTTGTTTGGTTTTAATCGAGAACTTGTAAACAAAAGTCATTGTCTCCATAAACACTTAGCAGGAGTGTACAGTAACTACATGAAACAATAAAAAATATAGAGAATCTTCCTACTTACTGTGGGCTAAGAGAGATCATCTAACCATTTGGCAGTCTTATGTTGACAAATTAATACTTAAATAAAGAGATAAAGGATAGATAAACCTTAACACTCATAAGATATTCTGTAGATTACAAGCTAACTCTTTTTTCTCTTCTTTTGTTTTAATTCACACTTGGCAGCCGGAGACGTCGCCCATCAGGGTTCCCGAAAACTTGACAATCCGTGTCCTGTAATCGAAGAGTTCGGTTTTCCTATACGCACAATTTGTTCATTATGGTCGTAAAAAGCACACAAGTTTGTCTGTGTGATGTCTTAGCTATTTTGAGTTTAAGGCCTCACACACACACACACACGCATGCACGCGCACACACACACACACACACACACATGCTGTATCCAAGGATCACCGAGTCTTTTGCACTGGGTCACTTGCGACAGTTTTTGTGGGCCTTGTATACCGTATGTAACCATTCCAGTAGTATCTGGAATGTGGCTATAACGCACTCTCTGCTGAATGTGGCTATAACGCACTCTCCGCTGAAAGTGGTTATAACGCACTCTCCGCTGAACGTGGCTACGGCGCACTCTCCGTTTAAAATCCAGCAACAGTAATATTTTTTCTAGTTCCATTTGTCATCTGTCACAAGCCCGGGCACCATCTCTGACCACCGTGCTAACTTTGGAAGCTAAGAGCAGGAAGCCCCGCCCAATCATCATGATTTGTGGTTGCTGGTGAGCCATGTGAGGCCCTCGTAAAGTCCGTCACCCGTTGTGGCGCAGCACGGCTGGACGTACCAGTTACGGTCACGAATTCTTGTTAAACCTAATTTCTCTTGAATTTCATGAGGCTTCATTGCTGAAATTTGAGAAAGAGACATCAATGGTAATAACAGTAATAATATTAAAAAATACCAATACAAATAACAATAAGTACTGTACTAACTAATAATAATATTAACAAAAATAGGAATACATGTAACACCAACACCAACAACAAAAATAATAATAATAATAATAATAATAATAATAACAACAATATTGACAACAATAACAATGATATACAGCAAGTCCTCGCATAATGTCGCCCCGCTTAGCGTTGTTTCAGTACAGTACTACTGTACTTCATTACTCTTTAGATACAAATAATTGGTTTAACGTCCCGACGACTCAATTCAACGTCGATTTTACGTCGTCACTGGCTACTTTTTACGGCCCATTAGCAGAGACGGGAAATATGACTGCGAGAACTTCATACTTCCCGCCTCTGCTGATGGCCGTGTAATATTTCTCTGTGATTCTGATCTTTTAAAATGTTGTTTTTGCATAATGTAGCACAGTATTACGGATACATAATTTGTCTTAGTATGCTTTATTGTGGGTAAAAATAAGTTCAATACTCTATATAGTAAATGCGTTCTCTGAAAACGTAAATTTGCTACCCAAGTTTAACAGTTAATTCATGTATAATACGTCTGATAAACTTTCTATGTGCTTATGTTTGAAATAATGAATGTATGTATCTTCATATAATTTAGCTAAATATCTTTCTCCTCAGAAACAGTCATACCCAATGACTGTGAATAAACTCATTTAGAAATCCATCATTACTTCAGGACAAAATCGAACAGGTTTGCAACAGCCAATCAGCTGTAACTCTTGAAGAAAGGACGGGCATCTTTTCTCAGCTGGGACAAAACGCAATATAGTGTTGTGAAGAAGCAACAGAAGACCATTAGCCTTGCTACAAAAATGGAGGTTTTAAACCGGGAGAAGGAGCCACCCGCCGGGTCTCAGTGACTCCTCCTCCGCTCCACTACCCACCACACACACTCACTCCACCACCTCCGTCCATCAGTGAGTACAATACAAAAAGATTTAGTTTATTCATATACAGTATACTGTATATACTGTATATACAGTATACTATTTTCTTTAAAAATTCCGTTGAATTTCTGTATATGTAATGTATCTCATGGGGCAAAGGGAGGCTCAGGAACGTAACTCCCGTACAGTACTTTGTCTATTTTTTTGGGGGAAAATTGATCCGCTTAATGTTGTTTCGTATGACGGCGCGTTTTCAGGAACGTAACCCCAACATTAAGTGAGGTCTCACTGTGATAATAATATCAATAATAATAATAATAATGTAACTAATAATAACAATAATAACAAATACTGTACAGTACAACAAGTAACAAAACCAAGACCTTAGGTTAGGTCCCTTACCCCCTGAGTCTTACTGTTCTCCCCAAGACAAATTTTCTCTCTACTGTACCGTATCATACACACAAAGATCTGGCCGGACGTACACACACACAAAGATGGCCAGATGGACGGACTATCTTATAAACAAGTACAATTCATAATGCACAGAGGTCCTGCTGCCTATTCTGCTGACCCATGAACCCAGAGATCCAGACCCAAGAATCTGAAGCATTATATGGACAGAAAAATGCATCAGTCTACTGCTTCGGGTTCACAAATCTAAATCTCTGGGTTCATAAAGCCGCAGGAAAGGTGACAGGGGTTTCATGAGTGACTATAGAGGAAAGGAAATATGGGCAATAGATCTAAGAAGGTAAATACTGTAATGATGTCTGGCACACTTCCATAAGGACACTACTGTATGTATCTGACCAACATTAAGGGAGAATTATAGCAGGAGTTTGGAAGACAATTTAAAGAGTTTTTTTTTAGTAATTGCAGCCATCTTAAATACCTAGCTGTCAAGAGATGCCAGAGAAACATCTACGATACATTTGTGAAAAGTTTCAACCTGAGCCACTCGGATCATAAACAAGTTGAATATTACTGTACGATGTTCACCCACCGCTTGACGCATGTAAAGGATGACTGGCTCACCAACAACACATTACAAATGAAACTCAAAATATCTCTCTCTCTTTCCCACATACACACAGAAACACAGCCTCTCTCTCTCTCTCTCTCTCTCTCTCTCTCTCTCTCTCTCTCTCTCTCACACAACACACACAGCCTCTCTCTCTCTCTCTCTCTCTCTCTCTCTCTCTCACACAACACACACAGCCTCTCTCTCTCTCTCACACACAACACACACAGCCTCTCTCTCTCTCTCTCACACACAACACACATAGCCTCTCTCTCCCACACAACACACACAGCCTCTCTCTCTCTCTCTCACACAACCTCTCTCTCTCTTACACAACACACACAGCCCCCCCCTCTCTCTCTCTCTCTCTCTCTCACACACACATTACCATCAGGTAGGTCCTGCTTGTTGGCAAAGACCAATATGATGGCGTCCCTCATCTCACGGTCGTTGATGATGCGGTGAAGTTCCTGTCTGGCCTCGTCGACTCGGTCCCGGTCAGCACAGTCCACGACGAAGATGAGGCCTTGTGTGCCGGTGTAATAGTGTCTCCATAGTGGCCGGATCTTGTCCTGACCACCAACGTCCTGTACAAAGACAACTTATTAATTCTTACAGATGCTAATAAGAGGCAAAACACTGTACTGTACCTGTAATTCCTGTACTGTACTCACATGTGGGGAAAATGAGTACAGTACAGTATTTGTAATGGTATTATGGCCCATAGCAAAAAATTCTTACACTACAAAAGAGGATGATGCCAAGTGAAGTTAATGATCATCTGTCTTAAGTGAAGAAGGTTCTTAAGTGAAACTGTAGCCAACACAACTTCCTTCTGAAAAGACTACAACCAAAACTGTGTGAACCAGTGTCAAGAAATAGACCGGACAACTCGCCAACTGCACTGGCTAATCATTACCCTGGAACACGATCTGCAAATTGAATAACATCCAGGTCCCCAATTACTGCTGGGTAGACAGAGGCAAATGGAGTAAAGAAACTTACCCATAGTTTCACCCAGCCCGAGGATCAAACCAAGGACCACTTACTTGAGAGACGTGCATGCTGATCACTACACCACAGGTCACCAGAAATGATAACACGCACGCACGCACACACACACACACTAAACTTACCCAAACATTGAACTTGACATTCTTATAGGCGACCGTCTCAACATTGAACCCCACGGTCGGTATGGTGGTGACTGAGTGGCCCAGCTTGAGCTTGTAGAGGATGGTGGTCTTGCCGGCTGCATCTAACCCCAACATCAAGATACGGATCTCTTTGTTGCCAAAAATCTTACTTAATAGTTTGCCCATCCTGCCCGCCCCTGTAAGGATAAATAAAAAAAGCTGCGTTAGTGGGGCAACGGTGCTGTACTGTAAACTGTTTTCAAGGTACGCTAATTAAAACACCTGTACGTACAAATATTGGGTCACCTGTACATTATAGACACTGGTGTTTATTGCACACCAGTTGATTAGACACCTCTTGCTTATTTCACCTGAAGATTAACCACCCTAATGCTACCAAGGGAGTTAGGTGAGGTTAGCATTACGGTATTTAATCAATCTGTGAAAATAAGCTAGGTTTGGTTAGGTTAGGTTATCAACAGCACCAAAAATAAATAAATAAATAAAATAAATAGAAAATAAAAAATAACGATACAAAATTATTCTAACATACAAAAAATCAAGTTACATGGAAAAAGATACACATAATTATTTTCTTCTGTACCTGTAGTCGAGACAATATCTACAGTGGGTTGAAAATACATTGAGATACAGTATGGTGTATGTGAGGCAGGATACAGTAGAGTCTATGTATTATTACTGTAGTAGTGGTGGTGGTGATGATGAACACACACACACGGTGTTTAATCAGTACCAAACTTCATTATGGATCTATATGGCATATTGCAGGCCACGGGGGGGGGGGGATTAGGGGGGGGAGGGGGATTAGGGGAGGGGGAGACGGGGTAAGGGGGGAGGGGGAGACGGGGATTAGGGGAGGGGGAGACGGGGTGAGAGGGAGGGGGTGAGAAGGGAGAGAACGTAGGTAGGGAAAGAATGGAGACAGGGAGGGAGGGAGGGAGAGGGGGGGGAAGGGAGGTGGGGGGGGGGGTGTGTAGGGGGTAATAGCAGTAGGTCCTCCCTCTGCTATTAAAGATGAAAGCACCATCCAGGGCTATCAACACCAGCCAGTCAGTCAGTCAGGTGCTGTATTACGAGACTTAACTTGGGAATTAAAGTCTACATATTATATATAAGGGAGAAAGATAAAGAAAGAGTTAACATTGATGTGTTTTATGAAGTGGTGGGTGAGGGGGAGAGTTGCTTTGATAAGTGGGAGGATTGGTTGATCGTTTCACTGTCAAAACAACGGACATAGACAGACAGACAGACACACACACTTCCAACCCTGCCAACTATATTTCATGCTAACAGTAATATCTTTGGAGGAAGAGGAAGAAGAGTAGGAGGAAGAGGAGGAGGAAGAGGGGGAGGAAGAGAAAGGGGAGGAGGAGGGGGGGAATTTGGTCTCTCAGAAGATAACATAGATTTCACAGGCTTCCTCGTGTGTGTGTGTGTGTGTGTGTGTGTCAACTACTAAACTGAGTCCTTGTAAAAAAGATAAAAAGATTCTCCCTACCTTCGCCTCCAACTCCTCCCTCAGCCTGGAATACTGACAGGTGTGAGGGAATGGTTTTTACACACACACACGGCGAAACCTCTATTTAACGGACTATAGGGAGGGGGAGTCCGTTATATCGAGGGTCCGTTATGTGAAACCCCTATAACGGACTATAAGTAGAGAAAAGTCCGTTATATCGAGGGTCCGTTATGTGAAGCTCCTCCTATAACGGACTATAAGGAGAGAAAAGTCCGTTATATCGAGGGTCCGTTATGTGAAATCCTACAACGGATTGTAAGGAGAGAAAAATCCGTTATATCGAGGGTCCGTTATGTGAAACTCCTACAACGGACTATAAGGAGAGAAAAGTCCGTTATATCGAGGGTCCGTTATGTGAAGCTCCTCCTATAACGGACTATAAGGAGAGAAAAGTCCGTTATATAGAGGGTTTGTTAACGTGAACTAATAATTACTTTAGACTCATTATAAATCCTTACCAGCCAGACTCTCTATTGCCTTCCTCCCCCTTCCCCTTCCCTCACCACCCATCCATCCCTCTCACCCCCCCTCCATCCCTCTCACCCCCTCGTTCCATCCCTCTCACCCCCTCCTCCATCCCTCTCACCCACCCCTCCATCCCTCTCACCCACCCCTCAGCCTTTAATGAATACAGAAACAACTATATATATAGCACCATTTTCCATACAAATTACCTCAGGTTATATGTATATTTTATCACCCACCCCACACCCTCCACCCACACCACACCCTCCTCCACCCACACCACACCCTCCTCCACCCACACTACACCCTCCACCACCCACACCACACCCTCCACCCACACCACACCCTCCTCCACCCACACCACACCCTCCTCTACCCACCCCACACCCTCCTCCACCCACCCCACACCCTCCTCCACCCACACCACACCCTCCTCCACCCACACCACACCCTCCTCCACCCACACCACACCCTCCTCCATCCACACCACACCCTCCTCCACCCACCCCACACCCTCCTCCACCCACACCACACCCTCCTCCACCCACACCACACCCTCCTCCATCCACACCACACCCTCCTCCACCCACCCCACACCCTCCTCCACCCACACCACACCCTCCTCCACCCACACCACACCCTCCTCCATCCACACCACACCCTCCTCCACCCACACCACACCCTCCTCCACCCACACCACACCCTCCTCCACCCACACCACACCCTCCTCTACCCACCCCACACCCTCCTCCACCCACCGCACACCCTCCTCCACCCACCCCACACCCTCCTCCACCCACCCCACACCCTCCTCCACCCACCCCACACCCTCCTCCACCCACACCACACCCTCCTCTACCCACCCCACACCCTCCTCCACCCACCGCACACCCTCCTCCATCCACACCACACCCTCCTCCACCCACCCCACACCCTCCTCCACCCACCCCACACCCTCCTCCACCCACCGCACACCCTCCTCCACCCACCGCACACCCTCCTCCACCCACACCACACCCTCCTCTACCCACCCCACACCCTCCTCCACCCACCCCACACCCTCCTCCACCCACACCACACCCTCCTCCACCCACCCCACACCCTCCTCCACCCACCCCACACCCTCCTCCACCCACCCCACACCCTCCTCCACCCACCCCACACCCTCCTCTACCCACCCCACACCCTCCTCCACCCACACCACACCCTCCTCCACCCACCCCACACCCTCCTCTACCCACCCCACACCCTCCTCCACCCACACCACACCCTCCTCCACCCACCCCACACCCTCCACCCACACTACACCCTCCTCCACCCACCCCACACCCTCCTCTACCCACCCCACACCCTCCTCTACCCACCCCACACCCTCCTCCACCCACCCACACCCTCCTCCACCCACCCACACCCTCCTCCACCCACCACACCCTCCTCCACCCACCCCACACCCTCCTCCACCCACCACACCTAGCTACTCCCTCGTCTGTCAACAACGCCATGGTTTTTTTTATTTTATTGCAATTTTTATTATTTTATCGCCTTATTATTATTATTATTATTATTATTGTCATTATTATTATTGTCATTATTATTATTTTTGCGTCATATTTACTGTTTGTGTAGAGAGTCTTAAGAGTATTATAGCAGTGTTGTGTAGAGTAAGGCGGGTCTTGGGAGTCCTGTGGTGTCTTCAGCCTAGCCTAACATACTGGAGCCCAACTCAGTCTAGTCTAGCCACGCCCAACCTCACTTCACCCCATCCCATCCCACCCCACCCCTCACCCACACACTCCAAAGTTAACCATAAGGTCCAGAACTTTTCGTCTCACTTGTTAGCAGAAAGTTGTGAGCGTCTGTCCGTGTAAAGGCGAAAAAATCGATTCAGCAGAGGAGGAAGAACCGAGGAATGTTACCTCAGTGTTGTTGTTGATGCTGACCACAACATTACAGTGTAGGTAATACTGACCTATACTGAGGAGAACACACACACACGAGAGGACGGGGAAAGAGGATATGTAACTAGGAAAAGTATGTGGTCGATTGTCCAGTTGCGCCATCTCTACACACACGTACACACCTACACAGTCACACAAAGGCATACACCTGTACATACACAATGACACCCATACATGGCACACACACACCTAACCTTACAGCAGACACACGGACAGAGACAGACTTAACTTCCAAGTTTCTTCACAGCCAATACATGTGCCACACCACGCCCCCCCACCGTCCCTTCGCCCCGCCCCGTCCCATGGCCCCGCCTCAACACTTTCATCATGACCTCTCGATAACGCCTGTTGTGAAATCCTTGTTGAACTCACGGGAGGTTATCAGTACAGGTGGCTGTGGCAGGTGAGGTGGGGGGTGGGGGAGGGGGGGTGAGGAGAAGGGGGGGGAGGTAACATGAGGGTAGGTAGGCAAAGTTGGGTTGGGTTAGGATTTATTAAGAGTGGTATGGGAGACTGCCCCCCCCCCCCCCCCATCAGGGATTTAAGGGTGGTGTGACCTTCTCTTGCCCTCCCTCTCCTCCTTCCTCTATCCCTAACCGCCTTCCCTCTTCCGCGCAATCTCCTCCCCCTCCCCCTACCCCCTACCCCTCTATTCATCACCCGCCTCTACTCTTCATTTCTTCATTAATAAAAAATTGCAAACGATTAAAATAATGAAGATGTACCATTTATTGTGTGTGTGTGTGTGTGTGTGTGTGTGTGCGCGTGTGTGTGCGTGTACTAACGGGAAAGGTGGTGGTCTCACAGGAAAGGTGTGGCTGTACGTGTGTCTCACTGACTTCACCACTGTGGGAACTGTCGATGGTGTGGATATTCCAGGAATGTGTTGTTTGCTGCCCCCCCCCCCCATCTTTCCCTCCTCTCCATCTTTCCCTCCTCTCCCCCCTCTCTACCCCCAGTTTATTTCACCTACAGATTAACCACCACAATCTCACCCTACTGGAGGTCAAAGGTAAGGTGATGTAACAGCCCTTGAGGTGTGACCGACATGACCCTGAGGGCTTGTTCCCATTACACACACACACACGCAAACACACACACTATCTCAACCGATCTCACGCAACCTAATCCTCTCTCATCTAACCCGACCTACTTAACCAATCAGCCACCTCCTAACTCGGGTTGTGATGGACGTACTGACTCACGGATGAATACAAGTGAATATCCCTCCCCCTCCAGCCAGTCAGTCTTGGATACGGGATGAAGACATATAGAGACCTGAAGGAGGGTGAGAGACCTGAAGGAGGGTGAGACCTGAAGGAGGGTGAGAGAAGGAGTGAGAGACCTGAAGGAGGGTGAGAGGAGGAGTGAGAGACCTGAAGGACGGTGAGAGGAGAAGTGAGAGACCTGAAGGAATGAGAGAGGGAGTGAGAGAAGGAGGAGAGGGGGGTGAGAGGTGGGGCCGGGGTGGGGTGGGGGTGAAGTAATGAGGGGAAGTGTGTGTGTGTGTGTGTGTGTGTGTGTGTGTGACCCGTTTCCTGTATACCTACAGTATATATCACACTCGGCAGCTCCAGTTTTAATAATAATGATGATGATGATGATGATGATGTGAGTAGGAGTGTCAAACGTGATCATCAGTATGGCAGATGACGACACACACACACACACACACTAGACAAAACATATGGTCAGCCAAACACGTTATACCTGGTGTTAATGACTTGTTAATTAGTACAATACACAGGTAACTCACTGTCCACTAATGACAGGTAAACAGACCACCCACCATTGTTATGATACACACACACACACACGTCAAACCCCCCATGCGTGTCCAGTTTCCCACTATACGAACTGCTAGAGCGGATATGTGTGTGTGTGTGTGTGTGTGTGTGTGTGTGTGTGAGGTAGAGCAGGTGTTTTTTTTTGGTAGTATAACTTGAGTGTTACTACCGCTACCCCTCCAACCTCCCATTCCTCCTCCTCCAACCTCTTCCTCGGTATCTATGTCTGGTTCTCCATCTTCTTTTCTTAACACTTGTCTATTTTATTTCACCTGTCCAAAAGCCTACACCTGTTCAATTGTCTACACCTGTCCCAAAATCTACACCTGTCTAATAATGCTTTCACCTGTCCATCACTTTCCACTGCTTTCACCGACTAATTA
Source organism: Homarus gammarus (assembly GCA_958450375.1). Taxonomy (NCBI): domain Eukaryota; kingdom Metazoa; phylum Arthropoda; class Malacostraca; order Decapoda; family Nephropidae; genus Homarus; species Homarus gammarus. The sequence goes on from CAUDMG010001680.1 coordinate 1,277,467, forward strand.
TTTCTTATTTTCTCCCTCAGTGAAAACTCTCTCTTTCTCTCTCTAACTTTCACTTCCTGTTTCTCATCCACACTTTACTCCCCCTCCTCTCTCTCTCTCTCTTCTTCCCCCTTTCACCCTCCCCTCCCTTCGTCTTCCCCCCCCCTCCTCGTGCTCTACCCAGTTGCTCTCACACACACACACACTTTCACTACTTTCTCTCAACTCGCTTTCACTCGCTCTTATCTCCCCTCAGTTTCTATTCATATCAACGGATCTGTCTGTCTGTCTGTCTCTGTCCCTGTCTGTCTGTCTCTCTGCCTTTGTGTCTGTCTGTCTGTCCCTGTGTCTGTCTGTGTCACATCTGTTTAATAAATACTGTACATAAGGTTTAATTACGTCAACAATTATTCGGCTTCACTGTATCGTGTCAATTATCACCTGTTGAAATAATCCAGCCTCTTGGTATTACTGTTTCCCGTTTCACTTTCGCCTCCCGTTTCACTGTTTCACTTTCACCTCCCGTTTCACTGTTTCCTGTTTCACTTTCGCCTCCCGTTTCACTGTTTCCTGTTTCACTTTCGCCTCCCGTTTCACTGTTTCCTTTCATTTCACCTCCCGTTTCACTGTTTCACTTCCACCTCACGTTTCACTTTCACTGTTAAGCGTTTCACCATAATTTCTGTTTCACCGTCGCCTCTAGTTTCACGCGTTGCTGTTATTGTTTTTTCTCACTGTTCCTTTCATTTCACTGCTAGATGACGTCACAGAGTTCCTCACCTGTTGCTGACGTCACAGAGTTCCTCACCTGTTGCCACACCTCCACCTTACCTGTCGGCATTGTTTCCACCTGGTCCACTTTCCTCCTTCTTCTTCTTTTTCACATACATACATATATACATACACAACACACACGACAAATCTGTATTATATTTATTGTTAAAATGCTCATGTCAGGGGGGAAGGGGGCAAGAGGGAGGGGGGAAGGGGGCATGAGGGAGGGGAGGGAGGGGGCATGAGGGAGGAGGGGAGGGGGGCAAGAGGGACGGGGAGGGCTTGAGGCACGTGACCAGGTAGACCCCCTCCCCTCCCCTTACCTGAATCCGCTATTGCGTGCAATGACCCCTAACCTGACCACCACCTCCTTTATACACTGTTATTATTATTATTATTATTATTATTATTATTATTATTATTATTATTATTATCATCATCATCATTATTATTATTATCATTGTTATTCACCTGAACAATAGCCACCCCAGTTTATTTCACCTGAAGATTTATCACCCGAAACTAACCTAACCCACTCACCACCCCCAGGCCGGCCTGCCATATCTTCCACTCTGCCTTACCCACCACCCAACCTCCCTCATCAACCTTCACAGACGACCAACACACCTGTACCTAGGCTGAGGTATTTCCTGTGAGGTTATCATAAAGGTAATATAACACACACACACACACACACACACACACACACACACACACACACACACCCCATTCAGGGCTACAGGTGAGACCCTCATTACCTGCTTCCTATCTCTATTATGCTGAAGACGCGAGAGATATTTACACACGGAGGAGGAGGAGGAGGCTCTATCTATCTATACACAAGTAAATATTAATAACACGTACCATTCTTACGTAGCGGAGGAGAGAGGATGAGTGTAAGCATGTATGACTCACTAATATACGTCCGTCACTCACCACGTCCACACATACACTGACTGACTGACTAAGGTTAGGTTAAGCTGGTGGCCAGTGACTCAGAAACTCTCACCACTGCAAACTCCCTCCCTCCCTTTCTCTCCCTCTCCTTCTACCTGACGACACACACACACACACACACACACACTACAACAACACACACACACACAACAATAACAAAACAGACGCAACAACACAAGGACAGTATTTCGTCAACAACAGCTGTAGTCGTCTTAACATTCCAACCCATTCTCCCAATTAATCTCTCTCTCTCTCTCTCTCTCTCTCTCTTGACTTCCTACACCTCCTCCTCCTCCTTCCTCTCCATCATTATTTTGAGTGCCAATGAAAGTACACCCATTCCTGAGTACTATTTATGAGAGTACACCCATTCCTGAGTACTATTTATGTGAGTACACCCATTCCTGAGTACTATTTATGTGAGTACACCCATTCCTGAGTACTATTTATGTGAGTACACCCATTCCTGAGTATTATTTATGTGAGTACACCCATTCCTGAGTACTATTTATGTGAGTACAACCATTCCTGAGTACTATTTAAGTGAGTACAACCATTCCTGAGCACTATTTATGTGACTACACCCATTCCTGAGTACTATTTATGTGAGTACACCCATTCTTGAGAACTTTAAACATAGTTACAGGTTTAACAGCATCAAGAGTACAGAAACAAGGTGATTCGTCCTGCCAAACTACTCAACAACATCCACTGCTATTCGTGTTTAGGTCACGTTCCTATCCACACGTTGCTTAACCTATCCATCTCCTCTGCCACTTTCCATCCACTTCACTCTTCTATCCACTCCATTCTCCTCCACCCACTCCACTCCACTCCTCCCACTCCATCTCATCGCGCCTCTTGCAAAATATTTTCTCGACTCTTGTAATATTTTCATAACTCGAATTTCTCTCTCTCTCTCTCTCTCTCTCTCTCTCTCTCTCTCTCTCTCTCTCCCTCTTTCATTCTCCTCTCCCTGCCTCTCTTTCTCTTATTCTCTCCCATTCTCTCTCTCTTTTACTCTACTTGTTGATCAATATATACTGATGACATGTTCCTCAATAGTTCTAATCAAGTCTCTATCTCTCTCTCTCCCATTCTCCTCCTCCTCTCTCTCTCTCATTCTTCCCCCTTCTCTCTCTCTCTCCCCCATTCTCCTCCCCTCCCATATCTCATTCTCTCCCCCCCCCTCTCTCTCTCTCCCCCTTCTCCCCCTCTCTCTCCCCCATTCTTCTCCCCTCCCATATCTCATTCTCTCCCCCCCTCTCTCTCTCCCCCCTTCTACCCCCCTCTCTCCCATTCTCCTCCCCTCCCATATCTCATTCTCTCCCCCCCTCTCTCTCTCCCCTCCTTCTACCCCCCTCTCTCCCATTCTCCTCCCCTCCCATATCTCATTCTCTCCCCCCCTCTCTCCCATTCTCCTCCCCTCCCATATCTTATTCTCTCCCCCCCTCTCTCTCTCCCCCCCTTCTACCCCCCTCTCTCCCATTCTCCTCCCCTCCCATATCTCATTCTCTCCCCCCCTTCTCTCTCTCCCATTCTCCTCCCCTCCCATATCTCATTCTCTCCCCCCCCCTCTCTCTCCCCCCCTTCTACCCCCTCTCTCCCATTCTCCTCCCCTCCCATATCTCATTCTCCCCCCCTTCTACCCCCCTCTCTCCCATTCTCCTCCCCTCCCATATCTCATTCTCTTCCCCCCCCTCTCTCTCATTAGGGAGGTCATTACCGCATATAAAGGTAATATAAATCACATAAAGAGATGTGATAATGGCAACACTTACAGACACTGATTGTTTGTGTGTCTCTTGAGCACTGAGAAGAGGGCACACACACACACACACACACACACACACACACACACACACACACACACACGGCAGGACGTGAGTCAATCCGTCCCTCCGTGGGCACCGGTTTGCTCACGTCCGTCATCACCGAGAAGTAATGTCTGAGGTAAAGGTTTAGAGAGAGAGAGAGAGAGAGAGAGAGAGAGAGAGAGAGAGAGAGAGAGAGTGTTATGTATATATGTATGTACTGTATGTAATGTATATATTATATGTATGTATGTATGTATGTGACCACCACCAGGCAGGAATTAGTGTACAGTATCACCAGTAACAAACTTGTACTGAACATGTAATAAGACTTTCCCATTTATGGTCCACCAATTAACAGTAAATGGCACAACACAGGGGTGGGGGGGGATTAAAGGGGAGGGGAGTGGGAGAGAGGATGGAATTAATGGGTGAGGACGGGAGAGCTTAAGGGGGAGGAGAAGGCAGGGGTGACTAGTGTTAAATATCCAAGTACTATGGGTGTTGTGGTTCGGAGGGGGAGGGGGGTGGGGAGGGGGGGTGGGGGGGGGGGGCGTTCACTGATGATTACCACCACCACGACGATCAGCTGCCTGGGTCATTGTGTCAGGTCAACCATCGTTAGTGCCATGAACCAGTGCCAAGGAGCTAAGTAAGGTGCTACTGGGTTGAGGTGGTGGCACCGGTGGCTTTAGGGGGAGGGGGCAGGAGGAGGAGGGGGAGGGGGGTAGGCGGGGGGGAGGGGGGGTAGGCGGGGGGGAGGGGGGAGGAGGGGGAGGGGGGTAGGAGGGGGAGGGGGGTAGGAGGGGGAGGGGGGTAGGAGGGGGAAGGGGGGAGGGGGGTAAGAGGGGGCAGGGGGTTAAGAGGGGGCAGGGGGGAGGGGGGTAAGGGGAAGGGGGGTAGGAGGGGGGAGGGGGGTAGTAACTGAGAATATCACAGTTGGAAGATATATTGTACCCAGACGACACACACACACACACACACACACACATAGATGGAAAGGAAGAAACAGAGATGATGTTTAAAAGGAAGAGAAGGAAGAGGAAGAAGATGAGAGGAAGAAGATGAGAGGAAGAAGATGAGAGGAAGAAGAGGAAAAGGACAAGAGGAAGAGGAGGAAGAGGAACCACAATAATTACTTGCACACCATAACGGGCTGGTCGGGGCAATGTCCTCCCCACCCACCACTAACCACACCCACCCACTCCATCACCACCCTCTCTCTCCTCCCCACACCATCACCCTCTCCCCACACCATCACTCTCTCCCCACACCATCACCCCCTCCCCACACCATCACCCTCTACCCACTCCATCACTCTCTCCCCACACCATCACCCCCTCACCCACTCCATCACTCTCTCCCCACTCGTGTATTTGTCAGGGCCATCACAGGACTGAGGGGGCCGCCGCTTCTCCCCAGAGAGATATGACCTTGTTATTTCCTGCCGTTGGAGGAGGCCCGCCCGCCGAGCCTATACCAACACACACACACACTGAGGAGAGGAGACAAACAGACATACACACAGAGAGAGAGAGAGAGAGAGAGAGAGAGTAAACCTTCTAGTCATATTCCTTCATAAGACACAGGATCAATACAGGTGACACCCGACCGACACCTGTAAACTGATGAACACCGGTCCTAATTACCTGTCTCTCACTGTCTCACCTGGGGACAGTATATCTACCTGTCTCTCCCCACCTCGTTACACCTGTCCAATTATTAGAGATCACTGTACATTAAGACGAGGACGTTCTTTCAGATGGTGGAGTGGGGCGGTAGTGGAGTGGGGCTGTATGAGGGGACAGGAGTGAGGTGGTGGAGTGCGGCGGTGAGTGGGGCAGTGGAGTGGGGTGGTGAGTGGGGCAGTGGAGTGCGGTGGTGAGTGGGGTGGTGGAGTGGGGCGGTGGAGTGGGGCTGTATGAGTGGGACAGTAGTGAGGCGGTGGAGTGCGGCGGTGAGTGGGGCAGTGGAGTGGGGTGGTATGAGTGGGGTGGTGGAGTGGGAGAATAACCAGTGTGGTATGCATGCATGTGAGTGGGTCATGGTGTTGTACTGGTATGCAATGAGTAACATGCACGCGGTGTTGACCAGCCTTGTGCAGCATACCACGCAGTCCTCGCTGGTCGTGTGTGTGTGTGTGTGTGTGTCACTTGCGCGCGCGCGCACACACACACACAACGTCAGCTAGAGAAGGTACAGAAAAGGGCCTGCAGAATCATGCTCGGCGCAGAATACTCCGGCTACACCAACGCTCTCTCCACCCTGGAAATGCCATCCCTCAGTGACCTCCACCACCAAGCACTGGAAAGGTTTAGCCGTGGACTACTGCACCACCCTTGCCACCGGCAGCCCCCCCACCCACCTCGCCCAGTCCGCCACAACAACAAAATTCAGCCCATAAGAGCCCGCACCGATAGATATAAGAACAGCACCATCCCATCTATTGTTAAAATAATAAACAACTCCTGATTTATGTACTGTACAGCCCTGTAAATGTATTCAACGCATATTATATCATTATGTCTAAATAACATGGAAGTCTGTATATTTTCAGCCACCGGCTGCAACTCTATTAATAAACCGTTGTTTATTATTATTATTATTATTATTATTATTATTACACACACACACACACACACACACACACACACACACACATAGGGGCAGGTTCAAGTTCAGTAGTGATTATCGATTAGGTGTAATCTTGTTAGCATGTGAGTGAGTGCTCTCACACACACACACGCCATATCTTGTCACACGGAAGATTAAACTATTATTTACTATTTACTTTTTTACTTTTGTTTATACCTTTTGGGGGTTAATCCATTTCTTCTCTAATGGCCGCGACCAACACAAGATGATGGAGAGGGTGAGGGGAGAGAGGGGGAGGGAGGGAGGGAGGGGAAGGAGGGGGTGAGGGGAGAGAGGGGGAGGGAGGGAGGGGAAGGAGGGAGAGGGAGGTGAGGGGGAAGAAGCTGTCATTGTTCTATTCGTCACTCGTTTCATACCAGACTGTGAGCTTTAACCTGGGTTTATTCACACACACACACACACACACACACACACACACACATTTAACTACCGCTTCACCAGGTGTTACAGATTCACACAGGTAATCTATTCCCTACAGGTAAGATCACAAGAACTTCAGATAACACATAACCCCTGAATTGTCCCCACGTGATCAGTGTGTGTGTACATGTACATTAGCTATACAACAGGTAAGCTAACTCCCTACCACAACCACTTCCACCACAACCACCACCACTACTACCACCACTACCACCACCACTACTACCACCACTACCATCACCACAACCACCATCACTACTACCACCACTACCACCCCCACCACAACCACCACCACTACTACCACCACAACCACCACCACTACTACCCCCACCACGAGAGATAACCAACAGACTACAATTTCTCTCTTCTGTTTACCTCCAAAGACGGCGAAGATGACCAGAGGAAGGGTGGGGGGGGGGGAGGGGTAGGAGAGGGGTGGAGGGGGGGTACGTGAGAGAAATCCCTTGTCAGTCTGTGTACAACATCTGACCGACCAGCCTGGGGGGGGGGGGAGAGGAAGAGGAGGGGAGGGGAAGGGAGAGGGAAGGGAGAGGAAGAGGAGGGGGGAGAGGAGAAGAGGAGAGAGGGGGGGGGGAAGGAGTTGAGGTTCGGGTAGACAAAGTGATTTTCACAAGAAACAGTTGCCACCCAAATCTCCCTCCCTCCCTCCATTCCTCCCTCCCTCCATTCCTTCCTTCCTTCCTTCCTTCCTCCTACACTACATTATTCTCTCCTCCTCCTACTCCACATATCAAGAAGCGCTCAACACACTGACCCTTTCGACTCTCACTGACCATCACCACGACCTCATCTGCAAATTTGGTAAGAAGCTTCTACACCATCCCCGACACCGGCTCCTACTACCACCCGAGGTCCCTTGTCCGAGAATTGCTGTTCGACACCACAACCGCATCCAGCCCATACGTGCACGAACTGATCGCTATAAGAACAGCCCAGTCCCAACCATTGTAAAAATTATCAATAACTTGTAATACTGTAACACTGTCACTATGTTGAATTGAACTGTAGTTTGAGCTTTTCCCCATCTAAGTTATTATATGTCTTATTTGTGTCACTTATGTTACTTGTATATTATTTGTAATTCGTAACCCACTCCCCAAATATGTAACTGTATATTTTCAGCCTTCTGGCTGCCAAGCTCTTTCAATAAACCGTAAATTATTATTATTATTATTATTATTATTATCTCCAACACAAAACAACCCCAAGGAAGTGTCTCCTCTCCTCACCTCTCCTCACTTCACCCCGTTCATTTACTTTTCCCTCACCTTTCTTCCTCTTCCACTTAATCCCACTCGTGGCTGAGAGAGAGAGAGAGAGAGAGAGAGAGAGAGAGAGAGAGAGAGAGAGAGAGAGAGAGAGAGAGAGAGAGAGAGAGAGAGAGAGGATAGAAATAATTAATGAGAAGCAAAAGGGGAGAGAAAGGAGACACACACAGATGAGGGGAGAGAAGGAGGGGTTGGGTGAGGGAAGGGAAGGAGGAGTGGGGAATGGGGGGGAAGGAAGATGAGAGAAGGAGGGGAAGGCAGACAAGAGAGATCTATATACGAATAGGAGTAAGGGGAGAGGAAGAAAGACGAGGGGAGAACAAACGAACGAGGAGAGGTGAAGAGAGGAGAGGGGAAACAGGAGAGGGGAAGAGAGGAGAGGGGAAGCAGGAGAGGGAAGCAGGAGAGGGGAAACAGGAGAGGGGAAACAGGAGAGGGGAAACAGGAGACCTTCAAAAGTAAGATAAGAACAATGTGAACCACCACCACCACCACGCCAGTCCTCCCTCAGTAACGAGCCACATCCTGAAGGGCCTCCACCACCACCGTCAGCCACCGTCAGCCTTCCTCCCTCCACCGTCAGCTCCCCGCCTCCAGCACACGGGAGATGAGGAAGAATGATCCGCCAAGATGGGAAGGAAATGGAGCCTCCCAGACCTTCCTCCCCAACTTTGACCCTTGTACCCCTCCCCCCCCCCTTCCACCACCATTATCAAGCCCCGGGCATTATTAAAATACCCACAGTTCACCTTTCCACTAATTAACTAACCCCCCCTCTTTAATTACCTGCCTTAATTAACACTCCACCAATTATAAGTGTCGACTGAAGTAACAATGACGCACCACGATAGTTATATAAGTGTGTGTGTGTGTGTGTGTGTGTGTGTGTGTTACTGTAATAGTCACACTTATCAAAATTACGTAATCTAAAACCTTAACCTAACTTAACCTAACCTAACGTAACTTAACCTAACCTAACGTAACTTAACCTAACCTACACCTAACGTAACTTAATCTAACTTAACCTAACCTAAACCTAACGTAACTTAACCTAACCTAAACCTAACCTAACCTAACCTAAACCTAACGTAACTTAACCTTACCCACACACACACACACACGAGTACTCACCTCACCCCAGCACTCAAGAGGAACCTTTCAACCTCCCACGTTTAATTACCTGTAAAGAAAAACAAAACAAAAAAAAACATAAATAAACAAATAATACAAATAAAAGTTACCACCATTAACAAAAATAAAAGTCACGTCAACAAATAAAACACACACATTAGAGAGAGAGAGAGAGAGAGAGAGAGAGAGAGAGAGAGAGAGAGAGAGAGAGAGAGAGAGAGAGAGAGAGGCAGGCTCGTGACTGTGGCCGACCTGCACATTATACCCCCTCTTTACTCACCATCCTCTTCCCCTTCACACCTCGCAGCTCTCTCTCTCTCTCTCTCTCTCTCACAAACCATCCATCATAACAGGTGACCGCGACACGTCATTTATAACCCGGGAATAACACAGGCAACACGTACATAAACAACAGCTGATCGTGACGTAACACTGGTCCGTGGTGGTGATGCTGCAGTCCCAAGTGTCTAAGTGTCCGTGATTTTGTACCGTACGTAGATGATGGCGTGACTGGAACATGTCCTTGACTTTGTAGGTGGATTCCAAGTTTAACCACCACAGCTCATTTCACCTCAAGATTAACCACCGTGTATAATGCCTTCAGCCATAACAATAACCTCTAGTGTAACATAAAGGAAATAATACCTACACTACTTGTGGTCAAAGCTCTTAGACATTACTTAAGATATAAGAGTTGAGTTGAGAGTCTTGTAAGTGCTGTGGAAAGTTACTTTTACTTTATTTATACTTCAGTTAAGTCGAGTGTGCTGTTGTTGTTATTCTTGTTGTTTACATATTAAGGACAGTTCGAGTTATATCCTGTGGACTTTCCCCTTACATGTTGGCACATCCTGGTCCTTTGCCCCCCCCCCCTGCCCTCCTTCACACACACACACACACCCTCTACAAGACGAGACGTGTGGAGGGTGTAGAGGCTTCCTGAATTGTTGATAGCTGGTAGAATATCTCCCTCCCCCCTCCCTCAGGTGTGGGTGAGACGCAATACTGACGTGGCGGCCGGAGGAGGTGTGGTCAGGTGAGGGGCGTGGCAGAAGTGTGGTCAGGTGAGGGGCGTGGCAGAGGTGTGGTCAGGTGAGGGGCGAGGCAGAGGTGTGGTCAGGTGAGGGGCGAGGCAGAGGTGTGGTCAGGTGAGGGGGCGAGGCAGAGGTGTAGTCAGGTGAGGGGCGAGGCAGAGGTGTGGTCAGGTGAGGGGCGAGGCAGAGGTGTGGTCAGGTGAGGGGGCGAGGCAGAGGTGTGGTCAGGTGAGGGGCGTGACAGAGGTGTGGTCAGGTGAGGGGCGAGGCAGAGGTGTGGTCAGGTGAGGGGCGTGGCAAAGGTGTGGTCAGGTGAGGGGCGAGGCAGAGGTGTGGTCAGGTGAGGGGGCGAGGGAGAGGTGTGGTCAGGTGAGGGGCGAGGCAGAGAGAAATCCGACTGCGAGAGAGATTTAGGAGTAATGATAAGTAGGAACCTTAAGCCAAGTAAACAATGTGTTTTTGCTCGTAACAAGGCTAATAAAGTACTTGGGTTCATACAAAGGAGTGTTAGTTACAAGACTAGCGAGGTCATCCTAAAACTGTATCTTGCTCTTGTGAGACCACACCTGGATTACGCAGTCCAGTTCTGGTCACCGTATTACAGAATGGATATAGAATCCTTGGAAAGAATCCAGAGGAGAATGACAAGACTAATCCCGGGTATCAGGAACCTTGAGTATAGAGACAGGTTAAAGCATCTTAATTTGCACTCCCTTGAGAGACGTAGAGCGAGGGGCGACCTGATAGAGGTGTATAAATGGAAGGCAGGGCTAAACAAAGGGGACATTACAAAGGTACTCAAATTATCCAACCAGGAGCGAACTCGTAACAATGGTTTTAAATTGGACAAATTTAGATTTAGGCGTGAAATAGGTAAACACTGGTTTGGAAACAGAGTAGTGGATGAATGGAACAAGTTACCAAATATCATCATTAACTCGAATACGCTGAATTGCTTCAAACATAGGTTGGATGCTCATATGAGCAATAGGGGTTGGGTGTAAACGGGACTGCCCAGTATGGGCCAATAGGCCCGCTGCAGTTTCCTCCATTCTTATGTTCTTATGTTCTTATGTCAGGTGAGGGGCGAGGGAGAGGTGTGGTCAGGTGAGGGGCGAGGCAGAGGTGTGGTCAGGTGAGGGGCGAGGGAGAGGTGTGGTCAGGTGAGGGGCGAGACAGAGGTGTGGTCAGGTGAGGGGCGAGGGAGGTGTGGTCAGGTGAGGGGCGAGACAGAGGTGTGGTCGGGCGAGGTGTGATTAGGTTAGGTAAGGTGGTGTTAGGTTAGGTAAGGTGGTGTTAGGTAAGGTGGTGTTAGGTTAGGTGGGGTTAGGTTACGTTAGGTGTTCAATCATCAGGTGAAATAACCAAGGGTGCCTAATCTTCAGATGACTCGAACCCCCCCCCCCCATACCCCCGATACAGTACATTTAAACCACAAGTGAATCCCGGTACAGTGTCTGGTTGTGGTACCCTCTCGCCCCTATAGTACGGTACAGTAAGTTACTATCGTCTGGGAGGTCTTGAGGCAAGGCATCTTATCTCGCTATCCCCCCCCCCCCCGTCTCTCCCCCCTCTTCCCTCCCTACATTATGAGAGGTTCTTATTACCACCATGCTATTGTACTATTCCAGATGATACTAAATGTTACATAATACTTCCTTGAGATAAATGTATAGTATATATCAGGTGCAGCTCAGGTTCTCTTCACTGTTAATATTGTTATTATTATCCACTCTGTTTCTGTGTTTTTTCTGGCTAAATAAACTGTTTCAATTCAATTCAACCATTCTTTTACTCTACCCCCTCCCTCCCTCCACTCCCCTTCCCTACCTACCTCTCTCCACTCCACTCCCTGTCCTGTAATGGTGTTACTCCAAGAGCCACCCACCCCCACTCCCCTCCCCCAGGAACCACACCACCCCTCACCACGCCACCAGACCAAATGGAGTGGTGGAATTGGCTTTAAATGAATAAATCAATTAGGTGTGAATCAAGAGCAGGTGAGGTGTGTGGTGATGCAAATGAGCGGGACAGGTAGTGGATGAGGGGGAGGGAGGGGTGGTGGGAGGAGGGAGGGGTGGTGGGAGGAGGGAGGGGTGGTGGTGGGAAGGGGAGGTGGAAGGAGGGGGTGGTGGTGGGAAGGGGTGGTGGGAGAAGGGAGGGGTGGTGGGAGGAGGTAGAGGACAGGAAGAAGGAAGGCAGGAAGGAAGGAGGCAGTGGACAGGGGGAAGGAGAGGAGAAGAATGTGGGATCATAGAGGGAAGGTCAGAGAGGAGGAGGGGAGGAAGAGGAGGAAGACGAGGAGGAGGTGGGGGAGGAAGACGAGGAGGGGGAAGGGGGAGGTTCTCGTAAACAGACTACCACGGTAAAGACCACACTGACATTCTCATCTCAACGCTCCCTCTAACCTAACCTAACCTAACCTTCCCCCTTACCTGGCCTAGAGGGGGGGGGGGGGGGTGGCCGCTATGCCACCCCCCCACACACACACCCTATACCCACCCACTCAACTACCCCCCCCCCCACACTCACACACACCAACAATGTGTGTGTGTGTGTGTGTGTGTGTGTGTGTCACAACAATCTCTCATCAACAATGTTCACTACAACACCCTGCAGTACTAAATGTTTACCAACACAACTCTCAAACCAACCACTACAACATGACCCAATACAGCTCCACTAATCACCCCCCAAACTACAGCAAGGTCATTAGGGCTAGGTGAGAGTAGGGGGAGATGCAAGACTCGACCCAGCCACCTCCCTCCCATAGGCCTGACAGCACATTTGGTTAGGTTAGGTTGAGGACTGATCCGACACTGCACTCGACTGCCTTCACTTTCCCAACAGTAAAATTACGCGCCTATTCACAGCTGGGTGGACGAGAGGCGCCCCGTAATTTAAACAAACGACCATATAAGGACAATAACGAGGACAGGTAACGAGGGCAGTAACGAGGACAGGTAGAGAGGACAGTGTGGGCCAGGACAGTGGACGGGTACAGTAGGAGACAGGACAGTGGACATATTATACAGTATTCACGAAGACACAACAGACAGAGACGGACACATGAAAACAACACAACAGAGAGACGGACGGACGTGTAGACAGTGTTACGCCACAGGATGTACTATGTCTGTCTATCTGAGTTACTACGGTCACAACACACACCAGAAGATAAACAAAAACCGATAGACAAGACAAAATTTTATCCTCATTACCTCCCTCACCAGAGCTAAGCAAGGAGGGGGGGGAGGGGGGGAGGAGGAGGAGGAACTGGGGAAAGGAGGAGGAGGAGCTGAGGTAGACAAGAGACCACAGGAGATATGATGGTAGTATCTGATAGGGGGGGGGCAGGAGGAGGTGGTGGGGGTGGGGAGGAGCAGGGAGAGGTGGTGGGGGGAGGGGCAGGAGGAGGTGGTGGGGCAGGAGGAGGTGGTGGGGGTGGAGAGGAGCAGGGAGGAGGTGGGGGTGGAGAGGAGGAGGTGGGGGTGGAGAGGAGCAGGGAGGAGGTGTACGTATAGGCCAGCTCACCTAACACAGGCTACCCAACACCCGGGAATGTCAGTCAGTCACACACACACACACACACACTAGACCCCCAAGTGTTTTTGAGCTTTGATGTCGTCCACAAAAGGTTAATACATAATCACCGCCTCTCTGTACAGTATGTCTGGTCACGCGTTAGTCCATATGTTTCGGGCCATTATGGACAGTTGTCTCTCCTAATTGACGGTAAGTATGCTGTATGTGTCTAGCTCGGCTCTCACTGTAATCACTGCATAATAAATAAACAATATCCTCGCTTAAAATGTCAGTAATACATATGGTGAAAGAGCTTCAGTGGGTGGTACACAGAACAGCTACAGTGGGTGGTACACAGAACAGCTACAGTGGGTGGTACACAGAACAGCTACAGTGGGTGGTACACAGAACAGCTACAGTGGGTGGTACACAGAACAGCTACAGTGGGTGGTACACAGAACAGCTACAGTGGGTGGTACACAGTATTACAACACATTACATACATTACAGGGCCACAAAATCCCACGGTAAAAGTGGATCTACAGAACGGTAAATTTACTCAGAAGAATCAAGAAAGGTGCAGTACAGTATCTTTCACATACACAGACATTACAGCACAGTACAGAGGGCGGGATTTACCCAAATTCACATGAGTCAGCACAAGTGGCATTCCAACCAGAAAAATGTTTCACAACCGCAAGAGAATAACAGAACGCATGGGAAGAGGTTATTAATCCCGTCGACCCGGCATGGATGGTGTTCGGTTAAAGCAACTTACGATCATTCAACATCCATTACGTGTTGTTTTCCATTACCCATCACGACATCAACACTCGTCAAGGCCACAAGACAACAGCCCAGAACAGTACGAGCAGCTGCCGATGACTAACAAGACAAAGGGTAAAAAGTTCACGCCTAAAACCCCGGTGTTTATCTTACAACTACGGTGACGTCACGAGGTGCGTATGAGCGAGTGAGTGTGTCAAGCATTTCCTCCTGATAAGAAACTGTGTCATAAAAAAAAGTTCTCTATTGTCTGCTTATACGAGTAATGCAGGTTGACTGACTGTCTCACCTTCACCTGGAAAATATATACTGTAGTGAAGTCACCTTCTGTATGGACTGTACTGTATATACTGTATATTATGAATTATATTATACAGTAAATTTATAGGATCACCTGAAGATTACCCCCCCCCCAAGCTTATTAAAATACCCAAATATTATCGGAGTAGATTAAGCTGGGTTAGGTTAATATTAGCTTAGTATCAGGGTGGTTAATCCCAAGGTGAAATAAGCAAAGGGGGTTAATCTTCAGGTGATCTAATTCAGGAATCTTTCAATTAATATAGGAGAGAGAGAGAGAGAGAGAGAGAGAGAGAGAGAGAGAGAGAGAGAGAGAGAGAGAGAGAGTGTGTGTGTGTGTGTGTTTATGTGTGTGTGTGTGTGTGTGTTTATGTGTGTGTGTGTGTGTGACCCTGAAACACCATCAACAGGTCAAAGATCTAGGATTGAGCAACTCATCACTACCCAGTTCATCTAAACACAGTGTTCCAAACCTCTTGTCCTCTCAGCCCCAAACTTGTGACCGGGAGTAGACTAAACCCAGTATCTGTGTTACCCTTCTTACCCTCACACCACTATTACTCAACATCACATTGGTATCTCTAACTTGGTCTGGTATCTCATTAGTCAAAGATAATTATTATTTAATTTTTACTTTGTGTGGATTATAAAATGCCAAACTCCTCCTCTCTCTCTCTCACATGCACACACTACTCTCTCTCTCTCTCTCACTACACCACTCTTGTACCTACTCCTTCCTCTACCTGGCATTTACCTTTTACTTTCCTTCTATCACACACTCACACCAACAGGTACAGTATTGGCCTAACTGTTTACAATAGTCACCATCCCCAGCACCCTATTGGACAGTACAGTGTATAAGATCATCATATATCGAATTATGTTTCACTACCATTTTTAATTTGAAGATTTATTCCTCAAAACGAATAAATAAATAAATATGTAAAACCACTTTGTAACAATCTAAAAACAGTTGACCGAGTCACTGTGCTGTCATACCAAAACTCTCCCGATGGCCGCTGTGTTTTCACCAGCCTCGGCACAGCTCATCCCCTGCAATTTAACGTCTAAAGTGGTGTCTTAGTTCGGTCTCTTACCACTAGTTTTTCATTCCTTTTCCACCATCACCAAAAATAAAAAATTAGATAAAATAAATACAGTATTGCACAGCATACATTACAGTAATTAAAAACGGCAAAATTAAACAAAAAATGGAAATTTCTAACATCATAAAATCAAAATAGTATTGTAAATAGTTATCGTAAATTTAAATAACGCATCATGAACTAAAATACTGCATCGTATATATTGTAAAATGAAATATCAAAGTTATAGTAATTTGAAATATTGTAAACACCTGTAATTGTCGTGAAAAGAAACACATTATCGTCAAAAGCTACCGTACATTATCATCAGCAGTTATCGTATATTAAAACACCGTATGGTAAATAGAGTCACCATAACTGGAGGGACACCCGTAGACCACTGAACTATGGTACCTCTCGCCGCGTCCGTTCACCCACACCAACGATCACTGCAATTGCCACAACACTCGGTGAAAAGAGACGGGAAAGGGTTCAGCCTGGTTCCTTTCATGTCAACCCAAGAAAACTAAAAAGATACTGACCCCAAATGAAGTTTCTTAAGGTACACAAGAGGCAAATAAAACTCGGCCCTGATTTCTGCCATACAACCTATCCTATCCTAACCTAACCTTAATCAACCCTTGTACAGTAATATGAAATAAATACCAGTAAATGCTCATTAAATATACTGTACTGTACTAATGCTGATGACTGTGTGACTCAACCAAAACACCTGTAAATACTCTCACATAGCTACATATAGTGAATCACTCCGTACAAATGGGGGCTCGACACCTGTTCTTGTTGTAGCCAACCCACAGACCAGGTACAGTAATGTGTGACTGGTTGTGACATCAGCTTCACCTGAGTGGGATAATACCTGCCCTTTTAATTACCACTTTTTATGATTCTGCTGCCTTTAGGAAGGTTAAGTAATTGTTTAGATAAGTCCAGACCAATAATGCCAAGGTCTCCTGATGACAGACCAATGGCCTAGTGAGCAAAGAGTCGAGCCACATGGTGAAGTGCAGCTGGACATGAAATATTTCTCTCCCTAACACTTTCCCTGATAACTCCTGAGGTCTTAGTGAAATCCCAGACATGAATTATCCTAAATGAGAAACACTATAACTTCCTCTCCACATACCAAACACCTTCCTCAGCCTCTACCCCCAAAGGATTCTCCCAAATACTGTGTCCAGAAGTTAACACAAAACCCAATCTCAGCCTCCAGTGTCCCTGTTCGTAAGCTGTCATCATGAACTTAACATGGTGGTAAATGTTCAGCCACTCAAGATTAACATAAATGACCACCAAAAGTTTTAAGTTCCACAAGAGATGCAGTACTGTAAGGTGCAGGTAACATAATGAGTGTTAGACCAGGCAGGGCTATGTGAGCACCTTATTACCAGTCAGTAAGATCAAAATATATGACTTGGACATTGAAGTCACTTGAGCCAGTCAGGGTTTCATCAGGCAGCAGTTGATATCCTGCCCCAATCACCTGTTACCATTACCCCGGGAATGCCAATTTTAAATTTTGTTCAGGTAATGTCAGTAGATTTTATTCAGCTGAGAGGGGATCCCATACACAAGGGGTTAATGATTTTTTATAACATTATAGAAGAAAAGTTGTCGTCACAACACCAAACATTCGTAAAAAAAATAAAAGTTTATAGAAATTTGAAATTAATAAACTGTGAAACATTAGATTGGCTACAAATTCTTATTGTTTTCATTATCAGATTTCAATGAACCTTAATAATAAAATGAATCTTGATAATAAAAAACTATAAGTATTGATGCAATAATAATAAAGAATATGGCAATACTCTGGAAGAAGACTAAGTTAACCAGCAACTTTAGGAACATTTTCTACAGGAGGAAAAATTATTCTTAGCTCAAGAATATCTCAGAGAGGCGATGGAATTACTGTACAACTTTCATAGTTTTAGTCTCCAAACCTACTAATAATCTACAGTGCAGTACTTCCACACCAAGGCAGCTTGGTTTGGTCGGTTCATCTCATCTACGATGAATCATTAACGTCAACAGTCAATACGGCACCGCTGGAGGGTAACTTTCCGACACAGATTCCCGTCAAGAGAAAAAAACCTCAATACTACCACAAAAATTACAACTCCTCTGCCTGTTATGGGATAGTCTTCAGGTGAGCAAAAGATTCTCCATTGAAAAATTTCCTCTCGAGCTGCTGGTTAACTCGGACCCCTGTTCTAAAGCATTACCAATAAAACCTTGTGAGGAACTATGCCTTCAGGAGGAGTGAACCAGTATGTTATGTGACTGTTGCCAACATTTAGTGCTAAAACCTGACATAATCTGGAAGGGGTTATTAATTCCTCGAAGGGTAAAAATATTGTTTCAGTCACCCTCGTATAGGGAAGTTAAAATAAACCAAAAGAAAAACATAAAATTCAGAGGATGACCAAAACAATAATAATACCCGCTGAATTACCCAAGACACGCAGACAGACATTACAGTTGCGTCATACTGGGGAAAAAGTACAGTACTGTCTATCCCGGTATAGTACAGTACTTAGGACCAGTCGAGTAGAATTTTTCACCGAGACCCGAGAATAATTTCCGTGCATCCAACATTCTTATGAGTAATTTATTTATTTTTCTTAAGTAACTGGTAAAACATTTTAACATTACTGATATATAGTGTGAACTGATACATTCTTTTAACAGAGTCATTCACCATATTTTTGTTACACCGAAGCTAATTGTACAGACAAATATCGTCACGTTGATTCTTGCTCTAGGTTAGGTTAGGTTATGTTAGATTAGGTTAGGTTAGATTAGGCTAGGTTAGATTAGATTAGGTTACACTAGGCTTGGTTAGGTAAGATATACTGTACGTACTGTATTATATTAGGTTTGGTTAGGTTAGGTAAGATATACTGTACGTACTGTATTATATCAGGTTTGGTTAGGTTAATTGACAAACCGACGTACGGAACTCTGCAATAAAAGGTACTAATATTGTTTCGGTCATCCGGTGAGGTTTAGGTTAATTAGGCTGTTAGGTTTAGATTAAGTTTGGTTGGGTTAGGTTTAGATAAGGGTAGGTTGGGTTAGGTTTAGATAAGGGTAGGTTGGGTTAGGTTTAGGCTAGGTTAGGTTGAAATTAATGTTTTCCAATGTTTTTTTCATGTATTTTAAACAATTCTAACCTTCATTTCAAATAGATGGATAACTGAAACGATAAATTTTACCCAATAAAGATGATGCAAAAAATAACCCGTCATTGAGGTAATAATCTGACCTAACAGACGAGAGAATAAAACTACACATATTAAAAATAAATCACATATTTCTACCATAATTAAAGAACATCAAACCCCAACCTTTCACACACCTCAAGACAAGAAACCACACCTTAAAATAAACAAACCAGACCAAACATTCATACACAGATAAGACAAACGGATAAAAGGGATAATAAACCAATAAAAATAATAGACATAATCACCATATAAAGTTAACATGTAGATAAAACTCGTATAGGTAAACGCCCTATAACACTAAGTAAATCCTATTAATATAACCTCTAAATGTTAAATTATAATATTAAATGATATATAGAAGTGATAATAGTTACCTTAGCATGTAGTAGAGTGGAATAAAGGGGGTTAACAGGTACTAAGAGGCATCCCGTGGCTGTCAGCTCCACCTCCCCAGCTTGAACCATAAACAAAGTAGTTCCTTACCACACCATCAACCTCAACTCCATTAAATTATTATATTCTACCTTATCTAACCTTATATTCACTCATTAATATCAATTTTGTATAATTTAAAAGGAATTTATTATAATTATAGGATTTAATTTTTGTGTAAGATAGATAGGGGTTAATGTGTATTCCTCCGCCTCTCGTCAAACCGGGTCAAAGGAGGAACGAGAAGCGCCCAACATGGAGCACCTGTCAACCTCTACTGTTATATACACACAAACACATATATTACCCCCATTAAAATCATATTACCTTACCATATTAATATAAAGTATATATAGATAAACGTTAGTAGACATTAAGTGGATTTAATTTAGTAATAATCAAAAATTCATTGTAATCTTATTTTCCCATTAAGATCCTCTAAATAAATTATTATATATATACTCAGAACAAATAACCAATGGTAAATAGTAGAACAATTTAATCAAGGATGAAACTGAGATAACTGGAGTAATTTTGTTATCCTTGAACCCTTAGGTACTCCTTAAAACAGAAAGAATTACCTTCATTAACATATTAAGAGCTGTGTTATCCAATATGACTCTTTTTACTTTTATTTAACAACAGGTTTCCTCTCACATTTATACTGATTAGTAAAGTATATAACAAAGAACAGACCAACTGCCAGAATGATTAGTTAGCTGATAATGATTGGAATGATGAATTAACAGATGATAGAAGCACACTTGATAATTTACAGTGAATAGAGAAAACGGATAAACGGCGACAACAGAAATAAAAGAAATTAAAGGTGGGAACAGAATGAAGAACATGAGATAAGGGCGAGTTATGCATGACAGTTTTATCTTAAGAGAAAACTCAAGATGGAAAGACCTTAGAGAGGATATGTGTTAACATTTTAATGAGCAACATCACTTATTATATTACTCCTCATTCGGGCAGTTGGTCTGTTCTTTGTTACATTGTTCCCCATTGTATTGTCCAGCTTTAGTACAAGAAATTGGAATACCAGACCTTGGGCTGGGAGTGTACCTGCCGTCACCACACTCCGGCAGTTCACAATTCTCACTCAAAAAAGTTGCCTCAATTTCCTGAACTTGTTGTGGAGTCTTCAGCCTTACGCTATGACCTCTAGTGGGGCGAGCATCTACCAGTTCCAGGTATGAGAGAGTGAGTAATGTTCTCAGAAGTGTTCAGTAGCTTCTATTAAATCACCCCTTGGCCACCTATCCTAATCCAAGAGGGTAACAAACTGATCCGTGACGAACAGAATAAAGTAAAGTGTTTGGTAGTCACTGGTGTGAGCCTGTGGGTGTAAAGCATTATGCATTTATGAGTGTGCATTTGTGTGTGCGGGCGCGAATGGGTGGGTGTGTGGGTGAGTAGGGGGGGGGGGGTATATGATTAAGTGTGTTTATCCATAAACTTGTGTAAATGTTTGTGTGGGACGGAGGAGATGTGCAAACTGTTTATGGCGAGATGTGGGTGTATGTATGTACCTGGGTGGGTGGGTGTGTGTGTGTGTGTGTGTCTGTCTGGGTGAGTGTATGTATGTCTGGGTGAGTGCATGTATGTTTGGGTGTGTGGGTGTGTGTCTGGGTGAGTGTATGTATGTCTGGGTGAGTGCATGTATGTTTGGGTGTGTGGGTGTATGTCTGGGTGAGTGCATGTATGTTTGGGTGTGTGGGTGTATGTCTGGGTGAGTGCATGTATGTTTGGGTGTGTGGGTGAGTGTATGTATGTCTGGGTGTGTATCTGCTAGTGTTACCGCAAGCGGTACTGAGTATGAAGACACATAAACATTATGTTAGGCCGTAAGTCATGTCATGTTTATTGGGCGTGCCTGCCCGTATACAGTACAGTATATATGTAGTGTTGAGATGGAGGCAGATGAGAGACCCAGGGTAGGTTGAGGTGTTGGGTGGTGTAATGAGATCTTGATTGAGTATAACATACCTGACGCAGCGATTTTGAATAACCTGAGTGACATGCGAGTGCCCGGCAGGGCACCGCTTCCTCACTGTAGCTATCCCCATCATAGTGCCAACACCTAACCTGTTTCTCCTGAAGACTTTCAACACGTAAGTTTAACTTGTACTTATTGTGTACACAGGTAGACTGTGTCCATTGCATCGTTTATCATTGTGACGACATAAAAATATGACAAATTAAGTACTCATTGTACGTGTTAACACTAGATTAATTACATAGCTATGATTGCTATGTAAATATATATTGGATTAAACATTTATGTATGATTGCCTATGTATGACTTATTTGAAATACTGTACTAAAATGAATTATATTCAACAGGTTTGAACGAATTATAATGTTGAGTTCAACGTCACGAGTCTGAATATCCCTTTAACCGCCTGATTGGCAGTTACAGCTAGTATATTTGTGTCAAATCAACCTACGTGTACAGTGCTTATGTTGAGGAGGGGGGGGGGGTACATGTAGCATTCCCCTAGTACCAATGACTTCTCCCAGGGTAATTCTAAGACATTACCTTCCACTTCCAGTATTCTTAGTCACTCATCCTTGCTACTATATAAGGATATGTGCTTTGCTAACCTACCCCCCCCCCCCCCAAATAATATTAAGTTTGGTTAGGTTAGGTTATCATTAGGGTGGTAAATCTTTAGGCGAAATAAGCTGGGGTGGAGATTCTTCAGGTGATCATTTCAATCTTTAAGTGATGAGAAATTCTACTATATAAAGTAAATGTAATCCTCTGGTATATAATGATAATGTATATTTGTAATTCATTTTCCAAATGCTGAGAAAATGGTAATCACTACAAAATAACTACATATTACTGGCTACAGGCCTTAAGCATCATGCACCATTGATGTACAGGGTGTGAATTTCCCTACAGTGCATGGACTACAAGACACCATATACACTTGCCACTGTGTGTTTTGGAACGGCCGAGAGCGACAGATTTCAGAATGAGCACTATGACCCGTGTCATCTCGGAATGGTTGGTAGGCCTAGTTACAAAGTGACTCAATATTTTGTAACAATACATATTGCTCTTTTTTTACAGTACAGTATTTACAAGTAAAATAAAAAGTTATTTAATTTGCTATAAAACTTCAAGAGAGCAATATTCAGATTTTTTAATAATTTTGTGATACTTTATTGGAATGTACAGTAACTAAAACAACTATCTGTGTATGCTTTGTGGGAAACAATACGGGAGTATATCAGCCACCACCCGCACAGATAATTGTTTTAGCTACTGTACATCATTATGGCCGCAAACCGAAACCTGTCTTCGAGCCAGTGATAACCGAGTGGGAACCAATTTTGATATTCAAGTCATTTTGATTAAGAGGAAATAAAAGAAATACAATACATGGTAAAATATCTAAGGTGTTTTTATTTGATACATTACCAAAAGTGTTGTGGTCCAAGATGGTTAACACATCATTTGGGTTAAACCTTTAGACCCGAGGAGAACTTAAGTCACTTTCTCACAACTTTATCACAAAAAGTAAAGAACAAAAACTTAAAACTATTCCGTAAACATCACACAACGAAAGCATAAAACTGAATATATTTGTTCCTATGGAGTTTATTTATTTGGTTTTTACAATCTATTACAGCAAAACCTCTATATAACGAACTAAATACAGATGAAAGTCCATTATATCGAGGGTCCTTTAGATGTGAAACCCCCCCATCTAACGGATTATATGGAGGTTTCACCGTATCTACGTACTGTAATATTTAATTTTCTTCCATCAATTACCTTTAATACCTTAGGCAGGAAAGACAGCCATTTCAAGTCCCTAAATCACCCCCCCCCCCCCCCCCGCCCTGTGTGGTTGAGAAAGCCTCACAGAACCTTTTGGCCAGCGAGGGGAGAGTTAAGGTACTGCTCGGCGAGTGTGTTGAAGGCACTTGGTTCATCCTGCGGCACCCAGTGATTGGCTCCCTCCACGTACTTCACCTCGGCCGACTCGCACTCGTCCACCTCCCTGAGATAAATAAACAGGGTGATTATTTGGTTATGATGATCTTTCTCGGTCAATATTTTAGTTATTTTTCCTCTAACTTTTCTTCTCCAGCAGTTGTCAGTTTACCAGCCAATAGGGTATGAGTATCTTATATAAATCCTGTCAGAAATTCTGCTAATGTGTAATGAATCTCAGACTTAATCTACCCAAAACAAATCCAACCTAACTTAAATTAACCTAACTCTGTGACAGTGAGGGACAGAAGAACAAGATCATAGAGTCCCTAAATCAACAAAAGTCACAGACATGGACTCTGAGGCAACAATCCAGGAATACTGCAAAGATCTACAGCTTAATTAACTTAGCTGGTGAACAGTAGTCACCTTTGAACACTATTAGGATAATTAGGTAATAAAATGGTGGCACAGGTAAGGCATTAAGTTGGAGGCCATTGAAAAAATATATAATAAAATATCTCCCATATGTATTCCCTGGTGCAAGTTAATA
This sequence comes from Homarus gammarus, assembly GCA_958450375.1. Lineage (NCBI taxonomy): Eukaryota > Metazoa > Arthropoda > Malacostraca > Decapoda > Nephropidae > Homarus > Homarus gammarus. Next base: position 1,301,410 of record CAUDMG010001680.1, read on the forward strand.
ATTCTAGTTAATGTCCACAAATTACTATTATAAATCAAATTATAAATATTACTCTAAAAGAATCTATCTGTGAACATTAAGAATAACTATCTTTCCTGATCCCAACCAGCTAACAGGGCAATCAGTGGTGAAGAGGGATAAAGTAATTCTGTTAATGCAACTTCCCCGGAGGCTTTTTCATAGAGACTAGGACTGTACCTTGTGAATGATGATGCTCCCTATATACAACGATTACTTAACTATTCTAAGATGATGATTATTCTACTGGCACAGATACAGATACATACAGAAGTCAGTACATGCCCAGTACTTGACAACAATGAGTAACAGACGTGACTGACTGCCTAAGTGGCTAATGAACTGATCAGTGGCAAAGAGGATAAAAGTATAAAAGTAAAAGTAAAACATATGCCTTAACACACCATGGAGATATTCTACCAAGGAACGATGACTTACATTACGGCCAATTCTTTGTCAAGAGCTGCGTCCCCGGTGCCCCAAATTATCAACGTCGGCACAAGAACCCTGGGCAGTGGCTTCCCGATACTGCCAAAATCAATGTTGCGGTAATAGTTGATGGGAGGCGTCAAGGCTCCTGCAAGAGGATGAATGGTAAAAAACAATGGTCAGGAGACAGTACTGTATTATAATGAATCATTACCACACATTCCTTAATTACATTTCAATATTACCACTGTGTTTTTGTTCTTTTTTTTCTTTTTTACAGAGATGAGAGGACAGGTAGAATATTCTTTTGTTATTTCCCAGTACCACTAATCATCATAATGGTCACTCTGGTATATTGAGTAAAAACCTTGAGAATATCACTGATGCTGATCCATGACGCTGTACACCAACCCCTCTCACTACTTTCATGTCATGGTCGCTCTGGGTCAATGAAAACTTCTTGAAATATTGTATTAGCAAAGGTTCAGTAAGACCATATAACATGTGTTAACTATCGGGGAATGTTCAGTTTCAGTCCACCGCATCATTTCTGGTTGAATAAGCTACTGAGAAATAATACACCGAATTGCTATTTGAGAAGAATATTCTTCACCTCATAATTCACAACTGCGTGTCTGTGTGTGTTTTGATTAACCTTGAATAAAATCTTCTATCCTCTTCACCACTGATCGGCTCGTTATCCATCTTGGGCAGTCAGTCATGCCTCTGTTATGCACTGTTGGCAAGTACTGGGCCTGTACTGGCTTCTCAACATATTGAACCTGCTCCAGTGTTTGTCAAGTCTGTGTACTGGATGTATGCATGTGTGTATATAGAATACTCGGTACAGTATATGAACATCACTACACCCAAAATAAATACATAAAGCATAAAATATCAGTTTGCTATAAATGACTGTAGCTGAAGCCAATACATAATTTTTTACTACATACACAGCAACTTAACCTACCAGAGTGCTGTGACGGCACCAAGTGTGAGTTCATTCAAGACCAGACTTAACCAACACTGGAGCAGGTTCAGATACATTCAGGAGCCAGTACATGCCCAGTACTTGCCAACAGTGCGTAACAGAATTGACCGACTGCCTTAGTGGCTACCGGACCGATCAGTGATGAAGATAAAATAAAGAACTACAGTACCTTTCTGAGAGAAGTAGTACTTGTAGACTTCAATTTCATCATCAGTAATGACACATTCCTTCTTGTTGCCCCTGAGCATGTCCTCAAAAGCCTTCAGGTCTTGCGTTCTTATTAACAGCTCCGGCAGCCACGGCATTTGGAATAAGAACATGTACCTGTTGGCCAGTGATGTGAGCTTAGGACACAGCAAGAACATCAGCTTAGTGGTAAGTAGTGTGGGTCTAATAATAAAACTACAACTGGTATTTGCTGCCCAATGATGTCAAGTAACAACTTGGTAATAACATATCTATGCAAGCATCTCTCACTACTGTGTCCTGGGTTTGACTCCTGTGAGAAGGGTGTTAATCAGAGTGACACTATCCAACATTCCAACTTTACTCCAGGTACAGTACTCCAGTTTCCACCTGTACCAAAACTGGACAATAAAATTCACAACAAATTAAACAGAGTACAGACCAACTGCCCAAATGACTAGTAAGCTGATTAGTGAATGAAAAAAGTACAGCAAATATATAAAAATAATAAAACCAAAGGACTGTAAAGCATCACATCTCATCTATACAGTACACAGGCACATGATCTTGGCAGTGACACACACACTACACATCTTCAAGAGGTAGACAAGAGTGCCCTGTTAAGACCTATGTGAGATACAGTGCATTAGCCTTATTAAGAGGAAGAATTAATCCACCATGAACTAATGAAAAGACAGACAGACAATTTGAGTGACTCCAATACCCCTAAAACTATAATCAAGGAAGATAAACCACAAGAAAATACAAAAACTCTGTATACTTTACTGCTGTGATTTTCAACCTTTTTCATCTCACGGCACAGTGAGCTAGGCACTAAAATGGTCGAGGCACACCATCAGTATTTAAGGACAGATTTGATCATTTAAAAGAAAATGAGAATGCCATTTGGGCTTTTAATGAACAACACATTTGCTTATTTATTGCATCATTGAAAAAAAGGAGTTTAATGCGCTCCATAAAAGTACCAGTAATGTCAAAACGTATCCAAATGCTATTTAAACTCCAGCGGCACACCTACGGGTGCTTCGCGGCACACTAATGTGCCGCAGCACATTGTTTGAAAATCACTGCTTTACTGTATTTCGAACGTACATTACAGTTAAAATACACAGTGGTCTCATTTCTCCGTGTTGTAACGTCTCTTGTAGTGGGATTACAGTAATTTAAATTTGGCAAAGATCAGTTTAGTATCGTGGTTGATAAAATAATAGAGAACGGCAAGAAAGCCGATAAGTGGCGACAATGATCAAAATAATAAAACTAAAATAAAATAAACCAAGACAGACACGGATACAAAATAATTCTATCATAAACCTTATATATTAGTCCTGTAGTATACATTGTCTTGTTACCATTCTTACTAATACAGTAGCTACAGGGTGTTAGGCAGGGTCACATTGGAGTACCCTTCTGATGGGGTGACGTCATCATACTCAAGGGGTCAAGTCATAATTACAAAACAGAAAAAAATGGGCAGCAATCAATACACACTGACCAGGACTTAGCAAGCTGACTGAGCGACGACTTAATACGTTTCTCGAAGGAGTTTGGGTGAGGTCCATTGCAGGAGATGTGGGCACTGAACATGTGTGGGTACAACGCCACCAGATGCCAAGCCAGATTCGCTCCCCAGTCATGTGCCACCAGCGTACATTGCTCCTTCCCTGTGTTCCACCACCACCACCGTTATTAACAGCACCGGTCATATTGTACACAAACTAACACAGTCTTGTTGGTGGTCCCTAAGAACAGTATTGTATTGTACATTTTACCCATGCATAATGACTCTCAAGCATATACACTCACATACAATAAACACACACACACACACACACAGTCTGTAATGTAAATAAAAATCGAATGCTTGAAAAGACCAATTAATGAAGAACATACTGATACACCCAGGTAAAGTATTATACATAAAATATACAGTATAATTATATTTGGATCAACTGAAGAATCCCCACCCCAGCTAACACCCCACCTAACCTAACCTAACCTCTCCAAATACCATTAGGGTGGTTAATCATTAGGTTAAGTTAATTTAGGTTAGTTAAGGATAAATTAAGTTAGCTAAGAATATGTTAGCATTAGGGTAGGTTACAGTAAGTTAGATTACAGTAGGTTAACATTTGGTTAGGTTAGGGAAAGTTAAGTAAGGTTAGGGTAGATTAGCATCAGAGAGGTTAATCTTTAGGTGAAATAAGTCGAGAGGGTAGTGTGTTTTCATGTGGTTCTTGACTTTCCTAATAATAAAACCTCCTGAAATGGTCTTTATACATGTACTGACCCAAGCCCTGGATGAAGTGCTTGAGATCAGCAACTAGGAGGTCCGTCTTGTACTGGGAGGTTCCTGAAGGCTTGTCTGAGTCACCATAACCACGGAGGTCCACAGCCACCACCCTGCAAGAGCGCACTGGTGTTAGGTGCATGTTCCTTGCCTAACCTAACCATGGAGGCTAACCTTGGTCATACTGCCTTACTGTTTACTCTTGTTGTGTATGTACCTGCACGATCAAGGTAAAGTACATTGGAAATTGTATACCTCCACAGTCTACGAATACCTGCATTGTCTATACACATGCTGAACTGTATACTGTAGCTGCATTTTCTATATAGTACATGTGTTAAATTATGTTAGGTTATTTCAGAGGTTAAATTAGGTGGTTACAATTAGGTTTGGTTATTATTAATACATTTAATCATCAGGAAAAACAAACTGGCGTGCCTAATCCACAGAAAATTAGGTTTGCCTTTAACTGCCCCGTACACCCACCATTCAGATTTAACAAGTTATCTGAAATTACTCAAAGCTGATACCTCCTAACAATATTATTCTATGGAGCAGATTCTTATACATTCTAAAATATAATAACAGAATTGTGGCTAATCAAGTACAGTATGTTAAAATCATATCAAGCTTGCAAGTGTGAATAATTGATGACATGCAAAGTTTATAAATAAGCAACTATGATATAATGATTTCCTAATAATATAATGTACTTTTAAAGTCTTATGGGCCAACACTCACCAATAGTTCTCTGAAAAATATTTAAGCTGGTGACGCCAAGAAAACCAACACTCTGGGAATCCATGCAGGAAGACCATGAGAGGGTTGTTGTGGTCACCTGCCTCCACGTAGTGTAACTTGACCCCTTGAGTCTGAAACACAGGTACTGTATTATTAACTAATGGTACAGTACAGACCATAAATATATTAAACACGGTACTGTAGTCTTGGTTTAAGATGATGAGTAAAAAAAGTAATGGCATTATCTTTATTTAATATGTTATGTGGGCATTAGTAAAGCACCTTAAGGTCCATGTAAGTGTGTGTCAGGGAGCCCCATTTGGAGTCATTCAGGGCAGGTGGTGGGGTGGGGCGAGGCTTGACGGTGAACGCCTCTTTGCCCACCTTCCAGCGTAGCCACAGTAACCAAGGCACCACCATTAGTGACGTGGCCACAGACATCCCCCAGGCGAACACTAACACCAGATACTGAAAACAGGAATACAGTTCACTACGTAATTTTCTTGAAACTATAAACATTTAACCGAAAGGTCAGTACTGTACAGGCGTAGTTAGCACTTATCGTTTGTGGTCTAGGATTACAACACATCAGCTTAGAATGGTTGTTATGACGTAATAAACGATTGCTTTATTCAAACTAGTTATCTTAAGGTACAAAGTCGTGTTAAACGGCGTTCATTAGTTTTCGTCAACACTTGAATCACCTGAGTGTGACTAATAGAGCAGCACCCTAGGACCTGTATGAGCCAGCTTGACATACTCTACCTCAAACATCAACACTGTACAGTACATCTAATACTTGGATTATGTGTTTGTATAGACGAACTGATCTACTTACCATAATCAAAATTATTTGCCATATACTACACAAAAAATAATCGTATTATGAACAGTGGAATACATCCTCAAACGATCATAATAACGAACTGACGATTTTCTACCCGTTAAATATATGTCTAGTCTTTGATTAAATAAAATATTACTCAAACACGTTAGCTTTACCTTGCGTACATCACCCATTTCAGTATGTACAAGAGAATCTGCACAAATCACTGTATAGTCCCCGTTAACGTCAGGCTCACACTGTCACCCTGACCAGTGAGGGAAGACAGCAGCACTCCTCGGGCCGGCCATGTAGCCTTGAACTGATGTTGCCATATATTTATTTATATTACCAATGAGAAATACATTTATCTGAAAGAATTTACGTATTTTATGTCATTAACTGTACCGGCGATAACTGGAAATGTCCATGATCCCCCTTCTAAAATAAGAACAACCATTAGCCTTTGGTAGACCTTACACACAAAATAAAGAGAACCACTACTGTCCCTTGACTCGTTTGATCCAGAGAACACCTCCTGTACACCCAAGTATTATTCTCACGTGATGATAACAGTTCACAAAGTATATGAGTATGTTCTGTGTCATGGTGATTTAGGCATTTTACTTAATACTTTTCAATATGATGTAAAGTAAATCATGGTTGCTCTATATTGAAATTGAAAGTCCTTAGTTACCTCTATACTGTTGTTCACAAATTCCTCCATATTAAAGATAAAACTAGAGGCTGTTACTGTACTGATGGACTAGATTACAATAAAGGAAATTAAAACAAACTATTAATGCAAAGTAAAGTCAAATAAAGGATAAACCTTATTTCTAAACATTATATATAAAACAAATATACCAGAAATATGAACAGTAATTTATTTATTAATCTAATCGTTTATAAAAATCAATAAAACTTAGACTTTATATATCAAAATTAACTTAAATATTATTAGTATTAGTGTTGTATTTCTGTTCGTGGATGGTCTGTAACATTGACTATATCTGGGGGTATAGGGAAGGACAGAGGCAAGGTGAGTCATTGGACCTTCTTTTTAAAAACTGTGTTAATTACTGTTATTAAAGAACAGAATTAAATTATACATTGATTCTATATTTATTGTTGTGTATTTATAATGGTGTATTAACCAATTTAACTGTTTGGTTAGTTAATTATAGGTAGTTCCATCACAGTTGTCAGGTTTGGGGTAGCAGGTCATCTATTAATAATACTCTGTGGATATTTTGCCGTGACCGGTTAAGTTCCTATTAACCCTATTTAACCGTGAGTGTGTTCTGTTTAATATGACAACCCCCCCCCGACTAGGAAGTTAGGTAAGGTTAGGTATGTTTCTTTGGTTAGGTTAGGTTCTAGTAAATGTCACCTCTTTTATAATGATAAGTTTCCATGTACATCAGAAATATGGCTGGATATATTTCTAGCTACACATCGATTGACTGGCAGCGAAATAGATATCAAATGCCAGTAATGAACTCACGGTAAAATAGCATTAGTAGGAACTTAGCCGGTCACGGAAAAATATCCACTGTCTTAAAAAATACGTTTATGTTTAATTTTGATGCATATTGTGATATTTTATTCATTATATTCATCATACAGATTACTGATCCAACTAGTGTTTTGATAGTACAGTATAGGCACCGTATACATAGTGTTATGGTGACCTGTGGTGTAATGGTCAGCATGCTCGACTCACAAGCCAGTGGACCCAGGCTAGGTGACTGAAGCAATAATCTTACCTTACATTGTTGTGGAATTTATTATTCGGTGATAATTTGAGTTTTATTTTTTTGTGCTGTACTGTACCGGAAAATAAATATTTGCCGTTCCTATAGCGTGCAGTCTACAAAGGTATCACTAGTTTCACCTAACCTAATGAGAGAACATTACTCAGTCGAGTGTGAGCTTATTCAAGGCCAGACTTGACCAACACTAGAGCAGGTACAGATACATTCTGGTGCCAGTACATGACAGAGATGTGACCGACTGCCCAAATGTCTAATGAGCTGATTTGTGGTAAAAAGGATAAAGTATAAAGTACACAACATAACCTGGATTAGGTAAACTAGGTCGGTTCATCTTATCAGGGAAGTCATATAATGTAGGAATAATTCTTAAGTTTTTAGAAGCATTGCTGGGGATCAACCGAAACATCTCGGACGCAAACAATGAATACAGCGTCCGGGCCTGAAGTTGTGTTTGGGACGGAAAATCATGAAGTAAGAGAACATAATTTTCTCTTATATCGAAAAAAAAATTCCTCGAGTTACTGGTTAACAGGAGCACTCGGCCTACCATGCTCTGTATTGTAAATAAGAACCACATGTCAGATAATACAGATTCTATTTATTTAATATTTCTTCTGTTGGTAAAATAAAAATATTAACTATAACTCCAGATTTTAGATTTTTTTTTATTAATGAACTATCACCAAGAACATTACAGACATTGATGTATTTTTATGTTTTCAGACAACCTTCAGCCTGGGAAGACTTTTGGATGTAAGGCAGAAGAACATAATACAGTGACAAAAAACACACGTTGTACAGCACAGCGCCACACACGTCACCATGCCGCGACCTCGTGTTGAGGTGAATATCTTGCTTGACCTTCCCTAACCTAATGCCCCCAGATATCAGGACAATGGCTATTCATTAGGTGAATTATGCTGGGGCTAATCTTCAGGTGAATTATGCTGGGGCTAATCTTCAGGTGAATTATGCTGGGGCTAATCTTCAGGTGAATTATGCTGGGGCTAATCTTGAGGTGAATTATGCTGGGGAGCTAATCTACAGGTAATCTACCATGTCTGCCAAGCTTGTACACACACCTCATGCCAGCTGTGACGGCCATCTGTGACATTAAGAATCAATCTGCCGTTTTAAAATAAGTCCTCAAGTGCCAACCAGAGGGAGCAGAGGTCTGTCCACCTATAGTGCCTAGTGTAATGTTAAGTGTGGCACCCCAGCTTGGCACTACTGTAAGGGGTTGTCACTAAGTGGGGATTTATATATTATGTGAAATATTCTATGTTGTACTGTATAGTGTGTAATATGGTATCTCGAGTACAGTAGTGTGTTCATAGATGGGATACCTGTGTGTCAAGTTGTGGAAGGGTACAGAGGAGGGCAGGGGAGTGCTGGAGGAGGCCACCGAAGACATTGATGTTCCTTCACGTTTTTATTGTTATTAGTAGAGGGTGAGTCGAGTCCAGTGGGAAACCTGATGAACTGTATCCATGTACTAGATGAAGTCAGCTTTCAGGTACAGTGCAGGTACTGTATATATTATGGTAGTTTATTTTTTTACATGTAAAGTTTGTCTCACAGGAAGCCAGCGATGACGATTGGAGTACCAGCTCTCAGAGTCAGAGGGACACAGAAATCAGCTCTGAGACCCAAACCAAGCTTGCTGGTCTTGTCTGCAACTATCTCATGGTGGCAGAATGCAAAAAGGTTAGTGCAGTATGATGACTTTTACTTTTTACTTCTTTTGCTTTTATCCTCTTTACCACTGATCAGCTCGTTAGCCGCTTGGAGAGTCGGTCACATCTCTGTTACGCACTGTTGGCAAGTACTGGGCATGAACCGGCTCCTGAATATATCTGTACCTGCTCCAGTGTTCATCAAGTCTGGTCTTGGATGAGCCCACACTCAGTGCCGTCACAACACACTCTGGCAAATTGTTCCAAGAGTTTACACTTGGTTGTGATGATTTTGTGATGGTTGTGACTTGTTGTAAAGAGAATCTCAATACTGTACTTACTACTTGTGTCTGATACTGTATATATATTTCAGTTTTCATTGTATATATATAAACAGGTTGACAACCCTTTATCCGAAATTCCGAAAACCGAAAAGCTCTGAAAACCGAAAGTTTTTTTTTTTAACAGGGATTAGCCCATCGGGGCCTGGGGGGCGAAAATGTAATAGCAATAATAATTATAATAATAATTATTCATAGTAAATAAAAAATTTAATACAAAATACACCCAAATAAAATAATAATGATAATAATAATAAAATATAATAATAAAATTAATAATAATAACAATAATACTGTAATAATAAAATAATAATAATTAAGAAATACAGTACAAGAATGAAAAAAAGATAAAAAAGTGAGAAACATGACCAAGACCTAAGAATTATTATTATTTTTATTATTTTTATTATTATTATTATTATTATTATTATTATTGTTATTGTTATTGTTATTGTAATTATAATTATATTTTCGCCCCCCAGGCCCAAATGTGGGTCAGTGACTTGTGCCCAGTTGGGCTAATACACACACAAAAAAAAAACTAACCATTCTGTAAACCGAAAAATTCCGAATTCCGAAATGCCTCTGGCCCCAGGGATTTCGGATAATATATATATATATTAATTACACTGTTTAATGAGTATTACCATACTGTACCGTACTCGCAGTATTTTATTTGATCAACAACAAATTATCACATTTTTCCTGTGTGTGTTTCAGATACCAGCCAAGAGAGCAGACATCAAGAAATTAATCCCGAAGGAAAATGCCCGCCACTTACCTAAAATTATGGCTGAAGTGAATAACATCATGGAACAGGTATGATTTACTTACCATCTGACGGCTTTGTCTGCCATCCTTGGTCATATTGTCTTACTGTTTATTATTGTTGTATGCTTGTGCTCGTATACTGTACTTCCACGGTCTAAGTATACCATGTACGGTACCTGTATTGTCTCTACACATGCGGAACTTTATACTTGCATAGTCTATACACAGGCCAATCCAATTTGTAAACTTGAATGATTATTATTACTATTATTATTATTATTATTATTATTATTATCATCTTTATCCAGGTTATATACGAAAGGTTGGTAAAGGGCACTGTCTTCAATTTAAATAAAACAATACTGTTGTTATATTATTAACCAGAATATATTCAACACCAACAAAGTAAAAATAAAACAAGAACATATAATTCACTTGTGCAGGTTTACGCGTACAAAGTGGTAGAATTAGAAAAGTTCAACTACATCTTGATCAACAACATCGGCACGAACCACTCAGACCACGACAACACCTCCAAGATCAGCGACACCGCCAAGACGGGTCTCCTCACGGCTATACTGGCGGGGATATTTATGACCGGAGAACTGATGCAGGAGAGTGAGTGAGGTCCTCCATTTTTATTTTTATTATTTTTTCCAATTTACGGTAATGTATTACACTCCATCTGCTGGTTTTAATAGATGGAATTATTAAGATGTATTGTAATGGTAAGATAGTGTTCATAATAGTAAGATGTGTGGCTCATATTTCTATTAGTCTTCAGCAAGAGTTTAATTATTTTTTGTTAAATAAGTGGGAGAATCCTGTTTAGACCAGTCCTATAGTGTATGCTGAAGTCTGTATTGGGTTGTACAGTATGAATATGTTGCATAATTGTTGTATGTATTTTCATATATAATCCTTCAATGTATTTTAAACTTTACATCAGGTTTAAGGAGTGTGCTGAGTGAATGTATGCAAATCACCAATACTGTTTGACACTTTCCTCAAAATTTACACAATAAAAACCAAACCCTGTGACCCTGTCTCTCTTGGCAGAACTATCATGTAATTCTATCATGTCTTTGGCAAAATATCCAGAGGTTTGGTTTAGAAATATCATAAAATGGAAGTGTATAGGAGGCTGATGGTTGAATGTTAGTCATCAATGGTGATAAATCAATACTTAATTGTACTTCCTAGGAAATCATCCATATATGTACAACCTACATACAGTGACTTAACCAAAACTTGAAAATCATGGGGAATTGTCAGGTACTATATATACATACTGTACTGTACTACATAGATTGTTGTGTGCCAGTGGATGGGTGTACTGTATTATTAGTTTGTGTGAACCCTGAAATCCCTTGCGTCATTTAAATGTGATGAAATCGTGAAAGAAATAATGTTTTTCCCCTAATTTAATGACTGGGTTCAAAATGAAGATGGAGAGTTCAAGGTTCATTCCAACATACTGTACCTGTTGACTTTTGAAGTAACTAATATATTTTCTTTGGGGCGTTGGGGTTCCTTCCATCTTGTTCCGTTATGATGCAGCTCACATGATTAGACAAAACTTGCTGACGGTTTTCCCTCCCTCTCACTGGTGAGGTTGAGAACATGTGGTGGTCAGTCAAAACACACCTTCATTAGTTTAAGTCTGATGTGCTGCAGAATTATAATGATCTTGTAATAAATTCTACTACAGTACTACCCATTTTGGTACATATACAGTATATTGGTCTGACTTGTTACATATTTATTATGATCTTTTAATAAATTCTACTACTACATATTTGTCATATTATCTGCTGCTATACATTGTTATTTCCAGAACACTTCATACAATACCTTAAAAAACTGGATGTCGACATATTATCCAAGAATCCCCATCCAGAATTAGGCAACGTAGCAAAGCTCATACATCAGGTGAGACCGAATACAGTACAGGTGTTCTTTAACTATACATATACAGTACAGTGCAGTACAGGTGTTTAGCTATACATATCTGGTTTGTCAGTACATGTATATTTGCCTCTCCTCAATCCTGAAATCTTACCTAATCAATACGCTTAGTGCTTAGAAGCTGTCGCCAACACAACAACCACACCCTAAGTGAACAAGCTGCATGACCCAGTGTCAAGGAATAGTCCAAGAAAACCAGACAACTCACCAACTGCACTTATGCTTGGTAGAGCGGCTGGCGCATTTTGTGAGATGTGGCAACTCTGCGTTCTGTTGTTGTAGTTCTGGGCTTTAGGAGTGAAACTAATGCAAGTAGGTAGTTGGGGTCACCTGTTGATTAGCCCCTCCTGTCTTATTTCACCTGATGATTTAACACCTTGATGCTACCTGGAAGAGTGGCACGTGTTTTGTTACTTAAGGGTAGGTTAGTTTAAAGTGGCATTAGGTTGAGTTAGGTAAGGCTAATTTTATATTGTGTTAGGTTAGTATTAGTTTGGTTATGTTAGGTTAAGTGAGGTTAGGTTAGCATTTGGGTAGTTTATTTTGTATTAGGTTAGGTTAGTTTGGGTTAGGTTAACATAATGATGTATAGTGAATTTTAATGTTAAGTGATTTGTGGGGTGGGGAGGGGGGGTGATAATATTCAGGCAGTGGAACATTATACTGTACTTCAATCTCTTTCTCTCTCTCTCATAACAGGAATTTACCAAACAGAAGTACTTAGAGATAACCAACGACACAACGACTGACCCTCCCACCCGAGAGTACCGCTGGGGTGAGAGAGCCCACCTGGAGCTGTCCAAGAGAGATATACTGGAGTTGGTCTGTAAGGTTAGTCATCTCATGTGGACTGCTGGACGAAGTTATGATTTTGACTCTGGGTTTTTACAAGGATAACATATCATGATATAGTCACCCAGAAAAGTCCTCCGCCTCTCCTGCTGCTTCATGAACCACGAGATTCAGATTCGTGAACCCGAAGCAGTAGATTAATGCATTATTCTGTCCATAAGTGCTTCAGATTCACGAGTCAGGGTTTGTGTTTACAGGAGGAGAGGCAACAGGACTTTTGTGGGTGACTGAACAAAGTCATCATTGGCATTTGGTCTTAGGCATTAACTTCTCGTGTATGGGCTCCCCTCTGTGTCGAATAAAATCATCTAGCATTAGCCAAATAAAACATTAAAAGTGGCATCCCCGTAGAGAAGGGTTTAAAGAGTATTGGCAGAGTTTGTGTTTTGGTGTGACATCTGAGTCTGTATTCAATCATGTTTAAGGTCATGGGATGAATCATTTCCTTTATTGTAAGTTGCTCATGTTGTATTCTAGGATTCACACTTGTGTCTAAAGGGAATTATTCTTCTGATGACTGTACTGTATTGCCTTGTCACTGGAGCTCGTAATACAATGGTATGTAGAGTTACCAGACACTCGCCCATCCAAAAATGCCTGAAGAACACCGAAGGTTCTCTAGTAATTATATTCCATTTCACTGCACCAGAATGATAAGAACATCATAACAAACATTATATTATCTCGGTGGTGAGGCCGTTACTTCACTGAGCCATAAGTAATGATTTAAGATCTGTAGGTGTTCACTTTAGACAATGCGTAGCTGTTAAAGATAGTCGTGCAGACTGTGGCAGGTAGGTGGAATTAGGCAGCATCCATTTGTAGTCTTATTTTAGCCATCTTTTTTTTTTTTTTTGTATTTTCCATCTCTACATTAATTTATCAAGTTTTTTTTTGTGTGGCTGTTTTAAGGACAGTCTACTAAACATATCTTGAAACACACAGTGCTGACATGTACCGGTATACTTGTATATCTTGAGATTTAAATGTTATCTGTATAAAACTAAATGATAACTGTCCTATCACATGAAATGCTCTTGATCATAAACTGAAAGTGATCTCGGCCAAATACTTCGAGGGAGATAGACACTGGGTTGATTAGGCTACAGTAGACTCCAGATATAATGCGATTAAGTACCGTGTGACATTTCTAGATCCCACTTTTGTGTTGTGTTGAAGATCTACAGCAGGTGTAGGTTGGGGCGAGGCAGCTTTACTCTCGCTGGGTCCGATGCTGTTATTTTTTTTTTTTTTTTTTTTTTTTTTTTTTTTTTTTTTTACGGGAATTAGCCCACCCAGGCACAGGCCACTGACCCACATCGGGTCCTGGGGGGCGAAAATGTAATAATAATAATAATAATAAAGAACCACAAAGAAATACAAAATGAAAAAAAATTCAAAAGTGAGGAGCAATATTTGTATGTTGTGTTGTCAATAGTAAGAGAAACAATTGAGACCCTGCAATTGTGTGTAAATGAGGCAGAAAGTCAGATCAGTAACCTGGAACTTGGTCACAATTTTCGTGATGCCATGTGGCAGCAGGGTCTACCATAGACAACACATTATGCTTCCAATATCTTCCCAGGCGGTAGTACCTTTTGGTTAGGTTAGTTAGTGATTATTGCTGAAATTCGAAACACCCAAAGCCCCAAGGATTTCGGATAAGAAGTTTTCAATCTGTATTACATTCTTTACTGTTATTATTAACATTATTCACTGTAATTATTAGCATTCTTCACTGTAATTATAAACATTCTTCACTGTAATTATAAACATTCTTCACTGTTATTATTAACAGCATTCACTGTAATTATTAACATTCTTCACTGTAATTAATAACATTCTTCACTGTAATTATAAACATTCTTCACTGTAATTATAAACATTCTTCACTGTTATTATTAACAGTATTCACTGTAATTATTAACATTCTTCACTGTAATTAATAACATTCTTCACTGTAATTATTAACATTCTTCACTGTACAGTAATTATTTACCTTATTTTATGTAATTAATAATAAAAAATTGTAATATTAAGATTATAAAATGATTATTAAGATTATAGATGTAATTTTTAGGATTATTTATTTATTGAACATTCTTTGATGTAATTATTAGCATCATCCACTGTAATTGTTGACATCCGTCACTGTACTATTTGGATTTGTAAATGACTGTATATTGGTACTGATTTCCCCCCCCTCTCCTCCCCCCCTTCCCACCTGGTCAGGTATATGGAAATCACATGCGACCTGAGGTTTGGATGTCACAGTGGAAGATCGTTCAGAAGGAATAGGGAGCACCCCAAAACACAGAGCCTCAACCCAGAAGATTACATACCGAGAAATAATTCACATCACGGGGATTTTCCTTTCCCCCCCCCCCCCATCTTTTGGCAAGTGGGGAATGGTGATGATGATGATGGTGGTTTTGATTAGTACAAGGTAACCAGAAAGAAAAGCAACACACACACTCTCTCTCTCTCTCTCTCTCTCTCTCTCTCTCTCTCTCTCTCTCTCTCTCTCTCTCTCTCTCTCTCTCTCTCTCTCTCTCTCTCTCTACAGTGGACTTATTATAATTACTGTACTGTACAATATATTACACATTTTATTGTATATTTCAAATTGCTGTAATTACATTTAGAGTATTACAGTATTATATTTGTATCTTGTGGCAGAAAAATGTTGACTATATATTTTGATTCATCCTGTGAAATAAAGTTAAATGAAAATTTGAATGTCTTTGATAAACCTTTAGTGTACTGTATGGATCTAAGATAACCACAGGTGTACATACCCAACTACCCAAGATAACAGCAGGTGTGTGTGTATACCTTAGATAACATGTGCACCTTTAATTCAACAGGTGTCTTGTCTACTTGAGATAACAGATGTGTACACCCGCATTAGGTAACGTGTGTGTGTGTGTGTGTGTGTGTGTCTACAGGTGAACCACTTTCCCTATTGTGAATCAGCATATTTTGTTCTCAGGTGTCAGGTGTACGAAGAGGGTGGGGGGAGTGTGCACCCGCAGCTGTGTGGTTATGAAGATAACTCTTGTGGTGGTGAGCTGCTTCTTGTTCACGGCGATTTTGTGTGTGTGTGTGTAGATTTATTTGTGTGTGTGTATGTTTGTTTGTGTGTGTGTGAAAATTTATTTGTGTGTGTGTATGTTTGTTTTTGTGTGTGTGTAGATTTATTTGTGTGTGTGTAGATTTATTTGTGTGTGTGTATGTTTGTGTGTGTGTGTGTGTAGGTTTGTGTGTGTGTGTGTAGATTTGTTTAATAATAATAATAATAATAATTGACGGTTTATTGAAAAAGTTCTGCAGCCCGAAGGCTGAAAATATACATTGGACATAAATGACTTATTACATACATTGGTGGTTTAACAAAAGCCTTCGTTAGAGAAAGGTAAAGGAACATACAGTGAACATACAGATTAATGTAGGTGTTGAACAGCAAAAACGTAGTGTAGTAACTCCCTCCCAGATGGTGTTAGGAGGAACTCACGTGGTGTAGTAATTCCCTCCCAGATGGTGTTATGAGGGGCCTCACGTGGTGTAGTAATTCCCTCACAGATGGTGTTATGAGGGGCCTCACGTGGTGTAGTAATTCCCTCACAGATGGTGTTATGAGGGGCCTCACGTGGTGTAATAATTCCCTCACAGATGGTGTTATGAGGGGCCTCACGTGGTGTAGTAATTCCCTCACAGATGGTGTTATGAGAGGCCTCACGTGGTGTAGTAATTCCCTCACAGATGGTGTTATATGAGTGAGGTGTGGTTCCAGGCCTTCCTATCGTAGATGGATTAACACATCGCTGGTTGTTGGGTCTCACGGGCCATTATCACTGGGTACCTGGGACCTCACTGTGTGAAGGTCAACTTGGGTACCACTGTTACTGTTGAGTTGTTCTCACTGACTTAAGCACTGTTCACCACTGTTCACCTCTGTTTAACACTGGTTCCATTCCTTTCCTTAATGAAATAGTAACTTCTGGCGAGAACTTGTTGATATTCCGGTGGGGAGGAGGGTTCAGGGGAGGGAGTTGGTATGGGCCAACATAACAGTTGACCTGGCTGCTCCGAGAGGAGCGCCAGGTACGTCTTGACCCTTCGGTGGTCAAGGATGTGTGTATGTGTAGGTTTGTGTGTGTGTGTGTAGATTTGTTTGTGTGTATGTGTAGGTTTGTGTGTGTGTGTGTAGGTTTGTGTGTGTGTAGATTTGTTTGTGTGTATGTGTAGATTTGTGTGTGTGTGTGTAGACTTGTTTGTGTGTATGTGTGGGTTTGTTTGTTTATGCGTGTAGGTTTGTTTGTATGTATGTAGGCTTGTTTGTTTGTGTGTGTATTTGTACAGTACTTATGCCTGTTTAAGTGTATTGATAACCTAACATTATACAAGGATAATTGATCAATAGTCTAAATAAATACAATGTCGATAATTACCACAAGTTTAGTATTATTTGTCTGCGTCACACAGCCCAAAGCGATTCCCATTGTGTGTGGTATGAGGGCAACCATATCCTTGCCAGGGGCGGATCCAGGAATATCAAAAGGAGGGGGTCCAAGAAGATCTCCGCCCTTGATCGGCTCGTTGGGCGATCGGTCACTTGATCACAATGTTGGTTTATTTTGACTTTATGTTTTAGTGTTATTTAAATGGTTTATAAGTAGTGTATTATATTCATGATTATTTACTATTGACGGTCAACTATAATTTTTTGGTTAACAACGTAGTAATTTAGTTTAGGGAGGTACTGTACTAGGATTATTTTGGCTTGAATACAGGAAGTAATTATCGTCTTTCTTGGATATTACACATTTCTGTCGTCTTTTGGAGGTCGTTGATTATAAAGACAGACAATAAAACATCACTAACCTGTCACAACACCTGTCTCGCATCATCACCTGCTATACAACACCTGTCAACACCATATATCACGCATCATGTCGCATCACCTGTCATAACCATCTATCACGCATCACCTGTCACGCATCACCTGCCACACAACACCTGTCACGCATCACTTGTCAACACCATATATCACGCATCATGTCACACCACTTGTCACGCATCACCTGTTACAACACTACCTGTCACGCATCACCTGTTACAACACTACCTGTCACGCATCACCTGTTACAACACTACCTGTCACGCATCACCTGTTACAACACTATCTGTCACGCATCACCTGTTACAACACCACCTGTCACGCATCACCTGTCACAACACCACCTGTCACGCATCACTTGTCACAACACCACCTGTCACACAACCTAATAGAGAATAAGTCATATTGAACCAGAAACCCATTATTTTGGATAGAATTATATTTATCGACTGTTTTCGACTTTTTTTTAATAGGCAGAGTTTTATGAAGGCAGAGCATGAGAAGATTGTTGAGGAGGCAGAGATGGCGTCTTAGTTACTGAAGGTTAGTGTAGTACGGTGGCACTGTTCACATGTTAAATACAAATCTTCGGTAGAATTAGTACATATTAACTATAGGTAGAGGTAGGGGCCGTGTGAGGAGCCTTGTTAGGGGGGTGGGGGGTAACATGTGAGCCAGCCAGCGTGATGGTCCACGTGACACGAACCTTCCCTCCGCCCCCTCCTTTTCCTTCCTTCCTCCTCCTTTCCGTCTCTCTCCTCCTCTTCCTTCCCATACTTAAATGACATATGAAACTCATGATGATTAATTATATAGTTAATTATTGTAGTTACTTTGTATATTATCAAAAGACACCCAAAGGACACGGGCAGCCATGGAATAAACACATCACCACAGCATGACCGGCAACGTGAGCTGCAGTGTTACCATACACCGCCAGAAACAAATCGCTCATCTATAAACCTTATAAAAGTATTTGATCTTTGAGTTGGTAGTTAAATGAAATGTATGTGTATATGTAATTTGCATGATTTTTACCTTTATTAGGGGTTAGCATATTTTGATCAAATAGATTATATGTAGCCATCAAAAGCGTGCATGGCAACACTGCTGTGAGATGAAGGTTGTCGTGCTTTATGAAAATTGGATCAATAACTAACATCTGACAACAACCTATTAATTTGACTCAAGTTCGGCACATAATGGTCACGCATTTGTACCATTTGGGCTGATGGTCGTGTGGAACAGTGGATGTTTACCTGATTTAATCTAATGGCCATCCCGACTCCAGGTGGCCAAGCCGGGGAAGGGATCAATGGCTCTTGTAGATCCCTCCATTGTTCTTGAGTCTTGCCAAGGACTGTTTTGAAACTCAGTATTGTTCTCGTTTCCACAGCTTGTGCTGGTAGATTGTTCCATAGGTCTACCTCCTTAACGGAGTTCCATAGGTCTACCACTTTAATGGGCCTCCATAGGTCTAGCACCTTAACAGGCCTCCATAGGTTTACCGCCTCAACGGGCCTCCATAGGTCTACCACCTTAACAGGCCTCCATCTACCACCTTAACTGGCCTCCATCTACCACCTTAACGGGCCTCCATAGGTCTACCACCTTAACAGGCCTCCATCTACCACCTTAACGGGCCTCCATAGGTCTACCACCTTAACAGGCCTCCATCTACCACCTTAACGGGCCTCCATAGGTCTACCACCTTAACAGGCCTCCATAGGTTTACCGCCTTAACGGGCCTCCATAGGTCTACCACCTTAACAGGCCTCCATCTACCACCTTAACGGGCCTCCATAGGTCTACCACCTTAACAGGCCTCCATAGGTTTACCGCCTTAACGGGCCTCCATAGGTCTACCACCTTAACAGGCCTCCATAGGTCTACCACCTTAACAGGCCTCCATAGATCTACCACCTTAACAGACCTCCATAGATCTACCACCTTAACAGGCCTCCATAGGTCTACCACCTTAACAGGCCTCCATAGGCCTACCGCCTTAACGGGCCTCCATAGGTCTACCGCCTTAGCAGGCCTCTATAGGTCTACCACCTTAACGGGCCTCCATAGATTTACCACCTTAACGGGCCTCCATAGGTCTACCACCTTAACAGGCCTCCATAGGTCTACCACCTTAACGGGCCTCCATAGGTCTACCACCTTAACAGGCCTCCATAGGTCTACCACCTTAACAGGCCTCCATAGATTTACCACCTTAACGGGCCTCATAGGTCTACCACCTTAACGGGCCTCCATGGTCTACCACCTTAACGGGCCTCCATAGGTCTACCACCTTAACAGGCCTCCATAGGTCTACCACCTTAACGGGCCTCCATAGGTCTACCACCTTAACGGGCCTCCATAGGTCTACCATCTTAACGGGCCTCCATAGGTCTACCACCTTAACGGGCCTCCATAGGTCTACCACCTTAACGGGCCTCCATAGATCTGCCACCTTAACGGGCCTCCATAGGTCTACCACCTTAACGGGCCGTGATGCGTGATGTCTTGACAATGGTAAGCGTAAAGTTGTGTCCCCTCGTGTTTGTGGCGCGTGACACCGCGAAAGTTTTATCTTGGTTCTCGTTTGTCATCTGTCGCGATTATGATTGTCTGAGATCTGTCCTAAAGTGTCTTGTCTGAAGAGATGTTAGCCCTAAGGCCCTCACCCTACTTGGAAAATCGAGATGACGGAGTTCAGTAATCATCTAGTTCTGTTTTGCATCTTCTCAAAGTGATGTTATGTCTTTCTGGAGGTATAAGGTGTCCATGTGTGTATACAGTAGCCCAGATGGAGACTCGCAAAGAAATAAGCTGGAGGACAAACCTTCAGGTGTTCCGACAAGTGTGTCTGATAATCGTCTACACTGGGAGATGACACCGACGACTCAGCCTAGTATGTGTAGTGAGCTGCTATCAAGTGTTAAGTGAACGTAGGAGTTAACTGATTCACTGTATAAATATTGCATTTCGGTAAGTGATGTGATGTGAGGTGTGTGTGTCTACTGATTCTTCCCGCCCCTCCTATTGCTTTGTACTCGTATCTTTTATGTCTGGTATTTATTTGTGAATTGACCATTTTCGTCATTTCTGAAGGTTTTGCTGTTTCCTTTGATCGAAACTGTGCGTGTGTGAGGACAAATACATACATGCATACATATTCATTACTTAAAAATATTATAAATAGTGGAATGCTTAGAGGAGTTAAGAAATAATACTAAATTGAAGAAGAAAGTGCCTCATGGTGTGGAAGAGGCAGTGTGGGGGTCGATGGCCTTACCGCACCAGACAATACTACTGTAGGTGGGAGTTTAGGTTACGTTGCGTTATGTTAAGTTAGGTTAAATTGTAATTAGGTTATGTTAGTGTCAGGTTAAGTTAAATTCAGTTGGGATAGATTAGTGCAAAGTTGGGTTAGGTTAAATTGTGATTAGGATAGATTAGTGTGAGGTTAGGTTATCTTTAGGTTACGTTAAATTGCTTCGGGAATGGATTAGGTTAATGTAAGATTAGATTAACGCTCGGGTGTTTAATCTTAAGGTGAAATAAGTTTGTGGATAATATTATAGTTTTGTCAAATTTCTCATAGTCGATAGTCAGATTAACACTAATATAATGGAATACATGACACTACCCTCTCTCTGTATACTGTAGCATCACATATATGCTGTAGCCTCAAGGTTATATTTCACCACATGTAAAGTCAGACATGTGTGCCTATTATAAACAACTGCAGATTATATAATGGAAGCATGAGCTGGTGATGTTCATAGCCAAGTGAGATGACGCAGCTTCCCACACTCCTTGCCATTATGAATAAATGATTAGTGTATATACCAGACCATTCAGATGTATAATTCATAAGACAATGTTTATTTTCTCTGGTGGTAATGAGCGATATAATTTGATCAAGAGTGAAGTATTTCGCCGGGTATTTTATCAAAGCATTATAATAAGGTAGAGAGAGCCTAGTGCATTACACGCTACCGCTTAGAATATTATTTTATGCAGGTTACCCGTCAACACCATCTACTACTACTACTACTACTACTACTACTACTACTACTACTACTACTAATAATAATAATAATAGGGCCTTTATTATTCTGAACGAACTAAGGGCTTACTGCCAGCGTGTAGTAATAGTAGATGGTATAGGAGGGCCAGGGGAGGTAGAGATTGGAATGGATGAATGAAATTAGTCGCCAGATATGCAAACTCTTGAAGGATTGGTAAAAACAGCCCGAGAACATTAGAGTGGAGGACTGTGGTCGCCAACCCTCAGCTACGTTGATTGGGTAGTAGTAGAAATGAAGTAAATACTTTTATTAACTTTAGTACTAGTGATACAAGTAATGTGTAGTAGTTGTAGTTGTGGTATTAAACTTATAGTAATAAGAGTAAATAGTTGTGTTGTTAGTATTTTGAGTCAAGGAATTAGACAAGTGGATCACCTGAAGATTCATCCCCCAGAGGTTAATCTTCAAGGATAAATGAAAAGCTGACATGTTATTAAGGCTGTCAGCGGCGACGTCTGACCACAGGGGAGTCACTGGGGTGAAGGGTTGGTAACTCATGACGTGGAATAGTTTTTAATGAGGAAATCATCTGCGTGTAATGGTCGTAGTGGTGGTGGGCGTCTGTCAACCTCTCTGGTCAACGCTCATAAGTGGAATATCCGGTGGTAATGACCAAATGGCCTGTTTCGAAGCTTCAACATCATGATATAATCTCTGTCATGTTGGTTACTAAAACATGTGCATTGATAGACTTATACGAGGCCGCTACAGAATAAATATCCATCCATCTATCTATCTATCTACTGTGGAACAAGACGGTCCAAGGCGGCTTCCTCCTGCAGTTGGTGATGCAGGTGGTGTTCCCGTGGCTGACAGCTGAGGCGACACAATGACTCCGTGTATTTTAAGAATGTCACCACAACACTCCAAACCTCTCCCACACACTACCACCTTTTCCTCACATGTTGGGGGGAGGGAGGGAAGGCCGGGAAAGGAGAGAGAGACGGGGAGAGGAGGGAGGGAGAGACGGGAAGAGGAGGGAGGGAGATACAAGGTGAAGAAGGAAGGAGAGACAGGGAAAGAAGGGAGAGATGGGAAGAGGAGGGAGGGAGAGACAAGGAAAGGAGGGAAAGAGGCGACCACTCACAGAGATCAAGACGTCACCCTCACCACCAACTTGACTGATGAGATGACTTTATATTACGTGTTGATCCTTGATGACTCACAGTGGCAAAGCAGAGTCGACGGTCTTGTGTGAAGAAACCGTTAAATTTAAGCTGTGGTACTAAAGAGTCGATGGTATTGTAAAGCTGTGAAGAATCCGTCAAACTTAAGCTGTGGTACTGAAGAGTCGATGGTATTGTAAAGCTGTGAAGAATCCGTCAAACTTAAGCTGTGGTACTGAAGATTCAAAACTCTAATTTAACGTAACCTAACCTAACCTAACCCTCGTCACTCACACCACTGTTCTTGTAGTGTGACTTACTGTAGGGTTTCAAACCTTAAGCTGAAATTGCAAGCATCGAGGAAGCAAGAGTTTCCCAAGCTGATTTGTCCCCATCCCTCCCCCACCTAGGAAGAGAAGGTTGCGAGGTCAGTATAAACTTATTGTTATAAATTTAGGTCACATATGATACTTTATTTGGCTAATGATAGATTATTTTTTTCCTTAGGTAATTTGTGAAGATTGACACATGCTTAAATTCTTCTTGTTATGATATCTAAGAACATCTGAGAGGAATACCTTAATTAATATACCTGTCTCCATTAACACCTTGTATTAGTTGATGTAATTTAATAATAAGTTACATTTACAGAACGTTTTAATTAAGCAGTTGTATTTCATCAGTAACAAGTGATTCACACAGTCTTGTTGGGTAATTTGTATTGAATCACCTAGTGTGTGTGTGCGAGGGAAAGAGGAAGGAAGGGAGGCTGTGTGTTGGAGTTCGTGTGCGGGAAGGAGTGAGGGAGGGAGTGTGTGAGGGAGGGAGTGTGTGAGGGAGCGAGTGTGTGAGGGAGGGAGTGTGACGGATAGAGGGAGGTAGTGTGTGTTAGTGTGAGGGAGAGAGAGAGCCCCCCCCCCTACACACTGTACGTCAGCTGGAGACAATTCAGGTCAAGTTAGTAATGTGATTATGACTCGTAACTCATTCACCTTTACTTCTTCTGGGGCGATGATGCTGTGTGGGGGGGGGGGGGGGGGGGGTTCGTATGTGGGCGAGTGGGGGGTCGTATGTGTGGGCGTGGCGGGTCGTATGTGTGGGGGAGGTGGGTCGTATGTGTGGGGGAGGTGGGTCGTATGTGTGGGGGAGGTGGGTCGTATGTGTGGGGGGAGCCGTATGTGTGGGGGAGGGGGCTTGTAGGTATGTGAGAGGAGGCGGCTTGTTTGTGTGTGTGTGTGTATGTAAATAATTTTATATCGTGGTAATATAATAAATCACTAAGATATTTTCAACACGTATATTGTCTACCTGCCTATTCTTCCATCTTTTTTTTTTTTTTTTTACGGGAATTAGTCCACCCAGGCACAGGTCAATGACCCACATCAGGGCCTGGGGGGCGAAATAATAATAATAATAATAATAATAATAATAATAATAATAATAATAATAATAATAAAGAACCACAAAGAAATACAAAATGAAAAAAAAATTCAAAAGTGAGGAGCAATATTTGTATGTTGTGTTGTCACTAGTAAGAGAAACAATTGAGACCCTGCAATTGTGTGTAAATGAGGCAGAAAGTCAGATCAGTAACCTGGGACTTGGTCACAATTTTCGTGATGCCATGTGGCAGCAGGGTCTACCATAGACAACACATTATGCTTCCAATATCTTCCCAGGCGGTAGTACCTCCCTGTTTGGTAGCAAAATTAACAACTGTTGCACACTACCCAGGAATCGAACCTAGTACCACTAGCTAGCGAGGCGGACGTTCTAACCACTACACGACAGGAACATGTATGGATGCATGTATGAAAAAATTCTGCGTCACGTGTCATAAATGCTAACCACTTAAGTAAACATTAGATGGTTGGAAACAACTACATTGACATACCCGATTTGTTCTTCGTCGTGTCAATTAATGTTCTTTAGATGCTTTTCCCTAGTATGTGTAGGTAATATATTTTGTTATATGGTTTTTATAGAATATTGTGGGTAGTTCTTTCATGATATATTAATAATTTGTTAATCGTTGGATTTATTCACTATGGGCTGATTTGCGGTTGGTCATGGGTCACGTTGTTGGCGGTGCGGTGGCGGAGGTGCTGGTTGCTGCCTTACCATTCTATCACGGATTTATTTTAATTATTCTGTCCTCTTAGGTACAATAATTCAAGTATCTTGTTATAATTATGTTAGATAAAATGTATCATCTTATGTAGAAAAAAAAATCACGTAGGAATTATAGTGTTTGTTATTTTAATATGTTGTGGTGGTGTGGTGAGGAGTGGCGCGTTTGGTGTTGACGGTGGTGGTGGTTGCCGAGGATTTATCTTCTGTATTTATTTTCATCATCTTGTCCTCAATAAAATAACTCAAGTATATTATTCTGACAATGTTTATTATGTGTATTATGATATTTTTGAAATATTAAAGTATAATATGTGGAATTGGGGTGTTTTAATGTGTGGTAGTAATAGTGTGGTGAGAGGTGGCTAAAGGTAGGTAGAGTCACGTTGGGGGCGGCGTGTGAGCCGAACCAGCCGACGGGTGGCAGTAAAGTGTAAGCATTTGTGGTGAAGAGTATCATCTTTCTGTCAGTGGTATAAAAGTGTTCTACTAAAAAATGTGTAAACTTCTCATTTTTATGTGTAATCTCAAGACATAAAGTGAATCAATTATGACAGGTGAGGCGAGTAAACCCAAAGCTAAGCATCTGGTGCACTGGTTCAGGAAAGGTCTTCGCCTTCATGACAACCCTGCACTGCGCGCTGGCCTCAAGAATGCCCACACATTTAGGTGTATATTTATCCTAGATCCCTGGTTTGCGGGATCCTCCAACGTTGGAATTAATAAATGGAGGTGAGTAGGTGTAGCAACCCTTGGCTAGTTTACAGTGTGGAGGGATAAACAGGTATTTGTGACGCAGGTGAGACCTTGGCAAGTGTAAACCCCCAACATGGCGACTAGATTACATAATGACAATCTGTTGTTTGTGGTGGTTAGGGGCGATGTAGGGGTTAGTGAGTTATGGTGTCTAATAGTGTCTATAGAACACGTTTGTGAAACTCAATTTAAGCGTCGAAGTAAACTCGCAACAATGATGATTTTGTTTCTGGGGGGGGGAGGGGAGGTGGCGTCGGTGGTTAATTTGACATCCAGCTTCCCACCATTTGTTCTATGCCAGCACTGTGTATACATACTACATCAGTATGAACTTGCATAACGAATTTACTCAATAAATTTCAGTCAACCCACCAGGCACTAACCACTGGACAAGTACCGCTACCATATTTGTATTGTCTTACCAGATATTACTACACTATACACACGCACGCTCACATAGTTACACACACACCCTCGTATCATAGATAGAATTACTTAGTCTACAAAAGTTGTGATCAGATTAAATGATTAAATTTCCGGAAACAATGATTAGTATTGAGAAGCCCACTGTGTCTGAAGTTTACTGTAGAAGTTCATAATGTGTTCTAGATCCTTGTATGGGCATGTCACTGTCGGGGGATTACGTAGAAACAAAAACCAAGTTCTGAATTTTGACTGCTATTGTGTTTAAGTGTATTCCGCGTATGTATTGTGTTAGGATGGTGACAGCTGTGTGTGATTGTGGTCCAGTGATGGACTGGTGGCTACTGACATTGTTCGTCAACGGCATGATTTAACGCATATATTTCCTCATTTCCTTGTACAATTAACTTTGGGAGTGTGTTTTAAACCTCTATGGCAGCACGGCATAAATCCATGTGTGTGTGTGGGGGTCATAGTCTGATCACCTGGAGTTATTTATTCATTCATCCCATGGTTGGTATTGTGTTCATTCCATACCCAACAATATAGATTATTTCTTACTAGTATATATGGTGCACAGGTGCTTTTGTACCTTGTGAGCAATTATGTAATGTCGCGTGAGTTGTTTGTGAAGTTTTAAATCAACCTTGCTTTACTTTTTTGTCAATTGGTTTCTGTGAATGGATATATTTAGCTATCAGTTGGCACGTTCAAATATCGTCTATGTAGTTCATTATCTATGTATATTTGTATAGTACAGTGGTCTGTTCTTTGTGGATGTGTGTGACGGAGGGCTAGTGACAGGCGATGGGGAGGATCTACTCACTACAGTACAGTAACCTCTAGTCTACCGGGTGTCAACGGCCTCTGGGGGAGCCACGAATTACCCAAAAGTATAGCAAATAAGGGTAAAATCTGAAACGAATATGTTATACATACATGTCTAATAATATTTTTAGTGTAATTTTGTAAAAATAATATGGAAGATGAAATAATAAAGCGAAAAACTTTCAGTATTGGCGAACGCTAAATTTCAAAGAGTTGCTGAACAAGAGAGATAACTCAGATCCATCGTGATGTACTTCGTTAACCTAACCTAACGAAAAGTAAATCCTACGGCTATGTTAAATACCCCAAAGTAACAGGAACATCGGTAATTATATCTCCATTGTGGATAGGTGACTCTTTGGAATTTAGCGTTATTCGCTGTTTATTATTTCATTATTTTGACTACATTTCAATGAAAACATTATTAATCAGGTTTTATTGATGTAAAACATATATTCGTTAAGATTTTACCCTGATTTAATATACTTTTGGGTAATTCGTTGGACCGGCCTCTGGTGGTTGGTGTCGTAGCTCTTACTCAATATTTGATCGCCTTACTTTGATTTCTCCTTCCACGCTTCCTCCTCCTCTTATCCCTCCCCCCTTTACGTATAACTCGCTCACGTTCTGTGCTCCGCCGCTGTCAGTGGTCGCTTTCTCCCCTTCACCTCAACGTACCCAGCCATCGACCGCTTTTCTTGGGTGCCTCATTCCTGTACCCAACCCCCCAGGAGTGCCTCACACCCCTATTACCAGGTGCCACACAGCCCTACCGCCCATCAGTTCCAGCTTCATAGTTACAAAACTCACTTCCAGCGCATCGTGTGTCGTTCGTGACGGTGGTTCGGGCCGGCACCACCAGTGATGTGCCACAACAACCTACCTAATATTTGTTTATAAATTGTTCCTTCCTGCAACTAGTGTATCTGGTTCTGGACTTCACCACTTCTGTATCTACAAGCCTAGTGTAATTTGGGGGCTACGTAGCAATTATCCACAAGTAACAATCCATTCGACGTAACAATTATTCTTGGTTATGGCTTTTCGAGTCCCACTTGAGAGTTCGAGTACTTAGTCTCTTGAAGTATATATATATATCATTGTTTTTTCTTAAGTATAGAACTTACGCTTCACACGCCTCTCACTTCATTAGTGGATGATGTCATGGTATTCGGTGCCTGGCATGTGGATGACGTCATGGTATTCGGTGCCAGACATGGCGATGGATGACGTCATAGTATTCGATGCCTGGCATGTGGATGATGTCATGGTATTCGGTGCCTGGCATGTCGATGGATGACGTCCCACAATATTTAAGTTTAATTTTTTCTTGTGGACAGTAATAACCGCTGACGTCAACAATATGAAGTAATGCTGTTTTTATAGGTAAAATGTGACGATGTTGGGTTTGGGATCACAGTGAACGACAATAGCCAATCGCGGAGTATGTCACTCCTCTGGACATCCTGGTTCAGTTATTGTGCGTCATGGCCCACCACGCCACACGGAGTCCTCACGTGTCGTAGGGGAGAAAACTCATAATTATTTCACCGTGGAAGGCGTCAGGCCGGTACACAAACACAACACACAGGCTTTGGTATATTTTTGTTAACGGGTTTAATATTTAATATCTCCAGTTCTTTCCAATTTTTTTCTGAGGTCGGTTAAACTTTTTTTTGTCAGTCCAGGTTTGAGTGCAGAGTTTGGATACTTCAGATAATGGCCGTATAGAAAGATAGAAAGATATAGCTAGTTAAAAATAAATAAAATCGACGGAAAAATCACACATATTGATTAAGAGAGTATTGACCTTTATTGTAGAGTGCGATGGGTAAGTGCTCGACTGCAAGTTTTCTAGGAACTTGTAGCCGAGACAGATTGAGATACAGGAGTGGGGGAGGGGGTACAGCGACCACCTCCTTCCTCGCCTCTTGTTATGAGATGGCAGACACGCCCACAGCCACTTTCAACACCTCCAATTTATTATACGGGGTAGTGAAGTGTTTGAGGTTAAAAATGGATCCACAAGCCTAGTGTATTAATAAATTTCATATTCCCTCTCGGTAAGTTGATTTGTCTAACCTTATTTCATATATTTCTCTAATATATTCTATACGATTGATGTTGGGGTTATATAAAACTGACTAACCGACGTACTGTATGTATGTATATATAATGTAAGTTCTTGAGTTGTTTTTATATAGTTGTTGAAGCTCGGTAAGTACGTGATCGCTTCAACGCTTAGTCAGGGCAGTGATGATCGGAAAAGTTAAAATTGGAAAATTATACTGATAAGTCACAATTTAGGCGAGGTGAGGTTAGGTGACATTTGTCTGTGAATTTACCCCTCATAATTTCTCTAGCGTCATGATACATTCTTGGTAGCACTATCACGTACAGCTTCTCTTACATGATTTTACAAAGATCCGGTAATACTTTTAAAAGCCATCAAGATATGACATAATTTACTCTGTTGCACCACTCGTAACTTTATGTAGTGTGAGTGTGACAGGAAGGAAAATTCAGTATATCTTTTATGTATTCTGGTTTTCTTCCATAAGTGATTAGGATGGAGACGTTAGTAGTCATGGTAGCGTAAGATGAGAAAGAGAGAGAGGGGAGAGGAATGTGCCGAAGGGAGGCAATGAGGATGGGTTATGGATAGAACGAGGAAAGAAAGATGTTGATAAAAATGGAATCAGAACACGAGAGAAATAATGCAAGAGAAAAAAATTAAAACTGTGGAAAGAAGGGAAGAAGAAGAGGTGGTGTGGTAGTGTGGAGTGACATAGTAGTGTCTCAGTAGATACCACACTCTGGATATCGACCCGCACACACACACACCTCGTCAGCCGCACCCACCGTGTTAAATGAGACAGAAAGGTGTCTAGTTATAGTGACCATTGGGAAGGGGAGACATCTGGTACTGGGGAATCGACTTAAATCTTAAATATCAGCTGAAGAATCTCCCCTCCCCTTTATCCATCCCAGCTTATTTCACCTGCAGATGTACCACCCTAAGACTATTGGGAGGGGTGTTAGGTTAGTGTTTATTCGTATGTCTGTCTGTGCTTCAACAGATGTCTTTGAGGTAAGTTATATATTGTCTGCCTCTGGTCGTGTTAATTATATTCTTTAATCAACATATATTTAGTAGACTATAAACTCACTTTAATCCTCGCGGAGTGAACGGTCAACTTCACCCTCGGTTACATCACATCACACCGGGAGAACAGTTTACACCTTTTTCCCAAGAGTAGAGAGGATCACGTAAACATGACCCAGTTGTGTTATTTTTAAAGTTCAAATGCTTCCCAGTTGGGCACTGTAAACGCTTCTGCGCTTCACCTTGCACAGGATGTAAGGGGGTGTCCAATAAACTAGCCCCCTCCGGGGCAATCTGTAATCTGTTCAAATACCTGAGGTGAAGGACGTTGACCAGGAAGGACCTCAGGGCAAGGGGGAGGGAGGGGGGGGGGGGGTATTTGATCAGGGAGAGACGATGCCTAGGGCGAAGGTCTTTTGGCTGGCGGAGTCGAGACATGAGAGCTGGATTTGTGACGTAGGCAAACAGTGATGGTTCCTGCCCACACAGAACTTGCCGTACTGCTTACTGTGAAAAAAAGTGTTCGCCCGTCAGAATTTAAAGGTTGGTTTCGGATCATCTTCGCCTTAAGTGTAATTAGGTTAGGTTTAGGTAGGATAGGTATGGAAGATGTTCTTTAAATTAGTCAACATTAACATTGAAAACATCTCTCTCTCTCTGTCATTTCCCCTTCATCTCCGTCTTTCCTTCTCCTCTCCCCCATTTCTCACCTCTCTCTCTCTCTGCCAGCTCCTTGCCTAAGTTTCATTGACGCGGCTAATGCTTTCAAAGACACGGATACTGAAGGCGTTGATTGTGAGACGCTGTAATACAAGAACATGCTCTTCCTGGCACACACACACACACGGTCATAATGTTCCAAGTTGCAGACCTCTGAAGGCTTATTGTGTGTGCATTGACTTTTGTTGCTAACTGCGTAAATATCGACTTACGTTGAGTATACAGGTGTAGGTAGGGTGGGTGTGGTGGTGGAAACATGGTAGCCCAGCACTCAGCGCTGGTGTAACCATGACAACCTCACTGCTCAGGAGATTTGACGTCCCCTGTGACCTTCTTTCCCTAACCTGACCTGACCTGACCTGACCTTACCTTCATAAAGTACTTATCACTAGGTGGTTACAAATTGTTACAGGAAAGTAGTTTGATAGTTTTTTGGTCACGTGATCCTATTAAAAAATAAACATGAAAGAAGTGTCATGGTTATATATATATATATATATATATATATATATATATATATATATATATATATATATATATATATATATATATATATATATATAAACAGTCATGGTTAATTTCTCTCAAATGAAATGGACCCAACGATTATCGCTTTGGAGAACGGCCAAGTCGCTGTTATTGTCATATACTTGGGGGTACGGGAGTGTGTTATTTATAGTGGATTAGTTAATAAATGTGTTGTGTGTGGGACGTTGTGATTTACAGACTGCCCACGAGGGGGCTAGTTTATTGTGGTGGTAAAGAGAGGAAAGCCTTGGAACACCACACACACACTCTCCGTATTTCTTTATGTATACATACTAGATTAGGTTAAGATAACATGAGTGTGGTTAATCTTCTGGTGAAATAGGCTGAGGGTGGGTAATCTTCAGGTGTTTAGTCGTGTTGTCAAATGTGTACTAGTAATATCTCTCCTTCCCAGGTTTCTACTACAGAGCTTGGAAGACTTGGACAGTTCCCTACGCAAGCTTAACTCTCGCCTCTTCGTGATACGGGGCCAGCCAGCACACGTCCTTCCTGAACTGTTTAGAGTAAGTCTGTGTCCCTTGTGTAGTGTATGCATTTTCTAACTGTCTGTCTATTTGTGTTTTTTCATCACTGTTTAGTTGGTATAAGTAACAAGTGTTTTAAGATAACATTCTGCCTTATACTTCTCGAAAGGACGAGTCTTATGTTGTTGGGGGAGGGGGGGGGCGTGTGAGCCAGCTGTGTGGTGAAGCAAACATTGTCTCGGACGTTTATATAAAAAGGACAGGTTGACCTCCAAACCTGACTCACACTACAGTACAGTGAGAAGCAATAGTCTGTAACTACAAATGGTTCACCTGTAACTACAAAAGCTTCAACCATTGGCAGTGTGATGTATCCACCACAGCTGTAACTCAGACACTACCAATACATCACATTAGCTGTACAGTACATTACGTAATTAAGCTTATCTAAACCTCTGCTGTGAAGGGTAAAAAGCTTTAGCTGTAACCAGAAGAGTATCTCTGTAACTATTGTCAGTTACCATCATAAATCAGTCACATCTCTTATCACTTGAGATGTTATCAGATTAAGATGTAGGCTGAACAACAGAGTATTTGTCCCAAAATGGAAATTCACCCACAAAAGCCTATTGTTTGTATCCGTCCGTCCTCAGCGCTGCCAGCCATACCAACGTGTGTTATATAAAGGTTATTTAACAGACAGTGGAGGAGGGTCGTATTGTGGTGGTTGGGGTTATTGAATGGTGGTGTAGTAATGGTTGTAGTTGTGGTGCTAATGAAACTAACCTAACCCACGCGTTCTTTCATCCGCCCCAGCATCCACACACCACTACCCACATATCCTCAATGATTATGGTGATGTGGTGTTGAATTCTTGGTGTCGCTTATCTAGTCGTTGCATTATCTCTCTTCCTTGTTAATTCTGTCTCACTTCTCACCAGCTCTTCCTTTTCCTCTTTCCCTCACCTCTCACCTACCAACCCTCTTTGCCTCGCCTCTCACTTGAGAACCTCACCTACCAACCCTCTTTGCCTCGCCTCTCACCTGGGAGAATAAAGCATTAAAAAAAGGTTGCGATAATAGCCAGCATGTCAGTCCATGTGCCTCGACGTGGATGGACTAATGCCAGAAACAGTTGCAGCTGCCCCCTCCCTCCCTCCACTTCTTAGTTTGTCAGGACAACTATTGGCCAAGACCCAACATTCCTCAGGGTGCTGCTGTTCTCCTCGTGAGTTAGTAATGTGGTTGCACTAGGGAATGGAAATATTTGATTTGGTTGTGTTTGGTTGGTCTGGATGATAGGGGTAGAGTTGTCAAAAGGAGTAGACACTTTTACCTTGATAAATCTAACCTAACCTAACACAGTAGGTAGCATTAGGGTGTTTAATTACAATAAGATGATTCTAAAGTTTTTCATTACCATATATGTGGCAAACTTAAAAGGAAGTCTGAGGGTAGTGGCAGTGTCACACCCCTGTAAGCATCATCAAAACTTACATCTACAAGTACTGAATATAATGTAAGAATATAAAGTCTTAATATGAGTGAAGGCATTTGCCCAAGTAGCCCAGCCCGTGAAATCAGAGAGGTGTTGTGCTGAAGCTGCCACCATGTTCAGGGAGTTTGTAATGTGGTTGTATAGTTATCTGTGATTATCTTTGTTTGTTGCGGGTTTTGAGTTGTGATCAAGTACTGTACTGTACTATACTATACTGTGTATATTACTGGGGCACAGTATTTTGAATGTGTATTTCTAACTATTCCTTTATCTTTACCAGGAATGGGGAACAACGTGTCTTACTTTTGAAAAAGATCCCGAGCCATTTGGCAAGGCCCGTGATGCTAACATCGTGGCCATCGCCCGTGAGATGGGCATCAATGTCATCGTCAAGACATCGCATACCCTCTATAAACCTGAGAAGTAAGTCCTATATGTTACCCCTTGACATCTTTACTCGGGTAGTCACGTTGTCTGGTGATAGTCTCATTATTGGTACTGTAAAGTGGATCATGTGAAGAATACTCCCCTCCCTGCTTGCTTCACCTTATGATTGCCCTCCCTTATACTTCCTTAGGGAGATAGATTAGGTTAGGTTAGCTTAGCTTAGCTTAGCATAGCATAAGGGTGTTTAATCATAAGGTGAATTAAACTTGGGGTGGTGATCTTCATACCATCCTTATACACTACAACAAGAGGAGGGTATGGGCCAGTACTTGTACCATATAATTATACTATTGTTGGTTTTATCATTATATATTACAGACGCTCCTTAACCAAGAAGAAACCCCTTTTGCTTGCTCTTTCTTTCTTTTCTCGCCTTTTTCTTGTTATTCCTTTACTCCTGCAGTAACATCCTCCACTATTACATGGATAATCCACCACCAGCCCTTGATTCCAGTTTTATCCTTCACCCCCCCTTCCTTCCTGGTCTGTCCCCCTCCCTCCTACCATCCTCATATGAATCATACACTCTGACTCACTGGCTTAGGCAGCTAATGTACAGCACTGCATCACCAGGTTTGTGGTGTTGGTTGGGCTTAACTCTAAACATCTCGTAAAAAAAAAAAAAAGACTGTATTTCTTCCACCTCGATCACAGTCGCTAAAAAGTGCATTGGTTGAGTCGGTAGCCAGAGGTCGAGAATTAAAGATTCTTTTGTCACTACAATACTCTGCCTGTGATTCACATGCCAAAAGCTTCTATGTGGGAGCCAGTGTGTAACCAAGCAAGCTGTCAGTAGTATCCAGGTACACCACCACTCGGTAGCTTTGCGTTTCCTTGACATTTTTTTGGTGCTTGTTTA
This sequence comes from Homarus gammarus, assembly GCA_958450375.1. NCBI lineage: Eukaryota > Metazoa > Arthropoda > Malacostraca > Decapoda > Nephropidae > Homarus > Homarus gammarus. The sequence continues at coordinate 1,336,166 of CAUDMG010001680.1, forward strand.
ATGATACTGGTTGCCATGCATTCCTTGGCTTTACTATTATAGTTTGTGTATACAGTATTATAATTTATTAAGGTTTACTCCTATTTATTGCTCCAGATGGTAGGTAACTCATTGTCAGGCGGGGAGTTCTGCACCGCTTACCACTGTGTCAACATTCCACAGCACATAATTTGGCTTTCTTCCCAGATTTGTGGTCTGACATAAGGCTTCTTGAGAGGACAGTCGGGTTCATTTGAAGGTGTTCAGAAACGGAATATGTCTAGAAAATGATTTAGGAGTTGCTACTTGTTATCCTGCTTTACCCTGAGTCAAGTCTGCTCCAAATGACATTTTAAGGGGTTATTATGCTCGTTTATGCCTAGTCATGGCACAATAGGAATCCATTGGGGGTTCTGAGAATTGATTAGCTACAATTGGATGGTTTAGTGGGAGTAATTGACTTTTGTTTCAACTTACCTCTTGATTAGTGTGAGTCGTCCCTCCCCTCCAGTGTTTTAGTTCCTTCCATTGCTTCACACTTTTTCTGGAGTTGACTTCAGGATAAGGTTTTGGGACTCGTGGCTGTAAGTTGGTTCCTCCCTCTTGATTACTAAGTGTTGTTGAGTCATGACAACTGTTGTGATTGAGAAGTTTTATTCTTTGAACTGTAGGAATACTATAATGTTCATCACTGTGTTGTAGCTGTTTTGTCTGATGTGGTGGTGGTAGTGGTGGTGTTGGGTTCACATGGGCAGACTCGAGTCCACATTGGATTTACTGATGGCAGGGAAGGTGTGGACTTAAGATTCTTATATATGGTACTAGTGTGGATGGAAGTAGTGATAAGGGAGAGTGAAGCAACAGTCAGGTCCCTCACTACTGTTGGATTACAAGTTTATATTGTCCTGTTAAGAGCCTAGTTGACCAGATGGCAGTAAGGGCAGCTAGGTCAGGGTCATGTGGAGGCATGTAAAGTCAAAGGAAAGTCTGTACAAGTATATAAGTACTGAAATTGACTACTTGTATAGATAAGATGTATTCTGCCTTCTTGATGCTTAACCGTAAACATTGTCGTAACTGCCCTACATTGAGAACAGCTTATGAATAAATATACTTTATGTAGAATACTGTAACTAAAGAATATCTTCCTTTTTTTCCTCCCTGCAGGATCATCGACAAAAATGGTGGCAAACCTCCTCTTACGTACAAATCATTCCAAAATATCTTGATGAGTATGGACTTGCCACTTCTCCCTCAAAGCACAATCACTCTAGAGGACTTGGAGGATAAGTCCACCCCCTTATCTGACGACCATGATGAGAAGTACGGAGTCCCCACCCTGGAGGAGCTGGGTAAGTGTGTGTGTGTTTACTCACAGGGGAAGTGGATGTTGAGAAGGGAACAATTCTAGGATGTTTCATCACTAGACATTATCTCATCTGTTCAGTATACTTAACCTAACCTAACCATGGTTTCATTGCCTCCAAAATAATGACATTACAGTATGATTTAATTTTACTAAATATAATGAGGTACATTATTCAGTAGACAGGTGACAAATGTCCGCCCACCTCTGTACAGACCTCCGTCAGTTATGCTGTGATGTAATAACTGTATTAAATCAAAAGTAATCTTAAGATATGGAAGATTAATTTGCTTTTCCATACTGTGCAATACATTTGTCTCGGCACGTGGATCACTCCATATGAAGAGGATAAACATGGTGTGATGGATTTGTTGCAATAGCTTATTATTTTTTAACTTTTTATATTTTTTTCAGGCTTTGAAACGGAGACCCTACATCAGACGGGCTGGAAGGGAGGCGAGAGTGAGGCCCTGACCAGACTAGAACACCACTTGGAGCGTAAAGCATGGGTGGCCTCTTTTGGCCGACCCAAGATGACCCCGCAGTCACTCTACCCATCTCGCACAGGACTCTCGCCTTACCTCAGATTTGGCTGTTTGTCTTGTCGGAGATTTTTCGCCGAGCTTAACGATCTTTACACAAAGGTACATTATGTGGTGTAAATTAACTGAGGATATGTTACCATTATTGGTCTGTGTAGTTGAAGTGTTAGAGCTAACTGTAGGAAATTGTGGAAGCCTTCGAGTTAGATAGGTAGAGATTTATTCTATAAAATTGTCATACAAGTTTACATTGATTCACCATGTATACACAGTGAAGATTTACATTTCATCATGTACATTATATAGACAATGCAGGTATACAGTTCAGAGTATAGTACAGTATATACTGTATAGACAGTGCAGGTGCCCTATACATTTTAGCATGTATATACTGAAGACAATGCAGGTACACAGCTCCTTCCTGACTTACGACGGGGTTAGGGACCCAAATCCAGGTCGTAAATCGAAAATGCTTAAATAATACATGGAAAATCTAAAATGGGTGTCTCTTTTTCTTCTCAGCACCACAAAACTGTCACTTTTAAGCTTGCCAGCCATTTTAAAGTGAATTGGAAACAAAAATTTTGTCTGTGTACTGACGTTGGGACTCGAAAATACGTAATTTGACAATTTTGGTACGACTGAGGCAGATCGTAAGTGCGGGTGGTCGTAAGTCGGGGAGGAGCTGTATATATTTGTGCATGCATACTGTATAGGCAATACAGATATACAATTGAGCATGCATCAAAACAGCACAGGTAAATACAGTTCTACATACATTCAGACAAAACTATACAGGTATACAATGTATATAGACCAGGCAGGTTGTCAAACAATGGACCTAGAGTGTTTTGGATTCATAAAAAAATGTAGTTCAGTTTGATAAATGGCATTTGAAAGGAAATCCTTTGGTAGACTGACTACACTAATTAACTAGAACACAGATACTGGTATTACAAATAAAAATTGTTAAAGTTTAGCATGTAGAAGTGGCTTAAAGAATGTTTATAAAAAAACAATTGAAGAAATCTCGAGGAATATGTCAAAAGAAAAATCCTGTTTGGGTCTGGACAGATGGAAGTGAAAGTAGAATTAACACTTTCCTCTGCACTGAATTATAATTTTAGTACGTTGTTTCTAAGTTCTTAGTTTAGTGCAGTACGACACCACCGTTATGTGACTTGTATTTTTCACCTTTCACTCGGCTAACCAAACTTGCGTTAGAATATAAATATCATGGTACTGTACTGTCATCCCTCGAGTTAGACAATTTTGTACCTTGAGCAAGCTAGGTTAGGTTAGGTTACGTTAGGATAGGTTAGGTTAGGATATTTTAGGTTAGGTTAAGTTACTGTATCATAATGCATTCCAGCCTGAAGCCATGTAAATGAGTCTTCACCAGTTGTAGTCATTTCTATACTGTAATGTGTTTACTTCACCATACACTTGATCTACCAACAGGACTCTATACTGTAAAGTATTATGACATTCCTTTACCTTGTCTCTTAATACTGCAACACAAGGATTAATGTAATTTTTGTTCACTTGACAGATAAGAAAATCACCTCCTCCTCTGTCACTACACGGTCAGTTGCTGTGGCGGGAGTTTTACTACACGGCGGCGACAAACAACCCCAAGTTTGACCATATGGAGGGCAACCCTATATGCGTTCAAATACCCTGGGACAAAAACCCTGAAGCTCTTGCTAAATGGGCCAATGTAAGTACCGGGCTGTGTGACGGGTCTTGGGTGGGTGGCTATAGTACAGTATCGCCATCTACGGATTTTTTCCCCCGTTAATTCTGAATATTTGGATGAAGCTGGATACTTGGACCTGATGGCTTCCTCCATACATGTGACATAAGATGGTAAATAAGATAGACACTTTGGCCTATAGAGGTTGTCATGTATTCTGGGTGATTGGATGGGAATCAAATCATATCTTTGTGTATGATTAAATTATAAAAGTGTGGTGTTTAAATGTTCAGCTCTGTCTTTTAAATATTTAACTGTGTAGAGTTTTATAAATGTTGATGATGGCCACTGTTTTTATATTCAGTATAACAAGTCCACAAACATGGAGTAAACATTTCAACACAAATGATGACTAACTGTATGGTGATTATCATTACATTTATAGAAGTGAAATAGTTTAGTTTATACAAATACATTTTCTCTGCAGGGCCAAACAGGTTATCCATGGGTGGACGCTATCATGACACAACTGCGGAAAGAAGGATGGATCCACAATGTAGCCCGACACGCTGTTGCTTGTTTCCTGACCCGTGGGGACTTGTGGGTGTCCTGGGAAGAGGGAATGAAGGTGTGTGTGCATTCAGTAGATATATAGAGCTTTTTCTTCTATAGTGCAGAATCATTATGAGCTTGAACTAGTTACACTAGAGAAAAATAAAAGCTGTGATGAATGAAGTAAGAAGACCCGTGGAGTCGTACGCTGGTGATGTCATTGAAGCAAACGTAATTTACAGCATAAAAGACGCACTCAAATTTCAGGAGAGAATATTTAGGAAAATCTTTTGAGCGTATTTTTCTCCTGTATCTTCGGTTTTCTTAAAAAAATAGGATACAATAAAAACAGATTCATTCGGCTGTTATTGGTTTGATCATCACTCGTTGTACTGAGAGATTCACTCCACACTCCAAAATGTAAAATGGCAACTCGATACAAGTCTCTGCTGCACACTATAGAGGACGTTATTCGTTGGTAAGACTCCAAATGTGAGGTAATGGCTGTCGGCTTTATTTACTGATATTGCCATAATTTTAAATTTCTTTCAAAAGCTTAAGGATGTTTCCTAATAAAAATATTAAGATAAATGTTACAGGTGTGATATTATTAGATAGTAATCTTTTATGAGTTCAGAAATGGTTACTGCTTAGCTCTGAAGAGTTGGATGCTGTACGGATGTTAATTGTCTTGGGTTATCATCGGTAGTTATAAATCCAGCTTTATATTTACAATTCAGTAATTCCTTATTAATTTATAAATTCATAGTACGTTCTGTAATTTGTTTAAGCAAACAATAACTTTTTTTTATTGTGGAGTTGGGTTAGATAGAACTTTACTGGAGACAGCAACTGGGGGATTCATTACCTTACGGGAGACTGCATCTTCATTTATAGGATGGGAGGTGATTTGTTGATCCGTTCTAAAGAAAACAGTGCGTCTTGTATGCCGCAAAATACCATAGTACTTATATGGTGATGGTACTATAGAAGGGCACGACTGTAGCCTCTCGAGTCATCAGGTTTCTTTTCTACTTCCTTTAGTAAAAGTTTAAGGAAATTTAAGTAAGGTGAACTGCAGTAGAAATGATGATTACTTTTAAGATTCTTGAATTGTCTGTTTGTGTGAATTTATGGAGACATCAATAGAAAGAATGTATAATTGATACACTACTGTATTATACAAAGGACCAAATACATTATACAGTAGTTTTGAAAAGTGGAGTGAGTAATAATGGACTGCAAGCAATTTATGATGTGCTTCACACTTAAGGGAAGTCTTGTAGCACAAAATGTGGGTAGATGCGTTTATTTCTAATGACTGAGAGATAATATCATTACTTTCTTCTTATTTCTTATACAAGTAACTTTAAATTATAACTTGTTGATGGGGCTATTTAAAACATAGTGATAGTACAGGTATATGATGTTATGTAATTTTCACCTGGCTTCTTATAATTTGTTTATTTCTTTTTCCTCAGGTTTTTGATGAATTACTTCTGGATGCAGACTGGTCTGTAAATGCTGGGTCTTGGATGTGGCTCTCCTGTTCATCCTTTTTCCAGCAGTTTTTCCATTGTTATTGTCCTGTACGATACGGTAGGAAAGCAGACCCTAATGGTGATTATATCAGGTAAGATATTTTGACTTGGCTAAAAAGCTGTACTGTATGTGCTTGCCTGTAAAGTTGTCTTCCCGTGTTAGAGACCGCTGAGTCCTGAACAGTGTGAGAACTTCCATTGCAAGAAGTCACTACTGTACCTTCTTCTTAGGCCTTAGTGACTGTCAACATCCCCTACTGACACCCTCACTCTCAAGTCCACTGTACCATGTCAGAGTAATTTCCCCTTGTGAAAAAAAAAGAAGCTTGTCCTGTGATCTTAATTCAACCAATTCTTTGTATGTAAGTGTATTAGTGGGTAACATGTTCTAGCTATCTGTTAATCCATCATATTTTTGCTTGGTTATTTCAGTGTCCTGGGGGGGGGGGGATATTGTTTAGTGTGTGGAAAATTAAGTAATGCTGCTTGATAGGAGTCGTCCTATTCATCAGTTAACTTTCCCGGTGCTGTACAAGTTCTATTTAACTAATGAACTATCAGGTTCTTGTGTTTATATTCTCAAAATGTTTTAAAATAGTCTTACTTGAGGTTGATGCAGTTTGTCATCAGAGTTTATTTTGTAGAAATTTATTTTAAGTTTACATTAATCACATGAGAAGGTGGATGACTAGAATTAAAAAAAGTATAAAACATTTTGAAAGGATGAATACAAGTGAACATGCAGGGAAGGTGGGTGAAAGTAAGGATACGGGTGAAGGGATGGATGACGTTAGATCAGGAGAGAAAGTGGCTGAGCTAAGATGTGTTGACAAAATACAGGACAATACTGTATTCTTTCTGAGAAAAGACACAAAAGTTGGTACAGTACAATACAAGTACACCTCTATTTATGGTATTTCGGTTTTACAGTAGAAAGTAATTTACATTATTCGATTTACAATTTTTAATTTATTTTTTATTTTTACAATGTTTTATTTTCATGGTGGAAAATATGCAATTATCAGTTATATCTGAAGAAAATGAACCTTACATACTGTCCAGGCAGTTTGACGCTACAGCAGGTCTTAAATAATTGTTTACAAGCCAGTGGAATCTTTCGAATCCAGCTCCATGCTTCTTCACAACTCTCCAGCAATTTCTTGTATTTTTTAGATATTTACACTATTTAAGAGAAGTCGGGAAAGTGACCAGTGAATTAAATTGGCAAAACCAATACCCCTAGGGGTAAGAGACCGAACTAAGACACCACTTTAGACTTTAACTTGCAGGGGATGAGCTGTGCCGAGGCTGGTGAAAACACAGCGGCCATCGAGAGAGTTTTGGTACGACAGCACAGTGACTCGGTCAACTGTTGAAGTTGTTTTGTTTTGTCATTAAATTGTTGATGTGTGCTGTATTTTCATTTCATTATACAGTACAAGGAAATTTTTAAGTTGTATTGTGAAGTGTCATTTTATTACATGTTGGAGAATTTATTTATTTATTCAATTACACATCTTCCAAGCTGTGAAGAAATATGATTTGTTTTACAATTATTTGGTTTACAAGTGTTATCTGGAGCACACCCCTATCATAAGTCGAGGTGTACCTGTACAAATATTCAGAAGTGCCGTGTCAACCCCTTGTATTTATTTCCATTTATTTGAATTGTCGTTGTTTTCGACTTATAGAACGTACTTGCCCGTACTCAAGAACTTTCCCACAAAGTATATTCACGAGCCCTGGACCGCTCCCGAGTCGGTGCAGCGAGCAGCCAAGTGTGTCATTGGACGTGACTACCCGATGCCCATGGTGGATCACATCAAGCAGAGCCAGAACAACATTGAAAGGATGAAACAGGTGTACCAACAACTTGCTCACTACAGAGGAAAAAGTAAGTATTACTCATGAAATGTTGTAACTGCTTATTGTAGTGAACCAAATGAGCACAACTGTAATTTTATCAGTTATAAGACCCACCCAAGAAAACATATGAAGACCATCTTATAAAAGGCACCTTTTAGCTTGTGTCCTCTAGCAGCTTACAGGACACTTCCAAGTCATCAAACAAACTCTAGTTATGTCTACCAGGTTTGATCTGTAAACCTGATTAAGGTAAACTTATTGTCCCTCCTTCCCAAACACACCCATTGCCTCTTAAGGTTTTAGTAGACTTTGTCTCATGAGGACCACTGTTGCATCTGATGGGAAGGAAAGGTTGGCAGAGTTACCCAATATTGGTTAATAGATCAACCCTGGCTGACACTGCAGGGCCATTTAGTAAATTGAACCCTCATGTAAGCAGCTTGTATTATAAAGTCTGCCAGGCCAGAAACTCTACCAGATAGTAGTTGCTGGATAATTAAAGTACAGTACTCTGTAAACATGATTCCCCCCCACCCCCCATGTTAAAGCTTTGTATCACCTGAACATCACCCCCCCCCTTCTTTTTCATCTACTGATTAATCATCCTAACAGTACCTGGGGGGGGGGGGGGGGGGGGGGGGCATTAGGGGACTTAAATTTATTGTGAAATAATCTTGGGGCTAATTTTAAGGTTTCAGCACAGCTAAAGGATACCCATAAAAAATTAGTTCAATATATATTTATATGCAGATGGGTTTTACATACTCCTGTATTAATAATAATTTGGGTAAAAAATAATGTAAAGGTAATGTTATAATTATGAGTCTTAGATTCACTTGATAAATAAACATACAGTACTGGTAACTGATATTGTTGTTCACCCAGTTAATCCTGCCATCAAGTCTCCAACGGTTGACCACTATCCATCACCTCCACCTGAGTTTGAGAAGAAGAGAAGCAGCAAAACAAACAAAATTGATTTCCAGTACGACTCTAACTACAGAGTTCAAGTGCAGGCCTGTCTCAAATGTGCCTCGGATGACCATGAATGCTGAGTTCATAAACTCGGGAAATGCTGCTGCTCTTTTCAGAGGACCTGAGAAGACTGAAATTTAGTTCTCAAGACAAAACCAAGTTGTTAAGTGATGGTTAACCATGAGAGACTGTGATAAATATACATGGTTGACTGAGGGAAGTGAGAAACTTTTGTGGGACTCACTACACTATGTAGTTGTTCCTGCAGCCACCCTTGTCCGGCACCCAGTTTGAATCATTTGATTATGAAAAGATCACATCCCAAGGATGCATCTTTATTACCAGAAAGAAAGACTCTGCTCCTTGAGACTTGTTAGCTTTAATATGCGAGTGAATAAGAGGCAAGCGTTGAACCTCTTGGTGTTGACACTTAAGAGAAAGATCATGTAACTTAAGGTAGGCAAAAGGGATCAATGGATGTCGATTTAAGAAAACATTTAGTGTTAAATTTTTAAAAAGTAGGATTAAATTTAAGGTAAAATCTAGCCATGTACATTTTATCAGTGAGACGACGGCGTAGTTATGTTGGGTTCATCTTCCACCTTGACTCGAGTGTGCCACCATTCTTGCCTCTTTCTTGTCTTGCAATTTTTTTTCTTTTGGCAAATGACTGATCAGCTACGGATCATGGTGATTTAATCAAAATCATTGACTCATTGGGTAATGGATAATATTTTTAATGTGAAGAAATAGTCATTAAAGTTCTAAATATATTTTTTAATATTTTTTTTTTGTCTTCACAATCACGTTCTTCAGACAGTTTGTGTTGTACACCAGCCAGGATAACTTGAGGGAGGAACTAGTGCAAACTCTCCAACAAAACAATCCTGACATTTTTGCACTATTACGTATTGTATGTAAATATATTTTTTTCACAAAACCTTAAAAAACGAAAACAAATGATGTACTAACCAGTGATGCATATGATGATGGGAATAGAATCGGTTTTAAAATATTTCATATCTTACATTAAAAAAAGTGGAGGCAAATGTTGGACTAATATTACTGGTGTATTTAAACCTGTCAACACAGGCAGACCTTGATTTATGAATGCCCCATTTACTAAAATAAAATAAAAACACGTTTGCCTTATTCAAATATAGGTTGACAACCCTAATCAGAACAGCTCTGAAAACCGAAAGTTTTTTTTTTTTTTTTTTGTGGAGCAAAACTTTTTTTTCTTTTTTAATTATAAACGGATTAGCCCACCCGGGCATAGATCACTCACCCTCATCAGGGCCTGGGGGTCGAAAATAAAATAATAATAATAACAATAATACTACTGTAATAATAATAATATTAATAAAGAAATACAAGAATAAAAAAAGATCAAAAGTGAGAAACACGACCTAGACTTGTGTATTATTATTATATTTTCGCCCCCCAGGCCCCAATGCGTGTCAGTAACTTGTGCCCGGATGGGCTACTACACCTGTGTAAAAAAAAAACAATAAATTCCGAAATGCCTGTCCCCAAGGATTTCTGATAAGGGATTGTCAACCTGTACTGTTAGATAATGTGGTATTGACGCCAGCATCTCGGGGTGTACAACTACACAAGTAAACACTACTGTACCATGAATGCTCAAAACTACAGACAAAAAAAAACCCCACATATGAAAGGATCTCCCATACTGTAACACAAGAGGAGACAACAGTGACGCTACACCACACATGGTTGGTGTTCATAATTTGGATTAGAGAAACTTGCTACTACATGTACTATACTGTATTAAATTGTGAGTATTAATTTTACTTCGTTTTCCATAAATTATTCCACACACATAGGCCTTTAGAACATTAGAGAAAGATTATTTTTCTTGAATCCTAAGAAGCGTGTCTCCTATTATATATTGCAAGTTGCTGGGAAACATCCTTTGATTTAAGTTTCTGATTCACAATGTTTCTCGTGATTACATCCCTATTGTAAATTTGGGTCTGCCTGTATACATATATTGAATATTATACTGTATGTCAGATAAAAACTAATTTATAATTTGAAATACTTGGTTAACTGTGTATAGCTGCATAACAAACAGTTCAGCTGATGCAACACACTAAACCCACAATACTTGCTTAAGTCACTCTGGTCTTTGGATGTGTGTAGATTAATGAGAAAAAATTATCTTTGTCTATACATTGTTTTTACTTCAGTTTTATTGGAATATTTGAACAAATAAAAACTTAAAATCTTGCTCTGAACGACAGACCACAGTCATCATATGTAATCTTTGATTGGGTGAACATTTCAACCTGTAAAATACCAAGTTTTTCAGCTCTTGAGAGAACAATACTTTCTTGATCTTTAGATAACTCATATGAAATATATAAGAACTTCTGTCTGTCTACTATTATGTAACTCATTTTATTTATACATGTAAAAATATTAAATATTAAAGAATTTATTTACTTCGTTATAACTACTATTTCCTACAATAACCTCAAGATACACCCGAGAAACTTTATCGTTGTAGTGAAAAGTTAAAACCGTTTATTATTCATTACAAGTCATGGTAAGTAATGCAGTAGTCTCCCCAGATGAAGGTGAGGGGTGTTTAAAGTGTTATACTGTATCCATACTGCAGTACAGTCTAGCTATGTACATAAACTGTGATGGCCGCTGGTGTGATAAACTTTCTTAATAACTGTGTGTGTAAATAGTTCTGTTCCGAGATGGATGGTTAATTTTCCACCTATAAAGTCTCTGTTGTCTGTGTTCATGTAAAATAGTTCAGTACTTTGAAACTTTCTTAATTTGATGTTCAAAATTTGGCAAATGGTCAAAAATACTGAATGGTTGGCTCTTGTGCCACTGTGGTCAAATAACACTGCCTGGCATACATGGTACACATTTTTACTACAAACTTGGAATTCATTCCTCCTATACAACCCAGGCAATGTCAAGCAGTAAACAAATGAGGCATTGATTAATGCAAAGGCAACTCCACACCCTTGCAAAAATGCAATTTTTGCACCATTCATTTCGAAAGTTTGTTCTACTATGACAAGATTGTATGGCATTTCACCTTTGGTTTACTGGCAAAATCCCATTGAATTATATGGTGTAAAACTCCCGGTGTCTGCTGCCTCTGGTAATTTCAGTGTCTGGCGAGAGTAAAGCAAAGTCAAACTCGCCCGGTGACCTGCCTTCCTCCCAGAGTTAATCAGCATGTTGGGAAGGAGCGTGCCAACCAAGAGAAGCCCACTACATTCTATTGTCGGCATCCTGGAGGAGGAAGATGTATCTGATGATCAGATAAGGCTACTAGCCACCTACCCTATCCCCCCCCTGCTACCTAGTTCTTTAGCACAGCATAATCATCATCTACAGTAAGTGTTACCATTATTTTTTAACTTTATTACAATATAAATTAATCATTTTGTGTTCAGAACTTTATTATTTTCATGAATGTTAATTTCACACCATTTCATTATTTGATGTTAATGTGTACCAAAATCCTACAGCACACTTCACTTATTACAAGGATCATATTCTGCATTAAATCGCCTTTAAAATGACTCGCTGAACAGAACGATGAATTTTTGGAGGTTCTATGACATTTGGAGTACAATATGTACAAACTTTAAACCCCATTTTCTTAAAACTTAGTTTTGGCGCGTTCACCCTTGCATTAATCAGCACCTCGTATACATACAGTGCGTGATACATCTACTTAACAGACTAGTATATGGAGAGAAAAGTTCGTTACATTGAGGGCGTTAGATGTGAAGCCTCCGTCTAACGAACTATACAGAGATGAGAGCCCGTTGTATCGAGGATCCATTAGATATGAACCCCCCCCCCCCCATCTAATGGATTATATAAGAGATAAATCCATTATATAGAAGTTTCACTGTAGATCATTTAGCCAGATCCTTTGCCAAGTGACTACTACTGTATCACTGAACTGTTAAGCAATTTCATAATAGATAATTATAAAGGATTATTAAGATACTGTATTGACTCCCCACCACCACTACATGATTGTCCGAGTGCACAAGCACCAAAAAATATCTTTACGATCTTGTGTTAGACAATATGACACAACGGACCAAGGATTTTGAGAACCCTATCAAAACAACAGGAGTCCTGGTGTTCATTTTGAAATTCATCGGACCCCCCCCCCCATAAAGATACCTTTTTGGTGTGGGTGTACAAGGATAATATTAGTACTGTAAATGTATATGATCCTGTACTCTGTGCCTCTATGGACAAATAATTACTTTACCAATATTTTTCCTTTCAGAAATTTGCTTAGATGCTTCAATTATTTGATCAAATTGCCAAACAGAGTCAATACTAGGACGAAGCTCTTCTGATGTGATCATTTTGAGGATTTCTTCCCAGCCCTGGCGGAAGGTTGCGGGGTCTTTGCTCCGGAGTTCATTCAGGTTAAATCCTGCAAAAAAATGTCCTTTAATTACAGATTATGGTTGAAAATAGTTGTTTCTCATATTTTGAAGGCTATAAGAATATGTTGTACAGCCAATCAAAAAAGAATTGAGACTCCCAGGATCCGGTGGAATAGAAAACGAGTGATAACCTCAGACGTGCTCTTGTATCAGCTGGTCTGGTCTACGCCCGATGTTCCATATTTTTTTGGATGGTCTCCAGGCATTTTTATCACCAAGCACTCTTCCTCCCCCCCCCCTTCTTTGTTTTACTTGAAAAGGAATGAAATTTTCATGTTCAAATAAAGACCAGATATTGACTAATACTTAATAACAAAATCAAATACAAGTATCCCTCACTATACTAATGGGTTAGGTTTGTATGGCAAATAAAACAGTACGGAAAAAATATGGTTCAGTTCCCCAGTGACAAGAAAACCCCCAATATTATACCATTAGGGAAGAACTGAATTAAAGTTTAACACAGCCGCCATTTGTATAGATGCAGCTCCATGGCCTCAAGCCTCGCCATAGCAACTCAGCCAGGCTGGGAATGCTATCTCTGCCGACCCTTAGTAACATTTCCCCCTCCCACTCTCATAAACAAAGAAATGTTTATTCCCTGTTTTTTTTTTGCCTTATTTTAGTTATTAATTTAAATTTTTTGGCACAATATAAGTGTAGGATCATGTATGCAAGTAAGTGAATAAGAAAAATATGAAGTTATATTTATCAACCTGAAATTTTGAGTTGAAAAATAACAGTAATATAACTCGCACCTCTGCCTGGTAGGGTGAGAGCTAAGGGGGGGGTGTGGCCGCACCAGCTAACTCCCGGGGTGCACGATTAAATTTTTTACTGGGACCCAAATTCGTATAAGTCGGGGAAGGTTTTGTAACATAATAAGTGGTGGCAATTTAGGAAATTCATGTATGCAACTAAATATTCAATTCTACATTTCTGCCATGAACCTGCTTCAAGCTTCTTTATGAATATTTACTAATTTATGTTCATGGGCGGCAAATATCATATTCCAAATAACTGTTTTTTCATCATGGCAAACACTGCCACACTAAAGAGATTAAAAGTAATGGTGAATATTGGCAAAGTTTGAGGGCCCCCAGCCTGGGCTCCCCGGCACTGTTGTGAATGTGGCCCCGGTGTTGTGAACAGTAGGATATAAACAGTTGGAGGAGACTACATGTGCCGCCCAACTAGACAACAGGAGACAGTACAGTATGATAAACACAAGATTCATAAATAGTAAACCAGCCTTAAAAGTAAACAGTAAAGCACATTGTCTCCATACCAGCAACGGCGTGGTTCTTCATGATGAGTGAGTAAGGGGAGACATTCTTTGTTGTCCACCAGGTCTTGAGGACGCGCCACAAGCTTCGATGTTCGTCTCCAACCATTCCCCGTGCACCAATCAGTATCACCTGTTGCTCAAAATGCCCATTGTTAGTGAGAATATAACCTCCTGAATCACTTAAATATAGATTATAATTAAAGTGAAAATTTAAAAGGGGTATTTTTTCATTTCAGGAAAGTGAATACAGTATTAATATAAACTGGACTTTTTATTTACCCAAAGGCTCAATTTATGAAAGTTTTGAGTGACAATGGGTTGTACACTGAGGGTGTCCTGTAATGGAAAGATAACTTACCAATTATCTGAGAAATATTGAGTCAAATCATAATTGTACCAGTTTCTTAAGTCTAGGACAGTAGAGAGAGGATAACTTACCTTACCGAGTGGTTCAAGAAGATCCTGGCTTATGGTGAAGTCTGTCCCACCGAGATTATCCAACACAATGCTCACTCCTCGGGGTCGCTGCTCCAACACTTCTCTATGGTAGTCCTGTGTGTGTTAAGTTTCACTATGTAAAGCTTTGTGTTTAAACAGAACACAGAAAGAGAAACTCAACGGTGGTGTATTATTAATGTATGCCTTTGATAAGTTTGCCCCCGAGCACGAAGTCAATGCATCCGTGATGAGGACCATAAACAGGGGCAAGACTGGAAATACCTTCTTACTGGGGGTACACGCTATCCATAAAGGCCCGTCCACACGATCGAGCAGTGCCCAACGGGCACGTACTAAATGCCCGTTATCGGGCAAAATTGGCAGGTAAACCAGCGGATTGCCGGTGCCCGTCGTTGAGCGAAATCATGTTCCGCCTGCCTGGTGGTTTGCTGCCGGATATGAGCGACGACTCTGTCAGACAAACGATAAAACTGGAAAACCAACATTCCTATAATATTTTCATTAATATTCAACATTACACAAGCCTGCAATACAAGACACGTGTTATTATTGGAACCTCACGTGACTGTCAAAAACAGCTGATCACTACGCCACCGCTGACCTCGGGGGTCGGGGTCCTCAAGTCGGTGAGGTATGAACAGAGATACTGACAGAAGGTAAGCTAGTACTTTGTAAAACCTGAGTTAAATACTGCAAATGTGATACGTATATGTTCCCCGCTCGGTCCAGATGTACAGTGTATAACCAAATAAGCTTATGCAATGTACATTATTGGCATGACAATAAACGGGAGATTGTTTATGTATTATGTAATGAGGACATTCGTGTGTGTGTTCTTCGTTCCTGCCGCTCTCCTCACTCTAGTCCCATAGCTTCCTGTCTATGCATATCACAATTCTAACATTATTCAATGAATTTTTATGTACTACAAATCTCACCTGCAAATAATCCTCCTTGAGTATTTCATACATGGCTTGACAAGTTGCAGATATTATGTGAGACAAACTTTGTTTTGATATCCTCGTTCTATACTGAAGTGACGTCTAGGTGCACCCAGTTGAAAGATATATGAGCGATGCCTCTAGACGAGCCTCTGCAGATATACTCTCCCTCATATTGGTATCCTGTTTTTTTATATATGGTTCCACTTTTGCTAGGAGTTTGTTAAAGGTGTTGGGTCCATTCTCATGTAATTGGTGAAGTCTTGCTCATGTCCATCTTGCAGTTCACGTAAAATCGTGGCATCACTTCCTAATACTTTTCTTCGACCTAACCAATCTTTGCACCATTCCCTTTTCTGCATTTGGTTCTTCTCTTTGCACATAGCAGCAATTATTATAGTACACAACGCTATGCTCTTCGCTTTAACTGTCCAGGGATTATTATTCCTGCAACACACCATGGTGATCGTACCACACCCGCCACTGCCGACCACCTACTAGCTACCGGCGCCCGACTATGACTGCCGCCAACCACCCCCATGTGTACAACAACACACAGGCTTTGCCCAGTAAACGGGCAAAGCCCGCCGGGCACTGCTCGATCGTGTGGACAGGGCTTAAAGGTATCTTTACAGAGGTTCCGATGAATTTCAAAATGAACACTGACTCCCGTTGTCTCAGTAGGGTCATCAAAATCTTGTTGTGTCATATTGTCTAACGCAAGATCGTAAAGATACATTTTAGAGAGAGTCTACCTCTCTTTCTGTAGCCAAGGCAGGCAAAAGGATAATATTTCAAGCTATATGTAGTACTAAATAATACACTTGACTAATATGTTAGAGGTGAAGGAGTTTCTGTCGATAGTGATTTAATTCTTAGCATGATTAGGCGATAGAAAATGCGTTGTTGCCACAGAGGAGCTGACGTAATCCCTCCTGAATATAAGTTGTCATACAGGAGCTGACAATGCCTCCTGAATACTGTATAGGTTGTCATAGGATAAGAACAGAAAGAAGTAATATAAAACATTATCCTGTGGACTAATGGAAATAAACTCATTCACCTGGATTATGCAATTGATGGTGTACTATTACCAGGTAACACACTGGACTCCTACTTACAGGTAATGTACACTGTTTCTCAGGTAAATAATTCCTCTCGCCTGCCTGTTGGGAGACGCCCGGCAGCTGTGGGTGAGTACATATTGTTTTCCTCTGTATATCTCTGTCTTATCTTTGTATTTTTTTACATTGGGTTTCAATCTTTATCTTATATTTTATTCTCTCATATTATTATTTTTTTAATTGTATTTGTTTTATCATTTCCAATCACCAGTAATTAAGTAGATTATTCTGGCTAACAATTACTGTAGTATTAATTTTATGACCATTATACAGTACCGATTCATTGGGCCAAAAAATTTATAATCCTTCCTCAGTTATAACATTTACTATGGCTAGGAGTACTGTATAAAGATATTTCCAACAGGCAACCGAGAACACACACTCACACTCGCTCAGGCCAGAGTGTCAATGAACGGAAACATTTCAAAACACGAGAAACATTACCGATTCCCACTATTGTACCGAGAAACACGTACCTGGTCATAGTGGATGGGATGATCAACACCGTTCTCTTTAATGGCCTCGTGTTTTTGAAGGGAGGCCGTCCCAAACACAGTCACACCTGGGACAGTTTTAGCGAGTTGTGTAGCTGCCCAGCCAACACCACCTGGTTATTGGGTGACACAACAGGCACTTAAGTTTCCTACAACCATGGACCATGTGTTTTAACTCTCTAGATATTAAGAAGTAGAATTATATCAGACTTATTTTACTCATGTGACTAAATAAAGGAACTATAATTATTTTATCATGTGCACCACCATTTACTGTTAGACTGTCTAATAACCCCTCACCCCCAAGCTACAGCCCTGGTCAGAGAATGTGCCTACCAAAACAAAAATAACAACAACTGATGCTGATGAAGACATATATTAAAGGGAAGATGTGATAACGAATTACATCCTTTTCTTTGTGTCAAGATGAAGGGGAATAAAATTTTAATTCTGAAACATGGCTACAGAGATCTGGTGACATCTGGGCCCAAAAACACAGATTGTTCTCATAAATCATCCTAAGATTCTCCACTCCAATTTATTCACCTAAAGGTTACCCACTCTGATGGTAAACTAACCTCATCCCTCCAAAAAAAGCGTCAGGGTGGTTAATCTTAAGTGAAATAAACTGACAGGAGAACCTTCAGGTGTTCCTTAAGGACTGTACCAGGTAAAGTTACACACGACCAACCTGCTGCACTGTGTATGAGTACAGCACCACCAGCTCTCAGTCCTCCAAGATGAAACAAGGAAAAATATGCAGTGAGGTAACTGATGGTGAATGATGCAGCCACCTCGAAGTTTAAGTTATCTGGGATGACCAAGAGGGAGTCCGCGGTAACTGTGATCATCTCGGCACAAGCCCCGGCCTGTGGACAGTGCACGACGACTCGATTTCCTACCTGTTGAAAATTACATACCATAGAATGTTACAGTGAACTACAAAAGTTGTTAACACTCTCACACATTGAGACGCGAGAAGGCATCAATGATAATCTCGTCAAAGTGGAAAAGACACTCTGATCCATGGGTCGGATGAGAAAGGTTGTGTTAGGTGGCAGGAACATCACCTTGATGTTGTCTGTCCAGCCTTCCATGCTGAGAGGGGGTGCAGAAGTGTTGTCGAGGAGTAGGAGGAATTTGTTGTCCAAGTTGGTCTTGGAACAATACTCCTTGCACATGTTTGAAAGGTAATTCATGACTTAATTCTGCGTCAACACCGTCGCCACCTACTCATTCTAGTTTGAATGCCAAATAAGTGAAAGATGCTCCTTGTAGAATCCCTTAAGAGCCCTGGGATTCTCTTGAGTGATAAACGCTATGGGCTTCAGCTTTAGGTCACCTTCAGCAAGTAAGAGGGTGAGTCTGTCTTTGGCTGCCTTCAAACCTGATGCGGTCTTCTCCTCCTGAGCAATGACTGTACCGATGGCATCCTCTTCCAGAACAGCCCAGTCTTATCAATGTTGACTTGCTTGGGCAAGTAACCACCTTCCTGAATTTTCTGCCTTAGGAGTTCTGGGAAGGCTAATGCAGCTTGGGTGTTGACACTTGCAGCTTCCCTTGTAAGCTTTTAGCTGTGTAGATCTGCTTGATGCTTGAACCTCCCAAACCACCAAAAACTGACCTTACAATCACACACAAAAGTTACCTGGTCAAGTGTGCTGTCACTCCTGTGGTCTTTCCACAAAGCCTTTTCCTTGATGATAAGGGAGGACAACTCTGGGTAAGCCTGCTTGCTCCTGCCCACGTGACGTTTTCAGGCGCTTGTTTGATCTCCTCAGCATGCCTGTAAATTGTGGCCACAGCAGAAGCAGCCAGAACAAAATCTTGGTCAATCTTGGTAGGGCCATCACCGTGTTCATGACACTTAGTTACCTCTAGCTTTGCCTCAAGAGTCACAGCTTTCATAATTTCTTCGGTGTAGTACAGGTAGCTGAAGATTCAGCAGAATGCTTAGATGCCATAACAAAAGTAATAATGAAAGGATGGCACGAATACACACGGATAAATAGAGATCACCTCACACATGCATCTCTCCCCAAGATGGCTGCTGGGACCCAAATTTGTATGAGCTGGGAAGCTTTTGTATCTCAAAATAGTGGTGTCAATTTAGGAAATTCGTAAAAGTGAATTTTCATATCTCAAACGTTGATATATTGAGGGATACCTGTAGTAATTTTTCAGGCAATAACAAATTGTCTTGTAAAATTTAAGTACTGTACTGTACACATGATGACATACAGATAATAAACTTATCACATAGTCTATAGGTTTTGTCAGTGGTGAGTGAGAAGGTAGACATGGCCTCTGCTTACTGAGTGATGCAAGACAACAGAACCTTCTAAGGGTTGTTGACATGACCTCCAGCCTACATTATCCACATGAATGATATATCCTGCCACTGATCTCTGGACAATAACAGGGTCTAACTACAGTCCCCTTCTCCTGGACCAATCAACATGACCTAGAGGCTACAAATGGTTACCTAAAGTGTACAGGATAAATGACACATTACAGTAGTAGTTACAACCAAACCTCTGTGGTATATGGTACAGTACTAACCTTTACCGAGGCAACATCAACCCCTACAGCCGCCACAACACCTGCACACTCCAATCCAAGAGTACAAGGTGGCTGGGTGACAGGGTTTAGACCTTGACGTACATATATGTCATAGAAGTTAAGACCACAGGCCTTAACCTCAACGGTGACCTGTTTGGCAGAGGGAACTGAGAGCGGCGGACCATCTTCAACCTAAAAACGATCATGTATTGAGAACTAGTTACCTAATCATATTATTAATGTGTACTGTACTTATGCTATTTGAAGTACTTAACTGTTCATAAAGTGACTTATGTTTTCAGCCTCTCAAAATCATAACTAAAACTAATCCATCCTTAAATTTAAAACTTGTGTACAATATCTAACTTAACTAAACAGATGGGGAAGTGAAGGCAATGGTGTGAGAAGTGAGTAACAGTTTGAGAAGAATATTTTACAATTCATCAAAACATTTTCTAGGTACATTTAGCAGCAATTTTATCTTGAAGGTCACTTGCAAAGTTCCATAGGCCATAAGAACACATGTACAGTCCCCCAAGAAAGTATTGTTAGCCATGTGGGTCGTTGTGATTCCAGGCTTTCCGAGCAAATGTTTCACGACCTGTTTCTGAACCCTTTGTAGTCCTACATCCACAACCTTTGAGCATGAATGAGAATATACGTTTTTAAACAATATATACATAGCTTAATGGATTTATTGCTATACTGAAGCATCTGGTACACCATACAAGGAAGACTCCCTACCCTCATCTCTAGCTGTTGCTCATGAGGCAAGCAGGCATACCAACTTATAATGATGCACTGGGGATCATATCAAAGCATTCAGTCAAGCGTTTCAAATAGTAGCGACAGGAAATCTAACGATACTTTTTTGGGGAGAGGGACTGTACATCAATAAGGCTTTGGATTAGTTTAAGAAAGCATGAATATATGAGAAAGTTGTTGTATAAGCCTTAAAGATGGAGTGTGGGAGAGAACCCGAGTGTCTGTGTTTAGCTCAGTAGTACAGTACAGTATTAATAATAAGTTAAAAATTAATAAATAAACTCACCTGGTAAATTAAGTCTCCCCCCCCCCCCCCCCCATTTTTTTCTTCCTGTTTTTGGCATTAGTGGAGGAGTGAATAAATAATGACAAAATTACAAAAATTACAGTGTATTGAATCTCTATATACAAAACAAATGTACACTATATTATCACACTCTTCAGCACCCCAATGTGAAAGTTACAATCTGGTGTATTGTAGACTTTTATGCTATTTACATGTGAAATATTTAAGAGAAAATAAAATACAATGCAACATTACCCTCATACATACAAAGTCATCTTAACTACAGGTACAGTAATAAGCGTACCTGTGTATTGGGAGAGTTAACGGGTGAGCAGACACCAAGTAAATTATAGATCATTTCACTGTACAGTACTGTATCCCAAGTAAAATAAAAATTATATGGACTAGTGTTGACATAAGCATAAGCCTTATCCCAGCTTTGAGCCCCAAGTTTTGGTTATGGCAGCTAGTGGGTCACCTTTACTCCCTTGTTGAACTACTGCTCCACCAATGGGTCATTTCACCACATTGGCAAGAACTCGATAGGTGAGCAAAGGTAGGCCGTGAACTGAACCCAGGCCGTGGCACTTAGCTGTGGAGTCACTAATTTTGAAGATAAATGAGGATACGGTACAGTAATTAGAAGCAGGATACCGTACATATTATACAGTACTGGTTTGTGATAGTTTTGTTTTAAGTAGGTAAGATAGGGGTTCACATCTCTATTCTTCAACTACACAACACTAAAATCAAGTGACTAACCCTAATAAAATGTTTGTATTAAATAACACCTGAGCCGGGCATTAGGGACACTTCTGCTGAAAACTCTTATCTGCAATTTTCTTCCTACAAATAGAACCCCCAACTTACATGCCCTCACCCCCTGCTGTATCACCAATATAACTTGTTCAATACTCATTACAGGAACCTCTCAATGTATGCAATAATTACCTGGAAATAAAACAAAACTCAAAGCAATTAACTAAAGAAAAAATACCATGGACCCAGCAAGGGTTACAATCAATAATATACAGTACAGTATTTTAGTGTAAACAGTGACATGCTGTGTGGGTTATGGATAGGATAAACCTCTCAATACATCCTTCAATTTATAGTCAATGATACACAATTTTTCAATTTAACTTCAATAAAAGAAACTCATAGACAGTCAGCTGCTGTACTTATATTCTTACAGTTTTATTATGACTGGTACAGTACTGTAAGCCTTAAATATTATCTAGGTCTGTACAGTCTACAGTATACCTTTCTGCAAAACAAGTGGAGCAACACACAGCATTCACATCAACTACCACAACTACTGGTATAATCTCACAGTATTTACTTCAGGTCATCATCAAGGGAACCATTCTTGGGTAAACCATAAACCATTGTCACATGTTTTTCTATAAGAGTATGGCTGCTTGTATTACACACAAGAGAACTAGAACCATATCATCCTGGTAGACAAATGCTGTTCAGGTCAGAAGACTGGTATTGTACGATATTTCAACTTGACTCATCTTGCCATGATGTGTAGGGGCAATAACTCTTTTCAATGGGGAGTGTTGCCTTCTGTATGAATAATAGCAACAGGTCTAATGCTGAATCAAGACAGTTTGATTTTAGACCTTCTTACATACAGTACAGTACCTACAGCTAAACCATCACCACCACATTAACCTCACAGTGATCATCTGAGGTGCTAGTACAGCATAGTTGAGGTACAGTACAGGAAAACAATTGCTGTAATGTGTTTCTCCCATACTGTAATTTTCTAGAGAACTCTGCCAGTGGAGACACATCTGCACAGGAGTTATAAAACATACATTACATATTAAATTAACATATACAGCACAGTAAGTACAGGTACGTACATTATTTAAAATGAAAAATTACTAATTATTCGTATGTAGGAAACTTTTCAGAATAATGTGCATAATCAATACAAGATTATGGTAGCTAAATTATATATTTTATAAAGCAGAAATTACAATTGGATTCCATCTCACATAAATGCTTCCCAAGAGACCTAGATTTATTTCGGTCTTAAAACATTACCCCCAAATTTTTATAAATTACCAAAATAATTACAGGATGTTAAGCAAACTTACAATATATAAAATAAAATAAATATATACTGACAAAGACCTTGAAAAAATGCATGGAATAATCAATCCAGTAGTATGTGTGGACAGTACAGTACAGTACTGCCTTCCTCCGAGACAAAAGAACTACAATATACCATCTCCCACCACCCTCCCCTGCTTACACCAGCTGAGTATTAATAATGTTATAATTATCAGGAATAAGCCTTAAAATTATAGAGGCTATACACTGTACCTTAAAAGATTCTACCCACCACAAACCACACACAAGCCCTCCACTGGATGAATGTCTCCTGTGAGTTTTACACTTACTAAAACAATATGGCACTTTAAGCTACAAAAATAGACTGAAGTTACTGTACAAGTTAGCAATTCTAACTTAATGCTTCCGACGTGTTAATGGGTACACAATCCACTTGCAATCACAGTACTGTATACAGTATCTTAGTCAACTACTTTTTGCTATTTGTTTTATTTCTAAATTTGCATTCAACTTCCCTGGATATGTACTCAGAAGAGAATAACAGGGTTCAATGGTGAAAGGCTCACAATACAGTACTGTACCTGTAATTGACTAGGCAAGCTTTTCTAACCCACCAAATATAACTGTTGCAGTACAATATCTTACACCAGTCCAACATATTGAAGACCCTTACTGCACAAGCCCTTGGCCTATTCTGGAACCCACATTATAATTTGATGTCAGATATTTGGATAACCCAAAGATTAGCGGCCCCCAGATTATTTTACCAGAAGATTAAACACCTTAATACTACTGTGCCTTGGGGTTAGGTTAGGTTGGCTTAATCGTCAGGTGAAATAAGCTAAGGGGAGACAACGTCTCCAGTTGAAACATATAAATATGATTTAAAATATATCCTGTTTAATCAAATCAAATAACAAGACAGACTAAACATTGGTCATAAAATCATCATCGTGAGTAATGAAGTAAAACAAGAATCCCACCTTGTTAATGGGAGCAGTGTTATAATGGTCAAGACCTCACTGGTGGGTGAGGGAGGAGGTCAGTCATAAACAGAAAAGAACTCTGGTCAGATCAGAGTCAATGAGATTATTTAATTTTATTGCCCTTAATAATGGTTTGTTTTCCTCATAATATTCAACTGAATTGTTTGTTTAATTACAAAATGACAAGACAGCGGCAGCCTGCAATCCTTACGTACACTTTGGTGATTACAAACAAAACCTACAGTGAATTATGTCTAATACCAAGAGAAGCGAACCACCGAGTAACTGAACCAGTCAGTCCTCCACGGTTCAACCTCCTCGATTATTTCACCTTTGTCTTCACCACTACAGTAACATGAGAGTAATATGCTTCTTCATATTACAAACTTCTCATCAATATTTTCTAATAATCAGTCACCTCGTTACATTACAAATCACGTTCGGATGTTTTCTACGTATTGTCGCTCGATTCGGCACCGCCATCGTCTCACTTTCTTGCCCGTCTATTCATAGCGGCGGCACACTGGGGACAGTACCATTTACCCTTGGGAGGCGCAGTGATGCCAACACATGGATAGTGAAACCACTCGACGGGACACTTGGGGTTATCACAGGCCACCATGTCCCCATACGACACCTGGTTACAGATACAGTAACGTGGCTCGTTGGGGTCGTACGTCCAGTCTGGATTTTCCGAATTTGGATCGATAAGGGCATCTTGCAGGAGGTCATCCGAGGGTGCAGGCGAAGCTTCCATAACTGCAGTAGCAGCCAGACTGCTGACTGAATTATGTTTCTTCTTCTGCTTCTTGTTGCTGGAGCCTGTGCTTGTACTGCCGCTGTTCATGCTGCTACACGTCTCCTGGGGTAAAGCAGATGCTGCCAAGGCTGTCTGTGCTGCATTTGCTAACTCGCTACCAATAGAGAATTCTGTTGGTTGGACGCCGGATGTGATTGCATCGTAAGAGGCTTTTAAACTTGCCGTGCGACGACCCTGTTGCATCTGCTGAGTTGCTGCAATTGCCTGAGATGCTGCAGCTGCAATTGCATTACTACCAGCCCCCATGTGACCCAGCGTGTAGGAGATGGTCGAGGCTGGAGGAGGAGAGACGGACATACTTGACGTTAGATTAGGCTCTATCCTTTCCTCTTTCTTGATGGCGATCGCCGACGAAGTCGATGACTGCCGTCGCTCCGTGCTGCGAGAGCTCGAGTTTATGACCACATAACGGTTTTCTTTCTGATTGTCTCTGATAGGCTCGTCTAACTCCAACGATCGTTTCTCCAGAACTTCGGTAATTCCAGGACTGTCGGCCTCAAGCTCGCACTTAAACTTTTCCAACTCCTGATCTAGCTTCCTCATATACCGCTCTAATAAATCGTGCATGTTGGTCGCTATGTTCACCTTCTCGTCAGCGTCATCCAGCAGCTTATAATACTCTTTTCTTATTTTCTCATACTCAGCATCTCGCTCCTGGGCTTTCATTTTCTTGGCATTTCCAAAGAATGTTTTGATCTGATCTTCCAGCTGGTCTGAGGTGTTTTGTATCCCCAGGTCCAGCTCTCGTAAGTCTGTCGTCCGATCACGTATCTCTTGAGGAATTTGTTCTATCACTTCCAAAAAATCCTCAAGATACAGCATCTTAGCCTCCTCGAGTACGACTTGATGTAGTGGTCGAGGTTGTCTTATCTTCTCCTCTGGGTTATCTCTTTTTCTTCTTTATATACTTCAACATATAAGTGCTTGACCTATATTCAAGAAGGAGCTCTAACAAGGTCTTAAACTTGACAAAAGTGTTAACTATAAGAGGTAGTGGTCACTGCTGTACCCAAACAACGTGTAATGTAGACATAGAGCAACACCATCTTTCTGGCTTCTGATTGGTCAATACTGTTTCTCAAGGATAATACTGCTTTCTCATTGGCCAAAATCACTATGAGCTGTATATATTTGCTTCTTTCCCGAGATGACTCATATATAATATTATTATATGCAAAGAGGAAAATACAAACCATTAGATAATAAACTTTTTAATAATAGAGGATGATAGTAATGAAGGTCACGTCTTGGCACGGTATCACAGGACAACTGTTTTTTATGTTAATTCTCCAGTAGGATCCTCTAATAATGCCTCAGACGCAGTAGTGTGTCCCACAAGGCCCCACAATACTTACTGAACCACAGATATATCTCTTTAATTCTTAATTGATGCTGATGATATAACACATTATATAAAGTCAGCAACACCTTCACATAAATAATTTTATATTAATGAATATGTTCAGTAATATCGCTCATGGGATAAGTGCTGTCCCTACAATTACATTCTATTAACTTGTAACTTCCACTAACCTTTAATTGATCAAAACCGCCGACAGCCTGCACTACCACACGCCGCACCATAGTGAGTATTGAGACGATAAACCTGCCGGGAAGGATGACACCCTCACCTGTCCTGACGTCTGTGTTGA
Source organism: Homarus gammarus (assembly GCA_958450375.1). Lineage (NCBI taxonomy): Eukaryota > Metazoa > Arthropoda > Malacostraca > Decapoda > Nephropidae > Homarus > Homarus gammarus. The sequence continues at coordinate 1,362,620 of CAUDMG010001680.1, forward strand.
AGCTGAACAATGGTGAAGAAGGTGATCCTTGACGACAACCTGTGTCCCTGTGACAAACCAACCCCTGCCCCGTGATGGAACTACCCTCCACCACGTTATGTATACCAATTAACACACCCAGAGATGCAGCATAGTATCCTATTTTAAGATATCCATAAGCTCTGTAGCTAGGTATAAACATTACGCTGGTACAGTTTGCAGAGTGCTTAAATGTAAACCTACTTTAACCTACTGAATATGTATTACAACAGTTTCATCTGAGCATCCCAGGAGACAGGCAGCTCACTCACACCATAGTTACCCAGTGGGTTTTACTTTTACTTTTATCCTCTTCGCCACTGATCGGCTCGTTAGCCGCCTGGGCGGTCGATCACGTTTCTGTTAAGTACTGCTGGCAGATACTGGGCATGTAATGGCTCCTGAATATATCTGAACCTGCCCCAGTGTTAGTCAAGTCTGGCCTTGAATGAGCTCACACTTGGAGTCGTCACAACACTCTTACAGATTGTTCCAAGAGTTCACAATTTTCATTCGGAAAAAAGTTTGCCCTCATAGTTTTCTGGACTTATGGCTTCTTCAACCTTGAGCTGTGACCTCTTGTGGGGCGGGCGTCCGCCAGGTCCAGATATTATGTACATTCGACCGAGTAGTGCCCCTCAGATGTTTAAATACTTCGATTAGGTCGCCCCTCCCGTCTGTAGCATAAGCCAGACAGTTGCAGGCATTCTAATCTCTCGGGGTAACTGAGGTTCTGTAGAGCAGGCACTAGTCTGGTGGCCCTCCTTCGGACATTTTCAATCGACTGACCGTCCCTATCAATTAAGCATATCTCGGGGACCAGGCCGGATGAAAGTATTCCAGATGGGGAAGGACCTCACTCCTGAAGATCGTGACGAGCGACTGACCATCCAGGTATCTAAACGACCTTTTTATAAGACCTACTAGTTCTCGTTGTCTGATTCCCCTTCTCACAATGGCTGGAGAACTTAAGTTCATTGTCGACATACACACCCAGGTCCTTTTCACATTCGGTCTCAATTAATGCAGTTTCTTCGTCCTGTTGGGATATGTGAAACACATCCTAACTGTTGGTGCGACCCAGGTGCATCCTCTTACACTTCGTGACATTAAATCTTAGCAGTCATTTCTTCGACGATTCTTGAAGCTCATAGAGGTCTTTCTGTAGCTCATCACAGTCTGTTTGGTTCTTAATTTTCCTAAATAACTTGGCATTGTCCGCAAACATTTGTATGGAGGAGTGTATAGCTTCTGGCATATATCATGAAGCAAACACACAACAACGGGCCCAATACCCTGCTCGTCACAGGTACACATGACGATTTCGTACTATTAATCATCACATTTTGCGGTCTTGCAGAAAGTCTCCGATCCACGCTAGGACATCTCGCCGAATCCCTTACCCTTCCAATTTAATTCTTAACCATCCATGGGGTATGCTGTCGAAAGCCTTGGCAAAGTCTTGACGGCACCGAGTGTGAGCTCTTTCAAGACAAGACTTGACCAACACTGGAGCGGGTTCAGGTACATTCAGGAGCCGGTGCATGCCCAGTACTGGCCAACAGTGAGTGACAGAGACGACCGATCGCCCGGGCGGCTAACGAGTCGATCAGTGGTGAAGAGGAACAAAGTAGAAAAAGAAGAGACGTAGCAGCAAGAAGACAATGGATAAGACTATAAGAGGTTAAGATTAGGTTAAAATATAATTAGTTATGAACAAAATAAAGAATGAAAGTGAGTAAAATGACCAAAGACCCACACTTTTACTTTACACTATCCTCTTCACCACTGATCGGCTCGTTAGCCGCTTGGGCGTTCGGTCACGTCTCTGTTGGCAATGTCCCACTCGGCCCCAGAATAATTACTGAACCACAGATATATCTCTTTAATTCTTAATTGATGCTGATGATATAACACATTATATAAAGTCAACAACATCTTCACATAAATCATTTTTATACAGAATTTCCTAAATATGAAACCCATCTTTAAATATATAATCCATGTGTACTAACAAAGTTGATTGACTGATAGAGGAAATATAATAAATTTGCATCAATATAAAATGTAAGATTATGTGAGAGATATCACTCTAGTATTGGATTTCTGTGACTTCTTAAAGGGACATCGCTGGGCAGGGACGGGGGTGACTTATATAAAATCTTCCCTATGGAGATATTTTACCATTTCATCTAAATAAAGTGAATATCAGTCCAACCACTGTACAACGCAGAGATCTTACCCCACCTCCCCTCCCCCATTATCCTCTCCCTTACAATAACCTACTAACCTATTCCCAATTTACATAGAAATAATGGAATAGGTTAATATATATAATAATCTATATAAATAAATATATTAATTCAAAACTGGTACAATAATAATAATAGAGGGATATATAGTAAGGTGGTATTAGGTAGATAAATATATTGTTAGCGGCTCGTGGTCGGTAGTAGTGGCCTTCAAGTAGTACACACAGGCTGGGTGGTATCTCTCTAACCATTATTTCCACATGTATCCTTAACAAATCTTACGTATGTACCTTAACATAACCTTTTCCTTCTGTATTTTAAAATTATTTAGAGTATTTGAATTTTATGGTATGTACTGGAGTAATGTGTGAAAGATGAAAGGAAGGTGTGTGTGAGCATTATAGATTTATGCTTTCCATCACAGGCGTAATAATCTTTTAATATTATTCTTGGGTTATGTCTACTGAAATATATTTAATGTTTATGAGTGTTTGTGTAATTGTACTGTGTCTGTGTACTTACTGTTTGCATGGCTTAATGGTATCATTTATGTACGGTACTTTACCACTGTATACACACTCAGGTACACGTTTATGTGTGTTAAAAAAGTAGGATGTTTAGAAATAGTCACCAATGAAAAGTAGCTAATGAACTGATCAGTGGCCAAGACGTTAAAAGTAACAGTACAGTTTGCCAGTGCTGTACTGTAGTAATAGTTACAGACGAGAAACTGAGCTTTCTCTATACATAGTGGTTATGGTTGTAACTTAAATGTTAATTCTGAAATTTGTAGTTACTGTACACTGTATCTACACTTGGAGTGACTACAGATGCAGGATGCAACTGTGAAAGTCCTGGTGCTTTAAGGCAAGTGAACCAGTTATACATAGTGTTTGTATAAGGTCACTACACAGTGTACTAGACCGACCGGGCTTTCGTGCAAAAATAAATGGCAGGGGCTATGTTCCTACTAACGCTATTTTACCGTGAGTGAGCTCTGATTGGTTAAGTACTTTCTGTTTAATATGACTGGGTCCGCCCCCCGGCTAGGAAGTTAAGTAAGGTTAGGTATGTTTCTTTGGTTGGTTAGGTCAGGTTCTGTTAGGTTCTAGTAAATGTCGCCTTTTTTTACGATGATATGTTTCCGTTCACAACAGAAATGTGGCTGGATATGTTTATAGCTACACAACGATTGACTGGCCGCAAAATAAATGTCAAATGCCACCGGAGTCACCGTCAAATATAGTTCTCGCTTTTTCCGGTAATGGACAATTAGCCAATCGGAGCGCACTCACGGTAAAATAGCTTTAGTAGGAACTTAGCCGGTCATGGCAACATATCCACTGCTAAAATAAATTAGGATCGAGAAGATAGCGGCTCTTGGTAAGTTGTATCTCCAGCACTAATGGTCACTTTATAAAGCAGGAGACTTGATAAGGTTGTGGATACAGGTACGGCAGCTGTATGCCAAAAAGAATCACACTGGATATAGGTACGGCAGCACTATTGATGAACTGTGTTTTTAATGGTTAAGTTAGGTTAGGGAGAAATAAGGCAATCGTAGTAATTATCATTGTACAGGTATAGTCTTCTCACCACTCCTGTGCATTAGGCTGCCCTACCAATAGACATCAACGTTTAGCATGTGGCTGCTGTACCTGTATCCTCTGCCAAATTTAAATCTTACCTTGGTGAAATAAGCTCTTAATGTCTATCTTGTGTAATCCTTGGTTGAACAAACTTAATGTTTACCATAGTTTATATACCTCCACTGTCTGTGTACAGTCAGGGACAAAAGTTGGCTCCCCTCGGTGAAACTGAGTCATAAGAACATAAGAAAATAAGGAGTCTGCAATAGGCTGGTTGGCCTGTGCATGGCAGCTCCTGTCGAGAGTTACTACCACTCTCTATCGTTCATGAATCTATCTAGCCTCCTTTTAAAACTTTCCAGCGTTCCAGCACTTACTACAAAGTTGCTAAGCTTGTTCCACTCGTCCACCACCCTATTTGTGAGCCAGTTCCTTCCTATCTCCTTTCTAAACCTAAACTTATCCAACTTAAATCCGTTGCTACGAGTCCTATCCTGCTTGGATATTATAAGAACTTTATCTATATCCCCTTTATTGATTCCTTTCACCCACTTAAATACTTCTATCATATCTCCCCGCACTCTTCGTCTTTCTAGAGAATGCAAGTTTAGTTTCTTTAACCTATCCTGATATGGAAGGTTTCTAAGTCCCGGAATCATTTTTGTCATTCTTCGCTGCATCGACTCCAGTGAATTGATATCCATTCAACTGTTTCATCTTATTTCGGGGTCGATGCCGCTTCATTTTGGGCGGCATCGAACTTTTGACCCTGACTGTACATTGTTTATGTACCTGTACTGTACATTGCTTACATACCCGCACTGTACATTGTTTATCATACCTACACTGTACATTGTTTATCATACCTGCACTGTACATTGTTTATCATACCTACACTGTACATTGTTTATCATACCTACACTGTACATTGTTTATCATACCTGCACTGTACATTGTTTACATACCTGCACTGTACATTGTTTATCATACCTGCACTGTACATTGTTTATCATACCTACACTGTACATTGTTTATCATACCTACACTGTACATTGTTTACATACCTGCACTGTACATTGTTTACATACCTGCACTGTACATTGTTTATCATACCTACACTGTACATTGTTTATCATACCTACACTGTACATTGTTTACATACCTGCACTGTACATTGTTTACATACCTGCACTGTACATTGTTTACATACCTGCACTGTACATTGTTTACATACCTGCACTGTACATTGTTTACATACCTGCACTGTACATTGTTTACATACCTGCACTGTACATTGTTTATATACCTGTAAAAGAAAGTTAATTTAGGTTGGTTAGGTTAGCCTTTATTAAAGAAATAATAACCAAGGAATAACAGTCACCATTTCATAAATATGTATTTTAAAAATAAATTTTAATGTTAAGGAGAAGGTCACTACAGTACATTACTTTGATTATTTGTTTGATTTTATAAAATTTCAACATGTTTGGGTAATACTTTACAATGGCTGTGGGCTTTAACCCAATAACTGCGGCAGTTGGGCACCTCATATACTGCAAAAAAACTTGACATTAAAATTTAAAGCATGTATTTTTTTATCATGAAATTGAAGATATAAAATTTGGAAGTAATAAAAAAAACCTGGGCGGTGAGTTATTAAGTGAGACGGGGGAGGTCCATACAACTACTGAGCCCTGGTGATTGTGGTGATGCAAGAGGTGGTTATGGTGACAAATGATGTGTTGTAGCAGTGGATTTTTGTGGTGCAAGCACTTTTAATCAAGATATTACGTGTGCCCTCCTGTATGGCTCAGTAAACCAGGACCAACCTCAGTTCTCACCCAGACTAGCTAGAGGATGGATATACTGTATTGTACTGTACTGTACTTATTTATATCAGCTTTAACTGGAAGCTTAATGTTTTGTCTTTATTTTTAAGGCCTGTTACTGTATACAAGGTTCATGATATTAGTTACAAGTACTGCACTGTTCTGTACTACACTGCATTGTTCTGTACTATGCTGTACCTGTATTTATGTCTGTTTATACAGTAATCTAGTTTGAGTGTTGGCTGAAGTGTTCAGTTTGTAGACACTACAGTACTGTATTCTGGTAATGTACCACACACTCTCACTGTGTTGGCTCAGGCTATTGACTGACACTTATAGTATACAGATTAGAATGTTTTGCTCAAGACTGTTGAAAATATGCTGTGGTGGAATTAATACAGTATACTGTATATAGGTACAGTAGTTGTATAATGTCATTACCCCAGACTAAATTAATATTATGTAACAATGTTGTTCCAGGCTGGCTGCAGAGTCTACAGACAGGTCTTCTTAAGAAATAATTTTATCTTTTCTTCTGTCAGGTTTCATCATGAAATGGAGAGACAGAATATCAATATTGTCAAGGAAGCGGAACCATGGCAATGTTGGACATCCAGTAAATAGGCAGAATGACTTGCCGTCTGGATCAGGAATTGCTGCTAACAGCAACCTTGCCTCCAATAGTGCCCCAGTAGAGAGTGTAGAAAACACCCTCTCTCAGTTGCGTCCTGTTATAGGTCCAGACCATAAGAGTTACTATATTTTATTACGTGGCGACGAAGATTCGTTTATGTGTATTCAACCCGCTAAGGATGTTATAAACAGTTTAGATGAAGTGGTGAAGAATGTCATTAGCACAGTAAAACTGGCCAAGCCACCTTTACAGGGGGCCGAATTATCCTCAAATGCCAAAAGACCGAGATACAGTCAAGCTAAAACATATACAAGTACATTGAATCATAAACAAATTAGTAATATAAGAAGAAATGGAATTCGTAGTTCTGCCCCGACACTTCTCAATGAAGAAGAGAAAGTAGGGTCAAGTGTTGCCTTAGAAAATGTGTTTCTCAGTAAAGCAGGAAGTAGTTCTCCTGTGATGGATAATGTTGTAGAAAATGTGATACTTAACAGGACATTAGTGTATCCTTTCGTGCAAAATAGGTTAAGATCCAATGGTACAGTGAATGTTAATACAAAGCAGGAATCTTGCTTATTTATATCAAGCGACTATGGAAATGAAAGTGGCTCAGACTCTCTAATTATGCCAGCTACTGAAGCAGAACTTATTCAAAACATTGCTCAAAGTGATTCATCATTGAGAAAGAGCGACTGTAAAGTCGGTCTGGCCCACACCGAAAACACGAGCGAAAGTCACGTTGCGCCGCAAAGCTACCTAAGGCAGGCTCTAGAAGCTGTCGGGTCCGATGCAAAAGACGTGACGTTGGCGGTGACGGGACAGACCGCAACACCTACAGAACTCTGCCTCGTCGCTAAAGAAGGGACGGTCCTGACTGAGGAGGAGATCACATCACAGATAAAAACATTAATTGAATCAGAACAGTTGATTGTTGAGGAGGACAGCCAGATTGTTGTGATAAGGTGAGTACTGTACAGTACTAGTATGTAATGAACTGCACTGCTACCTAATGTACTGTACTGTGTGTGTGTGTGTGTGTGTGTGTTTTACTGTACTAAATTAGTTCATATTAATATCTAATTTTGTTTGAAATTTATTTAGCTCAGATCTCAGTACTATATGTATTGGTAGTTAAAATATTGATAATTTCTTGTCCAAATGACTTTGTAAAATTAGCTTATTAGCTTTGCAGTGGTAATTACCGCACTAAAGATAATCATCATCGCTTTAGGGCCATTTTCTACACTTGTGTGGGTTAGTTGCGGTTACGTGATGGCAGCTCTCCATGCTAAACGTCTCTTGCAGTCTCTCGTGTGAAGTGTCATCTTCCCAACTTGTACGTCATTTCCTACAATCTCTCCCCATATCATTCTTGGCTTACCCCTGGCGCTCCTCCCCTCCTCATTTAGGTTTATGCACCTTTTGACCCAATTGGTCTCATCCATTCTCTCCACTTGCACCAACCATCTCATCCGGTCTCTACGCAGGACTTCACCAATACCTTTGATACTCAGCTGCCGTCTTAGCTCTGAACAGGGTCTTACCATTCTCTCTTCAGCTTAGTCAAGCTTGTTTATGTCATCCTCTTTAACTGGCCATGTTTCACTACCATATAGCACCACACTTCTCATACTAGAAACATACATATTTCCTTTCACATGAAGGGAAGGTCCTCTTGCCATCAGTAATTGTAGCAACTCCCTGAACTTCCTCCAGCCACTTTAGACTCTTGCAACTGAGCTGGCTTCAGTGCCCCCTCCAGCACCGATCATGTCATCCAGGTAACAGAATTCATCGACACAGTCCAGGGGCATTTCCCCAACTAACAAAATTACCTGTCTTTGCTCGGGTTAGGTATATACTGTACTGTACTGTACTGTGCTGTGCTGTGCTGTACTGTACTGTACTGTACTGTACTGTACTGTACTGTACTGTACTGTACTGTACTGTACTGTATAAACCTTGATTGTCACAATTTGCCCTCCCTGACATGGGTAATCTCTTTCCATAATCACTATGGCAATGCAATATCTCAGTCGGGGAAGAATTTTGGTCCTTGCTTGGACCATCCAGGCGTCTGTGGTCAGTAATAATACCAAGGTACACAGCCTTATAGATAACTGTACTGTACTGTACATGTGTCCAATAATCTATAATTACACATTGTTTAATGTCATCCTCTCTGTGTAGTGAAAAAAATGTTTCCCAAACTTTGCTGAAGTTATTTATTCTTAGTTAATTGAGTGAGATAGGACAGGTATGAGCTGGTTGAAGATTGTTTAACTCTTTTTCCATATTAAAGAGAGTGAAAGTATAAAATGTGATTGTTGACTCCATTGTGTTTTCTTTGACTACTATTCTTTTTTATAATTACTACTAATACAGAGTGTCAGCCCGGGAAGCTATGGTGAAGATAGTATTGAATGAGAATGAAATTGTGGAGGTGTTGGGCCAACATCAAGAGGTGGAGGACAGCACCAAACCCGCCAGAACTAAACAGGTAAGTGAGCAAGTACTGTACTGGTATCCCTTATTATCCGCTTGTTCACTGGCACTTTTATTCTTACACCTCTCTCTCACTATCCAAAGACAATCTTCACTTATCAGAAAGATTTTCCGATCAAAAATTCAAATTACAGTATCTCGTGTGGTGAGCGCCGACCACCGTATAGTAGTTAGGTACTAAATTACTATAGTTAGGTAGGGTTTTTGTGGTACGTGAACTGGTTTAATTTATTTTAGGTATACCGTAAAATATATTGGGGTTTTCTTGTCGCTGGAAACCGAGCACTATTTTCCCCCTTTGTTCTGTTATCCACTACTATATATGAATGCTCTTCAAGGAACCTAACTAATTTGAATAACAAAGGATACCCATATGTAGTTTACCATGGTATAAGATTGTGTTAGAGTTAGAGGAAATGACCAGAAAAAAGTTAATTTCTCGATGCATTATTTATTTAGTTTTCTGTCTTGCAGTATTGATCACATCCCACCCTCATTTATATAACTGTCCTTCATTTGTCGGTTGTCATTAGCCAATGATTTTTGCATTATGGCCGACAATATAAGAGGTTTGATGTAGCCTCACCAAGTTGATCTGAATCATCTATTGAGTCTTTGAATGAAGCTTAAGGAAGCTACAGTATTGATATTTATTTTATAGTAGTTATCAAGATTCTGTTTGCTGTATATCATAAATTTATTATTAAGCTTCAGCTTGTGAATGCCTGATCCATGTTGAGAGTGTGGCACCAACACTGAACACAGAGGATAACATTTACTGAGGTGCTCTACCTAGGAGTGGTTTATGTAGGATAGGTCACCTTTGAACCCCTTCTGTATGAGGTACCCTCTCTGCTAAATAAAATTATCTTGTGTAGCCAAATAAAATATTAAAATTGGCATCCCCATAATGAAGGGTTAAAGGTTTATTGACCATAAGTTTCCATTTTCTTCATTTTTGAAGGATTAATGTGCTGTCCTACAACTGGGGAGGAGTTTTGTCCACAGTGTGAGTTCCTCTTATAAGCATTTTGAGTTTTGTGAGGCTGTACTGTACTGTACTAGGATGCAGGAGCAGTAAACATGAGAAGAACATAAAACTAGGAGTGTACGTTGCTTAATGAAGTTATTAGTCAACTATTTCAGACGGGTGAGTTCCTAGTTGACGATCTATTAAATATCGGGAATTATTATAGGATTAGGGATTGATATTTTTACAGTGGTGTCACATTTGTGTAGCAGTACGTCACTTTGGTTGGATTTGAGGTTGGCTTCTGTTATGTTGGCACCGGAGGAGATACAAGAGATGACAGTAATGTACTTGAACCATTTAGATATAGGAACAACTCTCCATTATTTGGTGTGTTTCTCATCGCAGGATGTCACCATAAAGGATGAAGTAATTGTCGAGGATAGAGATTCCTTGTCCCTGCCCATATCAGAGGTGACAGAGGGTGACTGCTACAGCGGCCAGGTCTTAGAGGATAGCAAGGATCACACGAGGGACATGCAGTACCTCCTCTCTCATTACTCCCAGTCTGACCAGGCAAGTCAAAGTGCTACCTTGAAGTTCATTATTATTATCATCATTATTGTCATCATCATCATTGTCATCATCTATCCACTGTTTTGTAATATAGAGTGACGAGAGTTGAGAACAAACTCACACTGTTACTATCACTTAAGTCTTCCCTTTCATCATAAAAAGGTCATATACTGTAAGTTATTCCTCTGGTTCACTTTTATCACATCTCCCATCACCTGTATATATATATATATATATATATATATATATATATATATATATATATATATATATATATATATATATATATATATATATATATATATATATATATATATATATATATATATATATAACTGCCAATCAGACGGTTAGAGGGTGAATAATACTTCTCACTTCATACACGAACATTATAATTCAGTCAAACCTGTTGAATACAATTCATTTAGTATTTCAAGTAAGTCATACATAGGCACTCTTACATCAATGTTTAATCCAATATATATTTACCTAACAATCATGCCTATGTAATTAGTCTAATCTTAACACAAAAACAATGACAGTCTACCTGTGTACACAATAAGTACTAGTTAAACTTACGTGTTGAAAGTCCAGAGAGAAGCCAGGGTTGGTGTTGACTCTAAGATATGGGTAGCTATACTGAAATGCCCACCCTATAGCCTGGCCCCTTGGCTGGTCAGCTATGGCTGAGTCGGGTGATTATAATTATACACAAACAAACTCCCTTCACACCCTCCAACCTCCTTTTGGGCCTCTCATCTTCAACCATCCCAACACTCTACATTGTGAGTTACAGCCTAACATAACATTTGTTTATATGTCATCATAATTATGTACCGCTTGCAGTAACATATATACACACACACACACACACACACACACACACACACACACACACACACACACACAGAGTCACAGTAATACCCCGCTTTACGCGGTTTCACTTTCCGTGATTTCGCATTTACGCGGTACCTCGCCAGAACCGGACTTTCACTTTACTCGGTGCATCTACCCATATACGCGCAGAGTGTCTGGCGCGACGCTATTTTTAGATTCGACCCTCCCTCCTTCTCCCGCTTGGGCAAGCCTCGCGGTAAGGTTGCGCTGTGGATGTCTCTGTTGCGTTATCAATGACATCATATGACGTATCGGACTGTGATTGGGCCATGCATCCTTACCTCCCTCCGCTGCTAGCTGTGATTGGTTTAAAGGGAGGGAGGGAAGAACGACGCTTGACCTAGCTGCGTCAGTTTCATCCCTCCAGGCCACACCGTGTAAACGTGCATCCATTGTTCTGTAAAATGGCTTCCGCCGGACCGCCGCCCCCAGAGAGAAACCTTGTCTTACCTGGACCCAGCCGCCCTAAGCCAAAGAAGATATGACGTTCCTTAAACTACGAAGTGAAATACAAGATAATTCAAGATTTGGAGAAAGGAACACGTCAAGCTGATCTTGCGCGCCAGCATGGAGTCAACGAATCTACGATTCGTACTATTAAGAAAGATGCAGCCAAGATCAAAGAACACATGAGAATCACAAAGTCTGCAGGTGCTTCAATGATCAAGTACTGCCAGAACAAGGTGCTGCCAAAGGTTGAAAATTTGCTGGTAAGTTACTTGATTCATCAGGCGCGACGCAACATAGTGGTGGACACGCAATACGTTCAAGAGTACGCCCGTGAACTGTACGCAGCAGTGTCACATAAGATGGGAATTGCAGAGCCCAAACCCTTCAATGCTTCCTCTGGTTGGCTGCATAGGCTTAAGAAGAGGAACAAGATCACCAACATCAACATTGGCGGTGAAGAAGCGAGTGCTGACCGTGCGGCGGCTAGAGATTTTCCTCCGCTCTTATGTGAGGTTATGAAGGAAGGGCAGTACACTGATGACCAGGTGTTCAACATGGACGAATCCGGTCTATTTTGGAAAAAGCTGCCTACCAAGACCTTCGTTTTCCAGTCTGCCAGCAAAATTCGGGGCCGGAAGTTGCAGAAGGAGCGCATCACCGTCCTCTTTACCACCAATGCCTCCAGTACCTGTAAACCCAAGTTATCAGTGATTCACACAGCCCGCAAGCCACACGCCTACAAGAATGTGGACATGAGCAAGATTAATGTCCACTGGCTGACCGCATGTAAGGCGTGGATGTTCTCTGCTTTGTCACTCTCCTGGTTTGATGACTGTTTCGTTCCCGACATGAAGAAATTCTGCGAGCAACAGAATGTTCCATTCAACATTCTGTTGCTCCTTGACAATGCACCAGGACACTCGCCACTACTTATGGAGCGTCACCCAACGTAAAAGTGGTCTTCCTTCTTCCCAACACTACGTCATTAATCCAGCCCATGGACCAGGAGTTGATCTGCAATGTGAAAGCTGCATACTCTGCAAAGAAATTTAAGCTCCTGAACGACTGTACCAACACCAAGGATGAGTTGCGTAACCTGGGTGACACCGATAGCGAGAGCAAAAGCGACGAGGACGAGGATGAGGACAAGGAACAACAGGTGGTGAATCAAGAAGTTCTCGTCAAACAGTTTTGGAAAAAATTTAACGTCAAACAAGCTGTGGACTTCTTGGTGGAGGCATGGGATCAGCTGTCTATAGCTATGATTTGTTACGCATGGAGGCATGTGTTGCATGGCTTACCAGGTGAGAGATGGAGTCAACCTGTGACTGGTGAGGTTCAGTCTGTGACAGTGGCATTGGACCTTGCAAGAGAAGCTGCGCACAGTATTACAGCTGAAGGCTTCTCCGACACCACCAACGAAGACATCCTGGAGGTGATCAAATCCTGAAATGACTGCCGACGAGATGTTGGAAGATGATCACGTCAGTGAAGAGGCAGGTGGTGCGTCAACCCCAGAAGAACACAAGTTAACGCATAGTAAGGTTAAGGGTGCCATCGAGTGTGCAGAGAAACTGAAGCTCTTCCTTTCCAACGACCATGACGATGACCACTATGAAGTCTTCCATACCCGGCTGGTGCAGGCTATGGAGCCGTACATCAAGGTGTATCAAGACAACATCAACACTAGCCGTCAAAAAACATTATCGAGTTCTTCGCCCCCAACCCACCACAGCCAGTGATAGTGACAGTGATAGTGACAGTGAAGGTGACTTTGAGGGATTTGTCAGGGAAGCCCTGACAACTATGGCGGATAGTGATGGTGATTCACCAAGTGATGGTGATTCACCTGAGGGCCAATAATCTGCCCTCTGCCTCGTAACCAGCCTCCATCCCCGTATGCCGACCCATCTCTTCAACTAACGTAAGTGTTAAACCTAACCTTTATTTTTCCTAACCTAACCTCTTCTATAATTAATTGTGTGTGCATACCATCATAAAGTTAAGATAATATTTTTACTACAACATAGTTTTGTGTCGTCAAAAAGTGGAGTTTGGGAGTCAGGCCAGTCTCTATTGGAATTAATCCCATATGTTCTGTTGTTCACTTTACGCGGTTTTCACTTCCGCGGTACCCTGTGGGTTCAATTGACCGCATAAATCGGGGTACCAATGTATATATATATATATATATATATATATATATATATATATATATACAGGTAGTCGTCGACTTACGACCTATGCGACTTACGTCTGTTCGACTTTACGACCGGCGGTACGACAGTTTTGGCCCCAGCCCCAGTGTAAATAATAAACCAATTGTACTGTAGTATGCAGTGATTTACTTAAACCTGATGACCGTAACAATAATGAACAAAGAAAATGTTGATAAAATATGACTTAAAGATGATTATATTATCATTACACATTACAGTATAATATACGTAAGGTAATTATAACATAGGCCGACTTACGACCAGATCAACTTACGACCGGTCGGCCGTAACCAATCTAGGTCGTAAGTCGACGACTACCTGTATATATATATATATATATATATATATATATATATATATGTATATATATATATATATATATGCTAATAATAATAATAATATTTATCCATTAAAATTGTCATTCAGGTTTACAATTGGAGAGGCATGTATGTACTGTATTGTACTGTATAGTATATAAGTTGAGCCCAGACAAACTATTAGAGCAGGACATGACCCACAAATGTTCTTGTTTCTAGTGATAAAGTTTAGATGGTCCATTGAGTTAAGATGCATTGCATGATATGGATGTTTTATTAAATCTGGATGTGAATAGATTACATACAGTATTGGTAATTTTGTGGGCAGATGAGCCCCACTTGTAAGAGGCCCCAACCTCTTCTAATTATTATGAATTGACCCAAGTACCAAAGGGCAGATTAGGTTGATTTGAGTCCTATTAGGATTAGGACCCATTTGACTTGCAACCATCATTATCTTATACTTTCAGGATTTTTCTGAGACCAAAGAGATTGCAATGGATCCTAGTCTGCAGGAGCCGGTGGATCAGACGCTGGACTATGTGGTGGATCAGTCCCCACACTGTGTTGTGGACGAGACACCACACTGTGTGGTGGAACCTCTGGCAGAGCCCCCTTCTGATCCTCTGATGGATAATCCTCAAGAACAGACTGATCAGGCAGACGAACTTGACAAAATCCAGTATGAAGTTGATGGAATAGAGAGCATTGGAGATTCTCTGATTAGTGGAACTGAAGGGGAAATTGTGGTGTTTCAGAGAGAAGATGGGACATTTGTGAACCAGGTAAGTGTCACCTTGGAGTGATTTGCCTCTCTTACCCCGACCACCTCAACTGTGTTAGGGTAGAGAGATGGGTGGTGGTGGTAAAGTGCTAGGGCAGAAGCCATTTTGGGAGTTAGGAGGATAGTAAGGTGTTTTGCGAGTTGATATTTTTTAGTTTCGAGTCTTTTGAGTATCTTGGGTACTCAGAAATGTTGTTCTTTTTTTTTCTGATGATAATCCTTGCCAACCGTAACACTAGTTGCAGCAGCCACTTTATCATGGCGACTGTCGTCATTATGAGATCACTCCCTGAATCACACAGCTCACTGTACAAAGGATCCCTTTTTGCCTCTCACACCCCCAAGCCTTAAGACGACTCATCCAGCTCGCAACTGTAAACTTAACTAAAATGTTTATTGAGTTTGTTGAGTATAGGGTGTGAATTTGCATACGTTTTATTGATTCCTTTGTTTTTACAGGACGGAACGCCAGTCTCCAGCGAACTTCAGTATTTGATTACCAGTTCGGAACTAGTAATCAAATACTGACAGTTTCCGACAAGACTCGACTCCAGCTTTAGGGTCTGAAGAAGACCAGGCTGACCACACATCCTAGTGCCTCCAGATACTTTTGAGTTACTCTAGTGAGGTAGAGGTCGGTAAAAAAAAAAAAAAATGTGTATCTGAAGGTGAAGGGAAACTAATGTTGTTATAGGAATGGAAAAAATGATACGGTGCTGAGTGTTCCTCTCCGATCTAGACCAAGGGTTGATGGCTATAGAAGTATATACAGTATGTATGTACTACAGTAATGCCTAAAATTGTACAACACGACCCAGATGATTAAATTGATAGTGGATGAGGGTAAATGTGTGTTGAGTGATGAGAAGTTTGTAGAGAATCCCTGTCATGTGATACTATATCTTGTCCTTAAAGGTGTCAAGTGAGTCTCTAATGATGTTCCTTGACAGTTTTTGGTCACTATGTCGTAAAAAACTTTAAGACCAGCTGTCGAGAGGTTTTACAGCTTGTCTCGCTTGTTTATCAATACAGTGTGTTAAAGTTAAGTTACTAAGGCATAAGGAAAGGTTAGATTATTAGGCTAACAAGAAAAGTTAGAGAGAGGGAAATGATGTAAGGGTGACGTTAGGTTGGGGGAGCAACAGGGGACTACTGTACCAGAGCAGAGTGCAGGTGTTATAACTTTAAGAGTGGGGGAATGACAACAGATAGAGGACGGCTCTGTGTTTCCTCTCACAAGATGGAAAATTAACACAATTTGTTCTGGCTTTGTGAGAGAAGTATCAGATTAAAGGAGAGAGAGAGAGTGAGAGAGAGAGAGAGATAGATAGATAGATAGATAGATAGATAGATAGATAGATAGATAGATAGATAGAAGTGCTACCGTGTGGAAAGATTATGTTGGACATAAATGTTGATGTGTGTTTCTACATTCCAGTATTTAGTTTATGATAAAATTATTAATATATGTTCTGTTTACTGGGTACTATTAATATGACTATCAGCTAAAGCCAATTGATTATATGGGGAAGCAAAAATTAGCTTGTGAAATGCTCTGGTAAAATAAATATGTTGAAGAGAATAAAAAACAAAATACATCGCAATTCCAGTGACATCCTCCACCTCACTGCATCATGTCACGCCGAAGAAGAGTTTACATCTGGGAACTTGTGCATCAGGTTTGTTTTCTCTTTATAATATTTGTGTTAACAGAGCTTTTCACATGGTAATTGCTGCTTCCCAAAGTGCGGAAATTATCACAAATCAACACAGAATAGTTACTTCCATTAAAATATCAATATAAATACGACAGGAAAAATAATAAAGAACTGTAATGACTTTTCCCTTGTCCATCTGCCAGCCAATCAGCTGCTGTGTTACAAACTGACCGTAGGCATCAGTTGCAAGGTTCTAGTGAACACACTACCGGTATAGTAGCAGCAGTGAAATAAATAGAAACACTTCACATAAACAAATGATCTGATAATAAATGTAATAGACATACAGTATTGTTATAGCCCTCCCCCTCTCCCCCCCCCCCCCCCCCCATACACATACACACCACCATCACCATCCCAAAGCTTTCCAATAATAATTATTTTTTTAGATAACAGATAATTCAAGAAGATAAGCCATACTATTTGCCTGGAGTGATAGAGATTTTCTTATTGAGATTTTAGCTGGGGTATAATGGAAGCTGCCAGCGGTGGTTTTAAGGTGTGTTAGGGAGTACTGATGGCAGCACCTGAATCACAACTGAGTTATGTGTGAGGTACAACATGACTCTTCAATTGATGACTTTTGCTGAACTTAAAAAATAAGTTACAGTATTAAGGTGAGAGGTATGAAAACTGCCCTATCATGCATATCTTATAACAAAATTAGAAACTATATTGAAAAGAAATGTTGTTCAAGAAATTAATGAGTAGTTTGAGGCAGCCAATATATTTCACACCTCTGACAGGCGGCAGGAGGATGGTGGGTAAAGATTCGGTAAAGTTTGACCTTAAAACTCTACCTTGACTTGTATGCCTGAAACATCGTCATTTTCATTGTAATCAATATGCCAAACAGTGCAGCCCGGCCCACTCTTTAGCTACATCACTGCCAAGTATGAACCATGTGCGATAATACCCTAAAAAAGCATAAATGATCCCTTCCCCCAAAGTCACTGTTGGATGATTATTTGTTTTCTGTTGTCATCATAATAGAAATATGAGCAAATGATGTCATAAGCTTTATTGTCATACTCTATATTGTATTTTTTCTTGAAACTAAGAAAATATTCATCTGGCAACACCTAGCAGCCAGTCTTGTGAACCTGTCAGGGTTGTATGGAGGGTAGATGTATTCAGTGTGTCCTGTGCACTCCCACTTCCTGGCACTAATCAAGGCAGTTTCCTCACTCCTTTTTGGACCACATCTTTAGCTATCAGGCATCTTATTTGTTGTTCTGCCTTGTGTTTCCTGCCACCAGTCCTTTCCTTATGCTTCTTGCCTGACACCACCCAAGACAAGTAAACAAACTATGATAATGAGGATAAATTGCTGTCATGGGAAGAACTGCCTTACCACACTTGTCCATCGTGTAGTCAGGGACAAACTACAAGAGGGAGGATCCAAATCTTGGTTTAGTGTAGCAGAAGCTTTACTGGTTGTGCAGTATATAAAGAGTCTCATTATGTTTGATGTGAAGTATCAGGACATTGGAATTATTACTCCATACAGGAAACGGTTAGAAAAGATAAAAAAGTTAATAACAACTTAGAGAATAGCAGAGAGTGTGAAGGTTGGGTCTGTGGAAGAGTTTCAAGGTCAAGAGAGAAGTGTTATCATCATCCCTACCGTCAGATCATCCTCTGACTCAATAGAGGTTGTTTTACGACACAGCCTTGGTTTTGTAACGTGTTCTAAGCATTTTATTGTGGCAGTGACAAAAGCATAGATGCTTTTGGTGGTACAGTAGAAGGAAATCTTTTGTTACTCAGCCTTGATAATTAAGTTATGCCTCCAGAAGCTGCTTATCGTGGTCAAGAACTACATGTTCTTGTCAATGAAGATAAGGAATAGAAGATTAATCTTTATTTCACAAATGTTGAAACATTTTTCTATTTTTAGTTGATATTTCATTGTTTACTTACAAAATATTACCTGCCTCGACTGCCATGCCTACAGTATTGTACACATGTTTGTTGTTTTGTATTATGGTAATTATATTTATTAGTAGTGTATAATTGTTCTGCCAGTGTCTTTGTTAGTTCAAGGTTGTAATGTCTTTTGCCACATTGGATCAAGTTTTATACTCCTTGGGTTATATCTTTGCTGTTCCTGTCACATAAATTGAGCACTTTTATCTCTTCAATAAATATCTAGATGTATTCATAACAGTGATAAATGTATCACTTACGAGTTGATTGCTTTTCACTGACATTGTTTAC
The DNA here is from genome assembly GCA_958450375.1 of Homarus gammarus. Lineage (NCBI taxonomy): Eukaryota > Metazoa > Arthropoda > Malacostraca > Decapoda > Nephropidae > Homarus > Homarus gammarus. The sequence continues at coordinate 1,381,601 of CAUDMG010001680.1, forward strand.
ATTATGAACCGACAACAACGCATCTCAATACGTCTTACTACACGTACTCGTACACACACGCTCACACGACTTTACAAACACGAATATCTTTGTTTTCACCTAAGTTTCTTACTTTTACAATAATTATATAAATATTTCATATGTACAATGTTTCTTTTTTCTGTTAGTTGTTAGGATGGTATAAAGCAGGGCATAAACCACAGTGGATCATCACACTCTGCAGCAATAACTAATGTCTTTGTGCACCCAACACTGTGTTACTGTATACATGACAAGGTCTCTTAGCCTGTGTTGAGGGCACCAAACTTGGTGGGGAGGTGTGTGTGTGTGTGTGTATGTGTGTGTGTGTATGTGTGTGTGTGTGTGTGTGTTAGTGTCTGTGTGTGTGTGTGTGTGTTTGTGTGTTTTTTTTTTTTTTTTTTTTTTTTAGAAATAATTTTTCATGGGGGTCAGTAGAGGCTCTGATGTGTGTCCTTACGAAATACATGTAATAAATGGCTCTCTTGATGTGAAGTTACATATGTGAGCTTTTTTGGAATACAACCCCAGCATAAAGTGAGGTTCACCTGTACTGCTTAATGATGGTGACAGATTATTTACCTCATGGCCACCCAAACTAGGGGTGGCCATGCTGAGGGAAGGAGGCCAGTGGTCCATATAGGAGGTCAGTGGTCTGTTTAGGGATCCCTTCATTGTTCTTGATAGTCTTGTCAAGCCCGTTACTGTTCTTGATTCCACAGCTTGGGCTGATTGGCCATTCCATAGGTCTACTGTACTACACTGTATGAAGACGTACTTCCTTATATTCGTCCTGCATGACATCTTCGGAGCTTGAAATTGTGTTCCCTCATGTTGGTGGTGCGTGACATCACCAAAAACAACGGCCTGAGTTCATGTTTTCCATCCCTTGTCAAGATCTGCGCTATTGTGTCTTGTGTAAAGAGTTGTCAGTTGTCCGAGGTATTATGATATGAGCACCATGACTGATATATATGTAGAGAGAGAGAGAGAGAGAGAGAGAGATGCTTTACTTGCTGTACTAGGTATGTGTCACAGGGATTCATAGGATTTACATTGGTGGATGAAGGGAAGAGAACACCTGAAAAATGATCAGAGAACAGAATAATTAAGGAAAATATTGAGATAATTTGAGATGGTGAAAAGGAAAGGTGAGAAGAATCTGAAATTTAGACACTTTGTTAATGATGAAAATTTTAGTCTAGGTTTAGAGGTAATAAAAGAAAAAAATGTGATGAAGTGGTAAGTCTATGTTGAATGTGCTGTACTGTAGTTACCAAGGAAGATTTATTACAAATTACTGTATGACCTTTGTAAGTCCGAGAGAACGGGAGTCTTGGAAAAGTTATGATTAATGCTGTGATAAATAGAGATATTAGAAACTTCTTTGTTCATTATGACTGTAGCAATCTGATGCTGTTATATAGAATTCTGTCATGTGTCTTTTGTCCAACTCAGATGTATCCTGTAAAAGGTTGTCACCATGCAATTTTATTATTATTTTGTCTCATTTTGACTTTCACATTCTTTAGTTGAAATTTTTTTAAATGATTGCATGAATATCCAAGGTATCCATATCCCTTGTCCTCAGTACACCTCAGCTTTCCAACATGTTTATAGCCAAAGAAACATTTCCATGTTCTAACATTGTTAATCTAATGTTGGAAATTTCCCTTGTCAGATTTAGTGAAGGTTAAATTAAAGTATAACAACTCTGTGCTGATGTTATTGTTGTTTACAAACATTCTTACCTCGGCCTGAATTTAAAGATTGCTGATTATGTCAAAGGTAGCTTTGTGACATTACAACGGGAGTAAGTGCCAATTAATCAGCATGTCGAGGAGTACCTTTATAGGAAACTTGTGTATTATTTATAATTTGACCACATCTGCTAAAACTCGAGATAATAAGTCAGGCATTGATTGGGCCAGACAGACTTTTTATCTGGAAATTGAGAAGTAACTTGACTTAAAGGTATAGAGTAATTGACATTTTAAATATTCTAATTGTGTTGTAATTACTGTATTTCAAGGTGCATTATTTCACACAGATTATTTTAAATTTAATTTTTTGAGCCTAGATTTGGATGTGAAAGAAGTGTTGGTCAAGGGAGTGGTTTAGGGTCTACTCAAGTGGTAGAGCCTTCAGAGAAGAGAAAGTAAATGATTGGTAAAAGTGTGTAATTTAAAGGTGAATGGTAGGAGAGGGAGGGGGGCATGTGAACAAGACAAAGATGTGAAGGAGAGGGTGGCGGTGAAGTGATGAGGATGGAAATAAGAGGGGGTGGGTGGGTGTGTGAGTGAATGAATAGTAAACGTAACGCTGGTGGGCAATTGAAAAGGTATAAGGATAGTCTTAAGACAAACCTGAAAAGGTGCCAAATCGACCCCCCCTCACCTGGGAGTTGATTACTCCACATTGTAACGTTTGGAGGAGCACCACCTGAGAAGGTGTCACTTCTTTTGAGTTAGCCCAACTACAAACCAAGGCAGATAAGCGCCAACGTCTGAAAGACGCCGCCACCACCCCTCCCACAGTAGATGGAGCCCTCCACATGCGCAACAAATGTGGACGACTGCGGGTCCCATATCGGGCTCTTTAGTCACCTCAAAACTCACCAACCTAGGTGACATCCCTAATAACCCATATCATTTTACCATAGCTGGATGATCGTCATACTCGATTCCAAGTGACAGCAAAGTAGTAGTAATAGTGTGGGTGTTGGGTATGTGTTTGTGTGAAAAAGCCAAGATCATGGTACTTAGTGTATTTTGGGGAAGGACTTGCTGTTGGTGGGTGTTGCTGACTTGTGTGAGGTGTTCAGTAAACCTGATTGGGAGCCATGTTGTAGAAGGTGAGTAATATTACTGTACCATTGTGACATAGGTCTTATACAGCAGTGAGAATGAATGATAAGTAAAAAATCTGAATGGAGAAAATTGTGTGTGTGTGTTTGCTTGCTTCCAGCCACCCTACAGATAGCAGGAAGGAAGCAGTTTAACCAAGAAATACAGGAAATCGATAAAATTGCATGGTGATAATATTGAAAGGGGAGGGGGGGGGGGACCACCACTTTCCAATTGTCATAAGAGCCCCGTTTGTGTTAACTGCTGAGAGGTAGGAGGTGAAAGTTTCATCACATCCCAACTTTGCCTTCAGATTATCTCAGGATCAATAGTGTGACATTCTTGTAGTGTAATATATATAGCAATGTTTATATATAATTATACAGTAAAATGGAACAGAAAGATCACAACTTTTTTACTTGCCTATACATAATACTGTATAACATTTTTTTTTTATATTGAACTGAAAACACAAGATAATAAAGTATGTAATATAAACTTGGATAGTATTTTATATTTATTTTACTGACCTTTGTAAAAAGATCTTTGTTCTAAGACTACTGTACTATTTTCATATACTCCATTTGCTCATTTGAACTTTATGTACTTCAACACGAAAGCTTTGTCTGTACAGTGGTCCGCCTACCAACAAGCACAGCTGGTTCCACAGTCACTCGTAAACTGAATATTATTTCAATGGGATATTTGGTAAAAGATTCCAACTCGCAGAAATCCCTCAGGGACACCGGCACCACCAGGGGCCCTGCCATGTGTGCTGTCACCCCCAGGGACATCAGGGTTGTCGGGCAACTCCCAGAGATGGCGGCGTTACAAGTGGCCCTTCCAAGTACAGCAGCGCCCCTAGGGGCTCTCCCAGGGACAGCAACACTCACAGGGTACCTCGCAGAGACAGCACTGCCCCCAGGGACCCCCCCCCCCAAAGACTGCAGCACCCCCAGGGGCCCTTGGGGCCCTTCAGTGGCTCTGGCATCCCCAGGGGCACTCCCAAGGAGAGCAGCGCTTCAAGGGGCCTTGCCAAGGGCATTGGCGCCCTCAAGAGCCTTCTCAGGGGAATTGGCGCCCCAAGGACCCTCCCAGGGACGGCAGCGCCCCCAGGGTCCTTGCCAGGGACGGCAGCAACCCCAGGATTCCTGCCAGGGGCTCTCCTAGGAACAGTGGCACTCAAGGGGCCCTCAAAAGAATGGCGGCTCTCCCAGGGGCGGTGGTGCCCACAGGGTCCATGCCAGGGACAGCGGTGCTCCCTGGGGCTTTCCAGGGATGGTGGCGCTCCAAGGGGGCAGAGGCGGTGGTACCCCCATGGACTCTCAGGGACGGCGGCGCCCCCAGGAGTTGTGGCACTCCTAGGGGCTCTCCCAGGGACAGCAACGCCCCTAGCACTCCTCGCAGGGTATGGCAACGCCCCCAGGGGTGCTGGCACCCCCAGGAGCTCTCCCAGAGGCCCTCCTAGGGACGGCAACAACCCCAGGGGCCCTCCCAGGGATGTTGGCGCTCCAGGGGGCGGTGACACCCCTAGAGACAGCGGCGCTCCCAAGTACGGTGGCGGCCCCAGGGGGCCTGCCAGGGACAGTGGCCCTTCCAGGGACGGCGGCGCCACCAGGAGCCATATCAGGGGCGGCAGTGACCCCAAGGGCTCTCCCAGGGACAGCGGCGCTCCCAGTGGTCCTCCCAGGGACGGTGGCGACCCCAGGGACCCTGCAAAGGGCTATGGTGCCCTTAGGGATTCTCCCTTCTTAGAGCACACATCTGAGTGGCAGTAGAACTGGCGATAGCCGGCTATTTAATCGATGACTGTGGCCAAGGTGCGAGGGCACTGGGAATACACTATCACATGTCCATTTGATGACAACTGACGGCCCATAAGAAAGTTACCGTGGGTGATGTAATTAAATAAACCTTATGTGTAACCCAGGCACTGGCTCCTCCAGGGGCTCTCCCAGGGGTCCTCTCAGGGACGGCAGCACTAGCACACCCAGGCACTCCCAGGGTTGAACCCAGGGGCTCTCCCAGGAAAAGCGGCTGTCCCAGGGACGGTGGAGCCCCTAGGGGCTCTCCTGGGGATGGCGGCCCTCTCAGGGTCTGTGGCGCCCCTAGGGACCCAGTTATGGGCGCAGGGGCTCTCCCAGAGTCATTGGTGCCGTTAGGTGCACTGACACCCTCAGGGACTCTCCCAGGGACAGCCGCGATTCCAGGAGCTCTCTCAGGTACTGTGGCGCACTGAGGGGCCCAACCAAGGAAGGCGGCGCCTCCAGAGTAACTACCAGGGGCACTGCCGCCCCCAGGGGGTCTTCCAGGGCCAGCTGCCCTCCCAAGGGCCCTCCCAGGGACGGCAGCGCTCCAAGGGGCAGTGCTAGGGGCGATGGCGCCATCAGAGCCCTTCTAACGACGGCGGCTCCGCCAGGAAGCCTGCCAGGAGCGCTGGCGCCCCCAGGGATATCCTGGTTCTCAGGGACCTTACCAGGAAAGGTGATTTTCCCACGGGTCCTGCCAGGGGCGCTGGCGTCCCTAGGGACTCTCAGGGGTCCACTCAGGGACGGTGGCCCCCTAAGATCCCTACCAGGGGCGCTGGCGCCCACAGGGACTCTCCCAGAGACAGCTGTGCTCCAGAGAGCCCTCCCAGAGACTGTGGCGCTCCCAGCGGAACTGCGAGGGCGTTTGCTCCTCCAGGGGCTCTCCCTGGGACAGCTGCACTGCCAGGGGCCCTTTCAGGGACGACAGCACTCCAAGGGGCCGTTCCAGAGGCGGTGACGCAATTTGGGGTCCTCCCAGGGACATCGGCACCCCCAAGGGCCCTGCCAGGAGCGACTCTTTCATGGACAGCCGCGCTCCCAGGTGCCCTCCCAAAGACTGCAGCGCTCCCTCCCAGAGGCCCTCCTAAAGACTGTGGCGCTCCCAGGGGCCCTCCTAAAGACTGCATCGCTCCCAGGGGCCCTCCCAGGGACGTCGGCTCCCCAAAGGGCCCCGCCAGATGCGCTGGTGCCCCCAAGGGCTATCCCAGGGACAGTGGCACTCCCAGGTGCCCTCCAAGGGACGGCGACGCTCAAAGAGGCCCTTTCAGGGGCGGTGGTGCAACCAGGGGCCCTCCTAGGGACGGCGGCGCCCCCAGGAGCTCTGCCAGGGGCGTTGGCTCCCCCAGTGGCCCTGCCAGGGGTGCTGGAAACTCCAGGGACTCTTTTCAGGGACAGCCACATTCCCAGGGGTCCTCCTAGGGATTGCGGCGCTCCCAGGGACGGTGGCGCCCCAAGGGCCCCTGCAAGATGCGCTGGCGCCCTAGGGGCTATTCCAGGGACAGCGGTGCTCTCAGTTGCCCTCCCAGGGAAGGCGACACTCCAAGGGGCCCTCTCAGAGGTGGTAGCACAACCAGGGGACCTTCCAGGGACGGCAGCGACCCCAGGGGCCCTGCCAGGAGTGCTGGCGCCCCTTGGGACTCTCCCAGGGACAGATGCGCTCCCAGAGGACCGCCTAGGGGCGACGGCGCCCCAGGGGCTTCATCGTGGTGTTGTACATATTGCATACTTCCAGCAATCCCTTACTTAACTGTGATTGGTGGACTAAAATGTAAACCTACCAAATTACAGCCAATAGGAGAACAGAGCAAACAGTCAGCACAACACCCCAACTTATGTTTTCCTGTTGGATATATAATCTCCTTTTCATTGTTCAGGATGTGATGACACTGGAAATGTGATGGGCAGTGTATTTATTTAACATAATATATCTCAGAGTTTTAAATAGCGCAAACACAACTACCCCCAGGGACGACGGCGCCCCAAGGGCTTCATCCTGGTGTTGTACATATTGCATACGTCCAGCAATCCCTTACTTAACTGTGATTGGTGGACTAAAATGTAAACCTACCAAATTACAGCCAATAGGAGAACAGAGCAAACAGTCAACACAACACCCCAACTTATGTTTTCCTGTTGGATATATAATCTCCTTTTCATTGTTCAGGATGTGATGACACTGGAAATGTGATGGGCAGTGTATTTATTTAACATAATATATCTCAGAGTTTTAAATAGCGCAAACACAACTGCCCCCAGGGACGACGGCGCCCCAAGGGCTTCATCCTGGTGTTGTACATATTGCATACGTCCAGCAATCCCTTACTTAACTGTGATTGGTGGACTAAAATGTAAACCTACCAAATTACAGCCAATAGGAGAACAGAGCAAACAGTCAGCACAACACCCCAACTTATGTTTTCCTGTTGGATATATAATCTCCTTTTCATTGTTCAGGATGTGATGACACTGGAAATGTGATGGGCAGTGTATTTATTTAACGTTATATATCTCAGAGTTTTAAATAGTGCAAACACAACTGTCCCCAAGGACATCCCAGAGGCGACGGCGCTGCCAGGGGTTCTCTCAGGAATGGCGGCGATCCCAGGGGCCCTTCAAGGAGCGGTGGCACCCTAGGGCCCTCCCAGGGGTGATGACCCACCCAGGGGCCCTCCTAGAGGCGGTGGCTGCCTTAGGGGACCTACCGGGGGCAGTAACGCCCCCAAGCGCCCTTCCAGGGGCGGTGATGCCCCCAGGGGCATTCCTAAAGGCGGTGTCGTCTCCAGGGGCCCTCCCATGGTCGTCAGGGGCCCTCCAGGAGGCTATGGCGACCCCAGAGACACTCCTAAGAGTGGTGGTGTTTCCAGTGGCCCTCTTAAGGGCAGTGGTGCCCCCAGGGGCCGTTGCACGGGCGGTCACGCCCAGGGAACTCTTCCAGGGGCGGTGATGCCCCCAGAGGCACTCCTAAGGGCGGCGTCGTCCCCAGGAGCCCTCCCATGGTCGGTGAGGGCCATCCGAGAGGCTGTGGCGACTCCAAAGGCACTCCCAGTGGTGGTGGTACACCCAGGAGCCCTATCAGAGGCAACAGTGCACCCACGGGTCCTTATAGGGTCGACAGCGCCCCCAGGGGGAACTACCTAAGGGTGGCAGCGCTCCCTGGGACGCTTTTTAGGGGTGGTGGCGCCCCCAGGGGCCGTCTCAGGGGTAGCAGTGCCCCCAGAGGCTCACTCACGGGTGGTGGCGCCCTCAGAGGCTCTCCCAAAAGCCGTGGTAACCCCAGGGGCCCTCTTAAGAACGGTGGCACCCCCCAGGGGTCATCCCAAAGGCAGTGACGTCCCTAAAGGTGCTCCCAAAGGTGGCGGCGCCCCCAGAGAACCACCCACGGGCCCTTCCAAGGTCGGCGTGGGCCCTCCGTTTAGGCTCTGGCGACCCCAGGGGCACTTCCAGGTGTGGTAGTGCCCCCAGGGGCCCTTTCAGGGGTGGCGGCGTCCCCAGAGGCAACACTCACGGATGGTGGTGCCCCAAGAGCCGTGGTAACCCCAGGAGTCCACTTAAAAGCGGTGGCGTCCCCAGGGCCATCCCAAAGGCAGTGGCGTCCCTCAGGGGTCCTCCCATGGTCGGCGGGGTCCCTCCGTGAGGCTCTAGCGACCCCAGGAGCACTCCCAGGTGTAGTGGTGCCCCCAAGGGCTCTCTCAAAGGCGACAGCTCACCCACAGGCTCTCATAGGGTGGGCAGCGCCCCCAGGGGGACTTCCTATGGGTTGTGGCACTCCCAAGGACACTCCTTACGGGTGGCGGTGCCCCCTGGGCCCTTCCAGAGGTGGCGGCGCTCATAGGGGGCCTTCCCAAATGCGGAGGCGCCACTAGGGAACCTCACAAGAGTGGCAGCGCCTTTAGAAGGCCCTCCCTAGCTTGGTGGCGACCCCAGGGACTCTTTTTAAGGGTGGCGGAGATCCCAGGGACTCTCTCAGTGATAGCGGCACTCCCAGGGACTGCTGTGCCCCCAGGGACCCTGCCAAAGGCGCTGGTGCCTCCAGGGGTCCTCTCAGGGATGGCAGTGCCCCCAGGGGTTCTTCCAGGGACAGCTGCATTCCTAGGGACCCTCCCAGGGACACAGGCACTAGCTGGGTCCCTCTCAGGGACGGTGACGTCAATATGGGCTCTCCCAGGGACAGCAACGTTCCCAGGGTGCCCTCTCAGGGGCGGTGGTGCCCCCAGGGGCCATGCCAGGAACAGTTGTGCTCCCAAGGGCCCTCACAGGGATAGCAGCACCCCCAGGGGCCCTTTCCGGGACGGCAGCACCCCCAGGGACTTGATCTCACTCTCCTTTACTGTATATATATATATTATACTGTATATATATTAGTTTGTCTTAAGAATACATAATCCAAGAGTAAATGTATGTAAATGTATTCAGGTACGGTAATGGAGACACTGGAGCTAAATTTGTACTTGAGGTTCTTGGACACAGCTTTGGCTGTGGGTGTGACTCCACATACTTACTTCAAAATAATAATTAATATAAAAAGTGTATTTTACTGCAAAAAGTATCTTTGCTATTTTGACAAAATTCTGCTGTATAAGCTGATACATGTATATATGTATACTGTATACATATACAGTGGTCCCTCGGTTAACAAGCACAATCCATTCTAGAAGGTTGCTCGTTAACCGAAACCATTGTTTCAATGGGTTTTTGGGTAATTGGTTCCAGCTCACCGAAAATTACATACAAACTAAAAATAAATGCAGTAAAGTACACTTATTTTGAGGTGTGTATGTAGAAGGCTCCTGGATGATGATGATGATGATGGGAATTAGAATGGGGGTGGAGGAGAAGGGAGAAGAGAAGGCATTGGGGTGGAAGAGAAGTCACCCCATGGCACCATTTCACCCATAAAATTTTAGTTCTCTTGGTGTAATTCAAGATTATTTACTTTAAATCAACATTGCACTGCATTATATATTGTCAATATGTAAAATAAATTTCAAAATGACCAATAATTTGCTTGCAAACACAGAAAAAAGCATTTAGTTGATGAGAGTCTCAAGCAAGATGTTTCTTCCACTGAAAAGACAGAGAGACTGGCGCCTGTTTGGTGTGTTGTCAGGCTGGATGGCGTGCATGAAACTAGTTTCCTTACCTTCAACTATGTTCAATAATTGTTAAAATGAATAAAAAATTTAATATTAAACTTTTAAACTTATTGAATAGTGTAAACTTCTTGGTATTTACTAAAATAGTAAGGAATTTAAGCCGTAAAACCGATTATTGTATTGGCGGACTAATACTACAGCTGGTGGACCGCCAAATGCAAGTGAAAACATGTTCAGGTCGGCTCGTAAAAAACTTGTTAATCGAGGGATTGCTCGTTAACTGAAGTTAAGAATCTTATGGAAGGCAACTCGTTAACCGAGGGATCACTGTATTATCATACAGTAATATATACAAATATACATAGAGAGATGGTGGAGAATCTTAAATTTGGCAGTGGCTTTATTATGTGGTAGAGTCTATGTATAGATGGTGTTATAACTTCAGGATCTGTATAGATGATTTTTATATTGAGTGTTCTCTCAGTCACCCCTGCCACTGTTTATAGGTTAATCAGCATGTTCAGCAGTTAGCTATACAGTGATTTTGAACAAAATTGAAGTGACGAAAATTGCAGTTGAAATGGTAAGCCTTACCTCTTAGTGATCTTTGGGTTGGCAAACCCATTTTCTCCAAGAAGTGGATTTTAATGTGTATAACTATTTAAGTACAACCAGAGTAGTGTAAAAACACACAAAAACTTCTAATGAAATACCATAGGTAACAAGTAATCAGCAATCCAGGAGTCATTAGTGCAAGTAATTGCCCAAATATTACAATTTTAACCAAAGATTCTTAAATACCTATACAGTACAGTACTGCACTGACCTCCACGTGTTTGTCCAGTTAGCTACCTTACTACAAATTGGCCCTAGACCTTTGTTGCATATACTGTAAAGTATACAGTCTCATGAATGGTTATAATATGCTTTGTGGGACACTACAAGACTGAAAGGAATATATTGTTTGTTTAGTTTGACTGTCCTCAGGCTGGGGCCACGTAGGCCATCTTTAGCTCCTCATCACACAACAACCAACTTAAAAAGGAGAAGTTTAAACAATCACAGTACATTTAAATAAAGTATTTTATTTAACATTTTAAAAAGCAAAATGTACAGCTTAGTTACAAGATCTTATGGGTGATCATAATCAGATAAAATGCTGCCCTTATCTGCCAGATGATCCGCCATCGGACGCTGCCCCTTCACACAATCACCAGCCCACACAATGCCCTGCTTGGCTATGCTTTCAAACATTAAAGGATTTTTAAACATGTGGATTGTATCACTAATAGGATGACAGCCCCGGTTTATGTCAGAGCACAACTCATAAGTGTTTGTGTTACAGCAAGTGGCCTCATAATAAATGCACATGGTTGGGGCAACAGTTTAGGACCAATATTGCATCTTTCCATGGGACTCGAAAAAGGATATTCCATTCTAAATTACACAATAGAGGATTCCCTTTCCATGTAAAAAATGCCTAACCAGTGTACAAAACATAAATAGAAATCCTCAAATTGTACTGAAAATATTCAATAATATCTCAAGGCTGCACTGACCATATATTGCAGTTAAATATGACTAAAAGAAATTTGTTTACAATCAAAGGTCAGATAAATAAATGCTCTTAAAAAGGCAGGGAAACATGTCATCTGCTATATGAAAATATTCATAATCATCATAACTAAAGCTCTCATACCAATGAGAATGGAAATCATATTTAAAACAAAAATTATGTTTCCCTATGAAAGACAAGAGAAGAAATGCAAAATCTACACAAAGTACAAAGAAAAAAGAAAAACAAGTACAAATGGAGAGTCACCATACAGCGCTCTGCCAATAGTTTACACGGTTTATGCTACAATAAATACAAACAAAAAAGCCTCTACAGCTGGATACAAACCTAACCACAAAAGATGACTTTATTGCGTTCTAAAGCCAGATCCAAGCCGACTTACCTTAGACCGACATGTTGTACATATATACTCGAGTTATGATTATCCGCTGGGAAACAGGGGCCCGAAACGCCACAATTCCTGCCATCACTAAAACATTATGCTGACATTGGCCTCACACCAAGCTCAGTATCACAACGTAAAAGACTAAGACGTTTCATCACTAAAATAAACTTAGATAACACTGCCCTATAACAATTAAGCACACTTCTCAGTCAATTAATCGATTATTTAAGATCACTTTGTACTTAGATGAAAATCAGGCTTCACCCTGAGTCCATTAAACTGAACTCAGAACACCAGGATCACGCCAAAATACAGGTATCAACATTATTTTGCTCACTAAGGGTTCCTCCACATATCATGGAGTCTCTAAATTATTAACTTGACCATCAAAGTTGCCAAGTAAAAGTAAATTAGTTATATTATCATTTCTTTAAACCATGTATAAACACCATAAATAAGTATCTAAAATATAGCTCTCACAACAGGCCCAAAAATATGAGTTTTCACTAAAAAATCTTTGTGTAATTCAAGCAATACAGATGTCAGGGTTCTTCAAAACACTTAAAAGTTTGTGTTGTTTCACTTGATCACATACCCTGACTCACCCTTATATCACTAGTCAAAATATTGCCTAGTTTTGCATAAGTCATTGATACTTTCAGTAATTGGATCCAGCACAGTCAACACCAACATTGCACTTGCGTTGACAGTTGCTACTCATTAATAAGCACCATAATTAAAATACTGAGATTTGAGTGTTGAGACTATCGACGCATGGTGCCGTTGAGCTGTAGTGGCGGCATATAAGAATATGGTGGGTACATGGTGTTCTGGGGCTGGGAGCGTGGGTCCTGGTACTGGCCAGCAGCCTGGGGATGCATATTCATCATCTGCATGGGCAGCTGCTGATTCATAAATGAAGGGTTGGTCAGGTACGATGTGTTGAGGGCCGACATGGCCCCCGGTTGGCCCGGCATTCGGTAACCATTCATTTGGTACCCCAACACTGTTGGGGCCATCATATTGGAGGACATCTGAGCTGCTGCTGCCTGGTGTGACTTGTATTTATATGATAACGGCACCTGGGACTGTAAGTTTGAGATGGGTGGCGTCATATTACGCTGGGCAGCGGCTGCAGTGACTGTAGGTGGCGGAGTTACGGTGTGAGACGGGGGAGGAGTCACGGTGTGTGGAGGAGGAGTTACGCCTGCACAAGGAGGCGGTGGCACAATGTCCATGATCCCATTTGTGAGCTGCTGTAACCGTGCTATACTACAGGAAGAGGCACTTCCCTGTGCTCCTCCTGGATGCTGCTGCTCATTAGCCATGGGAGTTGGAGTAGGAGATGGTCCTGGGGGGCTTGAATTAAGAAAGTGGTAATTGCCTCCTGAAGGTCCACACACACTTGGGGCATTGGCTGCATGGGTAGCACGCTGAGATGAGGCAGATGAGGAGTTTTGAATGGTGCGTTGGGCCGAAGCTGACGAGTTATGGCTTGTACCTTGCTGCGGAGTGCTTGGGCCTCCCATGCGTGACTGTATAACCGAGGTCATATACGAAGACGAATGGGCAGGAGTGTGTGCCTGAGCATATGTTGTCACAGATGGCTGTGGCAGGTAGCCCTGGCTGATCATTGACCCATGATGCCCCAACATTTGCTGGTGAGGACTCATCATGTAATTTGCATGATGACCAAAGTTTTGCATTTGTGAATGTGAGTGTGTGACATGAGGTGTGCGAGGTGGATGCGGGGTATGGGCACCATGAGGGTGGTAGGACATAGGGTGGTGCTGTCCCAGGCCTGAGGGTGGGTGGGGTGTTGATGCTACCATTCGTTGGGTCATTACATTTACTTGATTTGAGACATGCATGGCTGCTACAGACTGGGGAGACAACTGAGTGCTAAGATTGGATGGTGGCCGGGAACCTGCAGAAGCAGCCTGTGTTTGTGGCTGTGAAGGAGGTTTGGGCTGGATATGCCGCTGTTTAGATGGCTGATGCTTAGCTGGAGCTTGATGTGAATGTGTGTGGGGTAGTGTTACAACCCCTATCGCAGGAACAGTTTGAGCAGCTGCCTGTGTAATGATGGCCTGTGGTTGTGGCTGTGGTTGAGGAATTGGTTGTGGCAATATAGGGGTTGGTGTTGGAGTGGTCCTTGTTATGTGTGGAGGAGTAGGAGTAGTAGGTTGAGTGTGAGTTGGAGTGGTAGGCTGTACATGGGTTGGAGTAGTGGGCTGTACGTGGGTGGGTGTCGGAGGCTGGACCTGTTGGCTGGATATTTGAGCACAATCACTATAGCTCTGTGGTGTTGACGCTTGCTGAGGGGGTTCAACTGAGTGTGCCATTTCATTACTAGATATAGATGTTGGCGACTCAATGCCAAGCTGTGACACATCAAAATCACCTTGTGAAGAATACCCATGCATTGAATGCACAGAATTTGTGGTTGAATCTGGTGTATACACTCCCATACTGCTAACTTCCTGTTGGTGTGGTGGGGTAGGGGTAGGTGCTTGACGGGTGATCACAGATGTGGTGTTGGTGGACCCACAAGATGAGGGTGGTGTGCTACCTGCTGAAGAATTTATTACTTTAGGTCCATCTCCAACTTCTAATGCAAGGTCGTGTGTGTGTGCCGCCTCTTGGCCCGTAGGATGATTATCTACTTTAGGGGCATCAACGGGCTCATACGTCTGTTCCATTTGTGAAGCAAGGGTCTCTTCTTGGCGACCAGCAGCACTAAGAGTATCTGGTACTCCAGGAACTGTGGCCTGGACATGTGGCTCACTCACATTACCTTCACTCTCTTGAGAACATTCCTTGGCTTGTTCTTGTTGATTTTCTGGTTGTTGCTGATGCTGCAAGTCTTCTATCACAGGCTCACAATGCTGATCTTTACTATCTTGTTCCTCTTGACTGTGGTGACTAGATACTGTGGATAGCAAGGGAGTTTCAGCTACAGGCACAGGTTCCCCAACTACTGGCAAGTGACATGAAGACCGTGTGTCCTCAAGGCTAATTGGCTGAGGGGAAAGGCCCATTCGTGGGGGGGAAGCTGGTTGCATTGGTTCAACTGGTACCTCTGGCACTGGAGATGAGGGAGAGTGGAGAGGGGCAGGAGATCCAATTGAGGATGGTGAAGGTGGAGATCCTAGGGACTGTGGAGAGGTAGGTGTAACAGGAGCAGGGGCACAGGGTGGCTCTAATGGCGAGTCTGAAGGAAGCAAGGACGGCACAGGGGAAGGTGATGTGGGTGATGGAGGAGCTGGGGCAGGAGGTGGGGAGCTGGGGATGGGTGATGGGGGGACAGAGGATACTGGGGATCTAGAGTGATCAAGAGAATTAGTAGGACTTGGTGGGATTATTTCATTTTCTGACTGTAAGGAAGGACACGGAGGAATGACTGGTGAAGGTGGATGTGAGAGTGTAGACACATTTAGTTGGGGAAGGGCTGGACCAAGACTCTTGGGTTCCTCTATAATCTCCGACGGTCTGTTATCCTCACCCAGTGTGGGGTCTCGTTCCTCTGTTCCTCCCCAGATGCTCTCCACAGCCTTGGTTACTTCCTCCTGGTAGGCTTCATCCACTCTACCATCTCCTACTTTACATTCTACAACTTCATGAACTTCCTCTACTGGGGGTGGAGTGCTGTAATTCTCATGCTCTATACAGTCTCCATTGGGGACACTCTCACAGGTTCCGTTCATGATGCTGGCCACAGCCTTGTCTGCCTCACTTAGTTCCTGCTCTCCATCCCCACTTGCTTCTTTCTCCACTACCACCTCCTTAGCAGGGTCGTGGTTTTCTTTTTCCACTTCCATTTCGTCTTCTCGTCTTTCAGCTTCTCCCTTGTCATTTGTATTTAAGTGTTTACTGTTGGAGGAAGCATCACACTCTTTAACGTTCTCCAGATCACTGGTAGAATTTGTCAGGTTTTGCACTACATCATCACTACTGTTTTGCACTACTTCATCACTGCTACTTTTGTCCGCAGTCTTACACTGACCATTATTTTCCACCGCACGATTTTCCTCACACACTTCCATTCCCTGGCTCTTTTCTTCATTTTTCTTCACCACAGTACTTTTCTCAACACTCTTGAGAGGTATACCATTTTCCACTTCCTCACTTTTGGGTTTGTCTTCCTGCATAGGCTCATGTGTCTCCAGCTGGGTCTCCATCAACTCCAGCTGACTGTCTGTCACTTGCAGGCGGTTCTCTTTTGTTTCTAGTTTGTTCTCTGTCACTTCTAACTGTTGCTTTTTCGCTTCCAACTGGTTCTCTGTCACTCCCAACGGATTCTCCACCTCCTCCAGATGATTTTCTGTTGCCTCCATCCGGGTCTCCTTTATCTTCAGCTTCTTTTCATCACTGACCTTCCGGTGGTTCTCCGTCAGTTTGTTCAGCTGCTCAGGATCCTCATGCAAACTTTCTTGCAGCTCACCAGCATCCACTGCAGGAGGCTTTTGCTCCCCTTTACACTGGAATGGAAAAAATACCTTCATTACTTACAAAACCTCTATACATGTAGTGGGAGATTCATCAGACACACACACATATTCACAAGCAAAAAGTATTCAATATTACCTCATGCAACTGACCTGATGACCACGAAGAAACCTCCAATTTATAAAATTTTAACACACCAGTCTTCTCAACACTACCAAAACCACTAAGATTATAACTAACACAGTTTACATCAAAGTCCATCATATAAACCCACTTAGGTTTCAATGCTATATATTTGTAGGCTTTGTCTGTATAACAAGGCAGATTGGGACACACACATATCTATAGTTAATCTTTATGTTGACTCTATGTTTCTTATGTTTCTGTATTTAAAGCTTTTGTCAATCAAGTGACCCACTCCCCGATTTCATCAGATGTAACTTATCGTCTCTGTTCATTGTATATTTTCAGCCTTCGGGCTGCCATGTTATCTTAATAAACCGTTAATTTTTATTATTATTATTATTATTATTATTATTATTATTATTATTATTATTATTATTATTGTTATTGTTATTATTATTATTATTATTACACACACTTTCTAAAACATGTCACAGAAAATCCTACAGTAATTCTCTAAGCGGCCTCTTAGTTTTGCTCTCCCAAACAGTAAGTAATCATCAGAGTGTTTTCAAAGATATATAATGGTGTATGTAAGTCTAAACCACAATAATATCTCAGGGATCCATATGGAGAGAAATATAAATACTGTACGAGAGGAAGAAAATGTAAACAAACAATGGTAAGAAAATAAAACGAGAGAAAAATAATTCTTTCAAAGGGAGATGTAGTATAAAATGAACCGTGTCGACAGGGAAAGACATAACCTACCCCTTTCTCTCTCTCACCGGTGATCACGACAAACTTTGAAATGTTATCTATGTTTCAAGCTGAGCAATCTATCTATTCAATTAGAGGACTTGACTTCCATCTAAGTGAAAATAAATGGCAAAATCCTGATGGGGAAGGAATCCACACCTCCACTATTCCTTTCCCGCATCCTGCTTCAAAATTAAATTAGAAGGCTACTTCACTACATTAACCTTACCGCAATCTCATCCATAAGGGCTCGAGTACAGATCATAGTAGTAATAATAAATAAGGGTCTTGAGAATGAAATGGTGATAGTTTGTGGTTATTTGTCACCTCTATGCTACCATGGTGCCAGCATCTAACACATGCACTAGAGTAATATCATGCTCATCCATTACTTGATATCACAAACGACTCACTTTTGGTCTCCCCCGTCCCCGGCCCGACGGTCTACCCGGGCCCCGACCTCGGCCGCGATTTGAGTTCTTTGGGCCACGAGGCACACCCTTGGGCCAGCCACGCTTCCTAACAAGCGAGGGTTGGTCACTCTCACTTGCTTTATCATCTGGATCAGAGGTCACCTTGTTCTCTACATTAGCACCTGATCTGGCTTCTGTCTTGTGATCTCCTCCTTGTTTCTTGTCTTCTATTGACTGAAAACACAAAACAAAAGCATTCTTATTAATAAAAAATAATAAAAATAATTATTCACAGCAGTTGATGACAGCACACTTTCATTTTTATTCTGTATAATATTAATAATAATAATAATAAAGGGGTTTTCAATGTTATGTTGTTTTAATGCCAGGTACTGTATTGTACCCAGATGCAAATGCAGATAAATATTATCCCTCTACAGTAGTCTCAGTCAGTCAGCCATTTAGGCCGCTGAAAAATATGTGTTCTGCTATGGTGCTGCTCTTCTACAGCAAAGTCCCATCATATCTGGTTTATTCCTATTACTTCATGTAAGCATATACCACCCCTAAACAGTACTTCCTTACAGTTCATTTTTCTCATATAGGAAGTGACATTCTCCTAAACTCAATGGTGTCTGTTTACTTGTTGACTTTTGGGAATAGTTTACCAAAGCTAAAACTGAGTATAAGCCGTTATAAGTCTGGCCAATCCACTAAATCAACTAATACTAAGTTCAAGATGTGTGACCACCAGGTACTGCTCCCCACCTACAGTACAACAGACCAACTACTGTGGCCTTGTGTCTGGTGTACCACAGACCACTCTTATCTTGGTGACATTGTTTACTATAGAGGTAAACATAACCTGTTGTTTTCTCTGCCATTTGACAATTTATCCTACTTTCCTTTAGATTTTTATTCAATAATTATTAATTTTATATGCATTAACATATATTAAAGTTAGTTTTATGGAATTGAAAGTGTCTGTAGCACTAAAAAGATGTCAACTATGTAATACAGCACTATACTGCTACTCTCAAACAACCACCACTTCTGGAGAACATGGCAGAAGCCCAGTCACGAGGATTCTGGATATTAAAGAGTTTACTGCACCAATTAACTCATGTTAATATTCAGTCAACAAGTATTACCAAGTCAAATAACAAGTGTAATGCTGTAACACCTCCCATCAAGTCTGTGGGTCCTCTTATGGTACATACAGTATCAGGTTTAGTGTTAACCAGCAGATTTTTACTTTGCGGTTTTCAGTTATTCGCGGATGAAACCCTGGGTGTACCCAAGAAAGTCGGTGGGTAGTTTTAAAGCTGCCGTCATTATTGCGGCTGGGACAAGGAGCCATTCGTTCTAGAGAGAGTAATTTCCTTTACCTGTACAGTATTGTAAATATGTTTGTGTATGTAGACACACACACAAATAAATAATTATATTGGAAAATCATCTCATAAATAATTAGAAACAAATTTATTAATAATGTGACAGTCAACCCTCATGTACGAGCTCTATTACAGTAGTTTATTAATGGAGCACGAACTTGAGGGTAGACTATCACATTATTAATAAATTTGTTTCTAATTATTTATGAGATGATTTTCCAATTATTATTTATTTGTATGTGTGTGTGTGTGTGTGTGTGTGTGTGTGTGTGTGTGTGTGTGTGTGTAGACACATACACACACACTATCACATTCACTGGACATAAATGGGAGCTTTATGACCCCCCACACACCCTTCATACATCGTCACACTTTACTCCCTTGACTTTCCAAAGTACCACGTGCTATTCACAAAGAAACCATCTATCCCGCTCACTGAGATACCTCTACACTTACACCCCTATTCACCACAACAGTAAGAACGCACAATGCCTTGAACAGTCAGTCAGTCAGTCAGTTAGTCTCTTGACACTCTCTAAACTGTACTCACATTACTCCAGTTCTCGGTTCTCTCTGGCTTTTACCTATAGCATGTAACTTCTGTAAATATATTGATTTGTTACTGCAGTTTTTAAACAAAGATACATACTGTATTGACCTCCCCCACTGCAATTTTTTGGACAGACACATACTGATATCTTATGGCAGTTTACAGACAGACACATATTGACCTACCACTGCATTTTGTTTTAGATAAACCTTCCAGTGCAGTTTTTAGTGGTTATAAACATGTCACTACATATTAATATTCTTTTTAACTCCCCTTGACATTTGGCTTAACAGTACTGCTGAAGGAGACAGTGTCATCAGGTCACACTCCACAGCTCCCTATTCTTGTTTTCACTCATGGCTTTAAATAAACAGTTCACACACACACTTGCTCTTGTATTACATATTTCACACAGTCTTTGATATCATTATACGTGTAAATCCTACCTGGTCAGGCTGAGGAACTTCTGGTCGCTTCTCAATGTCAACCATGGGCTCTAGGTGTGGCATTTCCAAGTCTGTGCTGTCCACGCTATCAATGGGGAAAGGGCTGTCATTAAAAACACAAATACAGTACAATATTTCTCCACACAACTCTTAGTCGAATCAAATAACTAAGTATAAGTTTAAACAAGGGATAACAAGCTTTAAGAGGCACAGGGCATTGTGTAGGAGTACAGTACACACGCCACCTCAAGCACTGCACATCTGGCTGCAACAGGATAAGTCTAAGTCTCCAGCTATGTAAAAAGAAAATTAAATGCTTTAAGGAAATTTCAATATTTAGCTAAATATGAGAAACCTTCCTCTGAAATAGCCTCCTAGAGCAAGACTCATTCTACAGAGTCATACACATCACATCACTCACTACACAAAAGAAAGAAATTAAATAAATAACAGCAAACATAATGATTTAGTGAATAAACAAGATTCAAAGGTTACAAATGAAATTAATGATATGAACAAGTGGGTGTACTGTACTGTAGTAGTCAATCAGCTAAGTACAGTACAATAACCTGGAAACTATCACAGGACAATGACTGCATGCATCAGTAGGAACATCTGACCATTGGTAAGTGTTAAGGGAAAGAATGATTACTTATGGTTTCATGAAAATAATACTAATAGAAGAAGGGAAGGCTTACAAGCATAACAACAAGTAACAAGTGTAGTTTTACAGCATGAAAAGATGCAAAAGATCATTATACGAAACGTAATAGTCATTACAGCCCCTCCCTGTCACAATGAACACTGTGTCGTTAAACATAGGTGATAAACAAGCAGCTTAATTCAAAAGTTACCAAGAAAACACTGTAGTTAAAAAATTCACCAAGATTCTAAAAACAAAAACAGAATTACCACAAAATTGACACAAGTTAGCCAGTTGATATATTTGGCAACTCAAGGGCAAAAAATTTGAACCTAAATCTTGCTGTATTAGGAATGGCTATAACTAACCAGCAAATTAATACTATCGTGCACAATAAAACAAAAATAAATAAATAAAAAGATACTAAAGTTACGAGCAAAATATAATTACTAACAAGACCTTTATAGGAAAATACTGTATACTAACAATTACATCATACAGTAGCACGACACAGTGTAGTTACAAGCCACTCGTGTCAGATAAGTAACAAGCACTAGATCAACACACACAGGCATGCACTGTTGAGGCACATACATAGAGGTGGCGTGCGGCTAAGTATTAAAATGAGTGATAACAACTACTGAACTCTACACTGTTACCTGGCATGTCTAAACTCTCATCTCCCATCAACTAAAGAGACTTGAACAACAGTGAGACACCTAACAAGACTACAGTACTGGTGAGGGTCAGTAAACATCAATTTCAACTCACTAATTCAAGTCCAATGTAAAATAAACCAATAAAACTTCAATACAAACACGTGTAAAAGCAATAAAAATCAGCACAAATTACACTACTCGGACAGGTTGTGTGTGTATGTGTGTGAGAGAATGCTGCTGATTCAAAACGAGTACAGTGATCCCTCGGTTAACGAACGCCTCGGTTAAAAAAATTTCAGTTAACAAATTACCTTCCATCCATAAGAATCTTCAATTCGGTTAAAGAAATTCTTACGAAATCATGTCAACATGTTTTCGCTTGCTCACCAGCTGGAATATTAGTCCGCCAATACAGTAATCGGTTCTAGGGCTTAAATTCGTTCCCATTTGAGTAAATATCAAGAAGGTTGTACTGTTCAATAATTTTCCAAGTTATATATTAAAATTTTTAGTCATTTTAACACTTATTTAACATAATTGCAGTACAGGAAACTAGTTTTGGGTGCACCAATCAGCCACTTGACTCACCCACCAAGGCATCAGTTTGTATCTCTGGTCAGTGGAGGTAACATCTTGCTTGTGGCTCTCTTGAACATGAACTATTTTTACGTTTTTACAGTACATTTATTGGTCATTCTGAAATTTCTTTTACATATTGACAATATATAGTGCAGTGCAGTGTTGATTTGAAGAAAATAATCTTGAATTACACCTAGTGAACTTAAAATTTTATGGGTGAAATGACGGCATGAAGCATGGGGTGATTTCTCTTCCACCCCCACTTCCATTTCTTCTCCCTTCTCCTCCAACCCCACTTCTAATTCCCATCATCATCATCAACCAGGAGCCTTCTACATACACACCTCAAAGTAAGTGTACTTTATGCATTTTTTTTTTTACTTTGTATGTAATTTTCGGTGAGCTGGAACCAATTACCTAAAATCCCATTGAAACAATGGTTTCGGTTAACAAAATTTTTGATTAACGAACGACCTTCTGGAACGAATTGTGTTCGTTAACCGAGGGCCACTGTATACCACACTGTGCTGTCAGGTCACATTTCCCAGCATTCAAAAGTACAGGAGGATGCAAAATAAAATCTTCTCAAACATTATTGTCTTGAAGATGCTGTATATGGTCATGTTTCTTGTTCACTGTTCCTTCAAAATCCTACCCTATCTTCTACCCCCCCCCCCCCCCCAACCCAGCCCCACTGTTGCTCACAAGATAGGGCCTCAAGACTATTTCTTTCAGAGCACAATGGATCAAATTCCTCTGTTTGTGTTGTTAAAATCCTCAACATATATTAAAATACCATCTTTTTCTAGGCAGTATATCCCTCCTCAACTCTCTTAGGCTCTGAATAATTCCCAACTTGTGATATACTCTGAACATTCCCAACTTGTGATATACTCTGAACATTTCCCAACTTGTGATAAATGCATCAAGGACTGCTACTGCTGTTGGGGCTCTGAAACTGTTCTCTCTTCATAGGGGTAAAATCCTCAACAAAAACAACTGATGATGAGTTGATATCAATCATCGGGTACAGCTGAAACCAATCTCTAAGATTCATTCAATTATCTGTAAATCATGCCAATAAATATTACTGTCTACTTACCCATCTTCCTCCTCCTTGTCTGCTTCCACTTCTTCTTCTTCATCTTCTTCTTCTTCTTCTTCATCCTCCTCCTCCTCCTCTTCTTCTTCTTCATCCTCATCTTCATCTTCTTCAGGTTCGATGGTAGGACAACTTGAGACATTTGTTCTGAGTCCTGCTGCAGCTCCCTCTAGGTGGCGGCTCGGTCTTGGCTTCTTGGGTCTCAGGTTAAACGGCTCGGGCTGTTCTTCGATGCGTTTTGATTTCCTGGTCCTGCCGGTCTCCACTTCTTCGTCTCTTTTACCCAATTTTTCTACTTCGTCTTTACTTCTGGTTACTCTGTCCACTTCTTCGTTGTTTCTCCTCGCGCTCCTCTCTACTTCCTCGTTCCTCTTCATCCTCTTGCTCCGGGAACTGAGACAACACTCTTCTGGGTCCTGTGGCCTTAGTCTCGCACTTCTGCTCCTGTTGTTTACTTCCGGCGTCACCTCTTCCTCGTCGTCAATTTCCGAGTGTTTCCTTCTTCTGGCCTCCCTAGTGTTGGTGCTGCTGGAGTATATCTGAGGCTTGTTCCTGAGTCTCTGTGATCTTTCTAATTCCTCGGTGTGAAGCTCTTGAGGTTCTTTTCTGTGGTCGGCTCCACCCGGATCCTGTTTCCGCCTCGTTCGCGACGATTCCCTCAAGTTGGTTACTGGATGGTCCTCCACGTCGTGCGCCTCGACTCTTCTTCTCGTTCTCGACGTATCTCGGGTCACCATCATGGGTTCTTCTCCGTTTTCCTCGATGTCGACTTTTCTTCTGCTCCTCGTTGACAGTTCCCGTTTGATCTCTTCCTCGCTCTCTTCGGTTTCTATCTTTCTTCTTCTACTCCTGGTCGACGGTTCCCTGTAATTCTCCTCTTCGCTTTCCCCAATTTCTATTCTTCGTCTTCTCCTGGATGAGAGTTCCCTACGACTCTCTCTCTCAAACTCCTCCATCTCTATTTTTCTTCTTATTCTGGCCGAGGTCTCTCTGCGGGTCTCCTCCTCGCTCTCCTCGGCTTCGACTCTTCTGTTCTTCGCCGTCGCCCCTCTCCGATGATTCTCCTCCTCGCTCTCTTCGGGCTCTGGTCTTCTTCTACTCCGGGATAAATGTTCCCTTCGGTTCTCCTTCTCGTTTTCCTCGCACTCTATTCTTCTCCTGATTCTAGACGAGCTCTCCCTCCGCCTGTCTTCCTCCTTCTCCCCTGGCTCGGCCTTTCTTCTGCTCCGGGTTGAAGAAGTCTCTCTCCGGCTCTTTGGTAACGACACAGAGTTGTGATCGTCCTCGGCGATGCCTCGGGAGTCCTCGTCATTGGTGTACTCCCCGTAGTGGACCCAAGAACTAGAAGCAACTCTCCGGGAATTTCTTGAAGTTGGCGTAGTTTCCACCACACTGTTTCTTTTACTGCTCACCTTATTGTTCACCAAATCTGTGCGAGATATACGACAATTAGCCAAGACTCCTGACCCGATATTCATGAATGATTGAGCATTAGACAAGAGATAAGTTCACTGAATTAACCTAACCATGTGATTTCAGTGCTGACATTAATTCTATACACCGGATGAAGCTTAAAATTTTATCTAACACTTCTATTGATTCTTAACATAAATTATTCCCTGTTCTTTCTCTTGGTGTCTCTACTTAGATACTTAAAAACACAAATTCAAAACAACACTCACAGAATGTTTCTTACAATGATCTGAAGTGATTAAGTTTACCCTGTACTGCCTCCCTACTTGTATAATATCACTAGTACTGCCTCCCTACTTGTATAATATCACTAGTACTGCCTCCCTACTTGTATAATATCACTAGTACTGCCTCCTTACTTGTATAATGTCCAAACTCTAAAATACCTTCAGGCCGTAGTACCACACAGCTACCAACCCAATACTTCTCCAAGGCACCTTCTTAAAGCATTGTTAAAAAAAAAAAAAAAAATTAATAAATAAATAACTCCATTTCCGACTGACCTCTTTCTTTCACTTGCTGCTTCTCTGCCGTCACCTTGTCTCTCTCTAACACCGGCGGTTTCTCTTCCCCGATGGACTTCTTCTCCTCATGGACAGTCTTCTTCTCCTCCACGGCAACCTTCTTGTTGTCTGCTGTCGACGTCTCCTTCTCCTCCTCCTCTTCCTCCGTGCTGCTTCTCTTCTCCACCGCCGTTCGCCTCTCCTCGACATTTGGCCGTTTTTCCTCTTTATCTATCGCCAGATGCTTCTCTTCTGCTACCAGTTTCTCTTCACCGTGGTCTTGCCCGGCCCTCTTCGCTCTTCTTCTTTCCGACGAACACTGGGTCTCCTTCAGGGTCTGAGACTTCCTCCTCCCACTCTTAAGACTTCGAAAGCTGGTTTCAAATTCGTCCTCATCTTCCTCCTTGAAGACGTAAGCGTCCTCCTTAGATGGTACGGCGTGCATCTTCTCCTCCATTTTGTTCTGACAAGTGTTGGTGTTGTTCTGTTTGATGTCGCTGATGCTGCTGTTGATGTTCTCCTTCTCCCTTTCTTTGGCTTCGACCTGTGGAATAAAATAATGCTGAATGTAACCCAACAATGAAATAAAATGTAGTATGAATAAAGGAAGTGTAAAAGATGGGACAGGTTAAACAGAAAGGAAAGTGACGATACAAGTCAGAAATACAAAAAAAAAAAAAAAAAAAAAAAAAAAAAATGGTAGTTGTGCATGGCATTATTTGTAACAATTTTTGTGATGAACTACTCAATACCATACCCCCCCCCCCCCCAGTCTGAAGATGACCCTTACACACTTTTTCTCTATTCTCAGGTAAATTAGCTTAAAAGACCTTGAAAGAATTACTTCCCTCAAATTCCACATTCATTAACACCTTCACTAAGGTACACAGGAGGACTAAGAAAACCCCACAAGTGAGAAGGTTGATCATTTCTTACCCAGTTCAATGTTAGGTATATACCATGATACAGTCACTGCCCACCAACTCTCTCACAGCACCAACACACTCTCCACACTCTCATACAGCACCAACACACTCTCCACACAGCACAAACACACTCTCCACGCAGCACCAACACACTCTCCACACTCTCACACAGCACCAACACACTCTCCACACTCTCACACAGCACCAACACACTCTCCACACTCTCACACAGCACAAACACACTCTCCACGCAGCACCAACACACTCTCACACAGCACCAACACACTCTCCACACTCTCACACAGCACCAACACACTCTCCATGATACTCACTACAGATACGGGGGTTTCGGAGCTGCCCTTCAGCTTAGGCGGGCGACTGATCTTGACGGCAGAGGTCATCAGAGGCGCGGCCAAGGCCTTCTCCTCCACCGGTTCTTCCTTCTTGGTAGCTTCCATGGCCTTGCACTCCGATACCTTCTCCGGTTCTGCCTTCACCGTCTCTTCCACTTTACTGATTTCTGTAACCTTATTGTCCTCTATCTTCTTGTCCTTTGGTATTTCTTCTTCCTCCTATAAATGAAGAAAAACAAAAAAATCAATAAAGTTTACAATACCAATAAATCTGATCATTTATACTTACATACAAATCCCTATCTAGCACTTCACTTCCTATCATGAATTAAGGTTGTTGACGCTCATCCCGCTGGTGCCGCGGACTACTCCAACACCAGACTAGTGTCGGTACTGTACTGTACTCTCTCGTAACTGTGGTCGTCCTCTATGATCATCCCCACGTGTTTAAATCATTACACACATTCCTTCCACCACACCTCGCGGGATCACTCTACGACCGTATCATATCTGTTACCGCCACAGTAAGATAAACATGAGAGAGAGACAGAGAGAGAGAGGGTGAGAAGGGG
Organism: Homarus gammarus; assembly: GCA_958450375.1. NCBI lineage: Eukaryota > Metazoa > Arthropoda > Malacostraca > Decapoda > Nephropidae > Homarus > Homarus gammarus. The sequence goes on from CAUDMG010001680.1 coordinate 1,408,271, forward strand.
GGGCAGTGCTGACAACGTGTTTGTTGATCGTCTAATATAAAACAGATGCCCTCGCCTAGGGCTGCGATTGCTCAGTAGTCTACCAATTCTTGCAGAAGAAACAACACGCTGGTCGAACCCAAGACCCTAAAAAGTAAATATAAACTCTAAATAACTTTAATAAGTATATTTATGTACTGTAATTTGATCATATTATACAACTTGTCTCCTGATGTATCAACAGATGTAACATGTGAGTTATACTTAAGATGTTAACAGGCTATGTACTGTATATTGATTGTATTATTCATACTATGTGTCCCGAGATGACAGCATTTGTTATATGTGAATTGTTCTTTAACAGGTTTTGACCGAATTATATGGTACGGGTCAACGTTGAGGGTTTATTTCTCCAGCAACAAACCAATAACGCTCCTACGAGCGTTAACAATATCGGCATTTCCAGCACGACGCAGATCAATCCCCTTCGCGGCACAGGCAAAAAATCCGGCGCTTAAACGGAGAACGGCAACTGCTCAATCATCACCTGTCCACCCACATGTCAGCGACTCTGGAGATTCGGTTCATAAATTCAACATAAACAACTCGAGTGAATTTGACCATCTGCTCGACTTAGATCCAGCAACTCTATATGGGTCATCTCACATCACAACACTGATCATTGTGTAAGGGGAACTTTAACCCCTTGAGTCATCATAGTCAAGGTGGTTAAGTCATCATACTAAAGGATTAAGTTATGGTACTCATGATGACTGATTTGTTTCATAAATGGAAAACAGAAAATATGGTAAGGTGGACGTGACGATAAACTGCCTCACTGTCCGTGCTAATACAATATTAATGTTACTTTTGGGTTAGGTAAGACATATATTTTGGTGGGTTGGCCTGAAGAAAAATAACTAAATCGTAAAGTGGCCCATGACTGAGGAAAGGTTGTCTATGCCTGGATTAAATCATCACACTCAGACAAGGGAGTTAACTCTAATATAAAGCATTAAGTGCTTGAGTTAACCCACCTCATCGGAGTCTTGGTGGAGAGAGTTGTTGTGTCCAGGCAACAGTGGTGACCAACGGAGAGCTTCGGGGTCTAATCTCAGCCGCCTGGGATTGTTGAGCTGCTTCTGGTAATGTTCGTCCACTGCTGTCCAGTCAATGCTCACCACCATCCTAAACAAAGTAAGATACAACACATGTGATAACTAATATCCAGCAGGAGTGCTCGGGATCTGGGACTACAGTAATATCTCTCCTTGTGTAATTTATAATAACACGCAAAGTCTGTGTTTACATTGGTATGGTTTTATCACAAATTATAATGGTGTAAGTTAATATACAGTATGGTACTGTGCAAATTAGATTACTGTACTCTCTCTCTGAACTTATGGGAAAGAAAAAGAAAAATACACCAAACAACACAATTTAGCTAAAATTAAAATGTTTGATAGCATTTCCTTTCAGACAAATCATTCACAAGTATACAGTGAACTGTATCTACAACACACTGAATAGTCAGATTGTAGTGTAGACATCAATGATCATTAACACAAAACAATGTTAACTATATTACAGAAATGAAATCAAGTTGCCACTTACTGTCCCGTGACATCTCTCTTAAAAAATCCGAGGATATTAAGAGTGTACGCCACGTCAGCAGGATACATGGCCTTATCCTTCACCACCTCCTGGATGCTGAAGGAGGTGTGGTCCTTCACATGATACAGGTACTCCAGTAAAATAGACTTCCAATATGCAGTGTAGGACACACGACCCAGGTCTGAGAGGGGCTTCTCTGGTGTCCCAGGCTGCCCCTCTCGTTTAGATAACAGGTAACCTGAAATAAAAGAGGAAAAAATTAATTTGCTTTGCTTCAGGTATTCTCTCTCCTTTGCTGGTGTACAAATGCTTGTACGGAGTAAAGCCAACTGTAAAACCTCAACTGTGTGTGACACTATATAAGGTACATATGTCTTGAATTAACAGGAACATGCAACCTGGTCACTATTCCAAATACTGTATCTATTAATCACTTGGTCATTTCATACTCACTAAAATCAATGAGAAAGCGTCCGTAGCCTTGTCTCTGATACTGTGGCATCGTCATGATACATGAAACATTATATTTAAGAGCGGAGAGTTTCTCCTTGCTGAAGTAGCCCACCAGATGGCAGCCCTTCTCATCGTTGCGGGTCAGAACGTAGAAGAGAAAGGGTTCCACGTCATAGTATAAAGTTTTGTGGTCCAGGAACAGCTTAGCTAATAGGCACAGATTCTGACAATATATTTTACTCACATTACCATCCACCTGTAGAAACAAAAACACTCATTAGTGCCATATTAATTACTCTGAAATAAATCTGACAACACCCCCCCCCCCCTCCACTTTTGTAAACCAATACCCACTATAATACTGTACAAGCTGGCTGGAACTAAGTGTCTACAAAGACGACCTTCATTCACACTTAACGCTACAACAGTGTTCCCCTTCTATAACAAGGCCCCAAGACACCACTGACCTGCTTTACTTGTCTTACCTCACACAATACAATGCCATCCATCAGCTCAACAATAGTACGTCCATCCTCCCTCACAAACACACACCGCTCAATTCATTCATGCACACTGCTGCTTCTCAGGTGTTTGTCCCACCTCATATGTAGTCTTCCTCTCCTGAGCCTTCCTGGTCTTTCTCTCTCCCTCCTGCTACCAACCACATACCTGGCCTATGTCTTCAGTATCTCTAATCTACCTTGGCTACCATTCCTTTCACCCCCACATCTTCTTCTACCTAATGTCCCTTATTCTTCACATTATGTCCAACCTATCTGCCACTCTCCACTACGTCATTTCCTTCATAGCTCCTAACATCTACTAAATTAATTCTCCATACACTCTTATCTTTGTATTCCTCAAGACAGTTCCCCTCTCAGTAAATATTTAGCTATGTCTGTGCTGTTGATTCAATTCCCATTAGCCTACGAGTGGATCAATGGAGGTTCGAAACAAAAAGTTGGTGAATGTAATTTTGCTTCACATTAAAATAATAAACCAAAATTAAACCACATAGAATATTGTTATAAAACTTCTTATATTTCTCCTCCTCTTGAAGACAGAAACGTGCGACTTACCTCAAACACAGAGAGACCATCTTTGCGATAGATCTCGGTGCCGGGCGGAGTGCGCCAAACACACTTCTCTAGGTGACGGCCCAACATGGAGATGCTCTTCATGTACTTGAGACAAAACTCACACAGGAACAATTTCGTTAACCTGACAAGAGGAACCACGTTATTAAGCTGTCGTTAAGACCGGTCTACGTGAACTATATTTACAGGATTATTTTAACCCGTACAGTACTTCATTATATCATCATATTTTACCTGTACTTCATTATATCATCAATGACGAGGGCATTAAAATAACCTTCATGCAGAGTGCAGTACGTGGCAGCGTACGGAGGAAAAAAAATGACAAAGGAAGAAAATCGTCGGCTACAAGACTCGTGGAAAAGGGTGCACAAAACGTAAAGCTGTGCCTCGATATCTGTTTCAAGCGATGACGATAAAAGTTAAAATGGAGGAGGAGGAGAAGGAGGGGTTGGGTTAGGTTAGGTTATTTGGGCAAGTTAGTTCTCTCACCGTGCATATTCTTGGGGGTACGGCGCGGAGTACCAGGTCTGGATGTCGTATTGACCGAAGTCTATGCTCGCAGGGCACCGAGACATGTTGAAGGGGTCTCGTTCTTGTACTGTGGTCTTGTTCTTTTCCATCTCCTGTAACCAACAACATACAGGTACAGTTAGGAAGACACAATACATATACAGGTGTGTGTGTGTGTGCTAGAAACTGCCAGAATTATTGATCAAAATAAATACTAAAGATAAATACAATACTTCTAATTAAAGGTTTGGGTAAAGTACAGTACAGGAAAGATGGTTAGGTCAGAGTAGTGTTGATATGTTATTGAGATTTTAACTGTTGGAAGAGTTAAGTTATGCATGAAGTGACTAAAAGAAAACAAGGACAGATAAGACTGAAATTAACGTTATGATGTGTTCTGAAGACATTATGCCACGTGACGATTACCACCCCAGCTTATTTCACCTATAGATTAACATCCATAATGCTAACCTAACCTAACTCACCCCCCTCTCCCAAGTAGTGTCAAAGCATTTTATCATCAGGTGAAATAAGCTAGAAGAGGTGGCTGATCTTAATATTTTCCCAGTATACAAAAATATTCTAATCACATATTTGCAGACTAATTTAGAATGAACGAGCGGCTTCAGCTGTATTTCTGAATGTTTATGAAAGGTCAACGACTATTTGGATGTATCTTAGGTAGTGTGGGGGTCAGGTGTGTAGGCCACAGTGAGAAGAGGCGGCAACAGTTTGTGTTGTAAGATTCTAGAGGTGAAGAAAATATATGGAACGACATAAATTACAATATACTGTAAGAGTTAATCAAATGGAACACTAAATACAGTAAAAAAAATACAGAAATTAATCAAATGGAAAACTATACTACAAAATGCTGTAGAAGTTAATCAAATCGAACACCAAATACAGTAAAAAATGCAGAAATTAATCAAATGGGAAAACTATACTACAAAATACTGTAGAAGTTAATCAAATGAAACACTAAACTACAAAATGCTGTAGAAGTTAATCAAATGAAACACTAAATACAAAATGCTGTAGAAGTTAATCAAATAGAACACTAAATACAGTATAAAAAAATGCAGAAATTAATTAAATGGAAAACTATACTACAAAATACTGTAGAAGTTAATCAAATGAAACACTAAACTACAAAATCCTGTAGAAGTTAATCAAATGAAACACTAAACTACAAAATCCTGTAGAAGTTAATCAAATGAAACACTAAATACAAAATGCTGTAGAAGTTAATCACATGAAACACTATACTACAAAATGCTGGAGAAGTTAATCAAATGAAACACTATACTACAAAATGCTGTAGAAGTTAATCAAATGAAACACTATACTAAAAAATACTGTAGAAGTTAATCAAATGAAGTAGGCAGATTTTAGTCAAGGTAAATAAATTATGTACAAAAGTGCAAACTTCATCTATCAAAAAACGAGTTATTATACCACTCACTTTGAAAACACACATGCTGGTATCACACACACACAGACAAACACTCACACATACACAGAGATACACATTCACACACATTCTCTCTCTCTCACACACACACAAACATGCATGTACAAACACTCACACATACACAGAGATACACATTCACACACACACTCTCTCTCTCTCTCTCTCTCTCTCTCTCTCTCTCACACACACACACACACACACTAGTGGACAGGAAGGAATTGCTTATGGACAATTAAAACTATTCAGCAGTGAGAGTTAAGCATAAATAAATCTGACTTGGGAACCATAATCTGATTGGGGTACTAAACTATAATCTGATTGGCATCCTATAATTAGACTGGGATACCATAAAACCTAATCCGATATTGTACTAGTGTGTGGTTGGGATCCTGTTGGTAAAATATGAAGATGTGTGAAAGAAAATAATAATGACTCTAGTTGTCGAGCTGGAGATGAATGGAAAGACATCGGGCCATTAGTGAGTGAGTGACTTTTCCCATTCTTGCTACGGATGTTACAGTCACCCACCAATGACCTGTCACTTCTCCTGCTGAACCGGGCACATCCGAGATTCAGACTCGTTAACCGGGAGCATTTATGGACAGAGTAATGCATCGGCGTCTACTGCGACAGGACTTTTGTGGGGTGACTGTAACTGGTGGTAAATGAATCCTATTAAAACTAACAGATGAAAGCTGAAGATAAAATGCAGGACTAGATGTGTAATGACGGTCTTATTTCCCCCAGTCTCTGCATGAATTGGAGGCAGTAGGGAAAATGGGTGGGGGGGGGGGGGGGGGGGGGGGTGGGGGGGGGGGTGGGGTGCTTATGCTTACCCACCATTCAAGGTTTAAAACAGAAATAGGAGTTAATGATGTTTTTTAAGACATTGGTGGATCTGGTAGAAGAAGTATAACCCACTTGACTGCACTGGACGTGGTTTGAAATTTAAGTAATGAATGATGAAGGAAGGAAGTATAACACACACACACACACACACACACACACACACACACACACACACACACACACACACACACACACACACACACACACACGCACGCATGCACGCGCGCGCACACACACACACACACAAACACCTGATCCTCTTACACTTGACCTTAACGTCCTGGGATGAAACAAGGACACTGATGACAGTCATAAGCTTCTGAATACTGAAACTGATCTATTACACTGTTGTAGGAGTCTTAACCAGAGAGGGGTGGTTAAACTTGAGTCTTAACCAGGAAGGGGTGGTTAAACTTGAGTCTTAACCAGGAAGGGGTGGTTAAGCAAGAGTCTTAACGAGGGGTGAATAGGTAAACACGGGTAAAATAAATAAATAAACAAATTAATAATAAACTGATAAAGCTAAAGATGCGAGACGTAGAGTCATGCTGCGGCCTGGGAGACATACCTCAAGGTGACCTGGTAATGTGGTGGTGGAGGATGAGGGATGAGAGGATGCGGTCACCTGTGAGAGAGAGAGAGAGAGTGTGACCGGTAGTGAGGAGAATAATACAGGTAACAAACATCTAGGAAAGGAAGGTGGACTACACAAGTGATGGGTCGTAGGAGTGTGTCAGGGGGTAAGGCAGCCTGGAGGTATTTTTCCGGTGAATCACTCGTCAGGCGCCGTCATGTTCACTACGTCCGGCCAAACACAATAAATCCACAGTAAAACGATTCGGGTAAAATCTTCACTATTTTTTTTTATTCATTACAGACATTCATACCACAATGATTACTCCATGACGCAAGAGGAATGTTTTGGACCAACGGGAAACGCATTCCTCTCGACGACTGGAGGTTATGACAAAAACCTCTATCAGCTGTACTAACCTGTGCAGCTCTTTCCTGAGCCTTCTTAAACATATCTAAGTCCCTCTCTGTAACACCAGGTGGCAGTGTGTTGCGCTGGATCTTCTCCATAGTGAGCTTGTTCTCCACTGTTGGCGGGGAGAGCAACACTTCAGCATTCACCTCTGCATCTACCAAGTTAATTCTCTTACCACATCATCATCACAAATTTAAGAGAAAGTAATTAAACAAGACCTTAATGACTACTGCTGCTATTGTGAATACTATTATTTCTGAAGACTAAAAATATAGCGACCAGTAATTAGGTTAAATTATAAATATAAAACATTAAGCATTGAATCATGACTTATTGATTACATCTTAAGAAAAGAATAAACTTTAGTATATCAAACATTATTATCATAAGGCAATTTATGGATTAGAAAATAAGATGTTTAGGCATTAGTAATGTCTAGAACACAAATAAATCAGTATATTATTATTTAAACATGAAACAACCATAATTGTGTGAGTCACAGACCCCACAGCAGAGCCTCGTCCCAGTAACTAAGGGAAGCACACCGCCTCTAGCCCCACTATGGTGGACAAAGTTGAGGGGGATGAGAAGCTACCCGGTTATGTACAGGTGGATCGCAAACCTTGATCCCAAATTTTGAGGGTTAAGAGACCTTGTTTATGTTTATTCTGGTGGTGTCAGATGGTCCGGATTTCCAAATCGAGAAGTTCCTTTCCAGTTAGTGCGGGGACAAGAGCTTCCAGTTTGCCATCCCCCGTCTGTTGTTGTCTGTTTTGAGTGCTATTTCCCGCCACATCTCCCCTATAAAATTTGCCAATCGTTAAGCTAAGCCGGGGCAACTCTCGTGGAAACCGTTGAAGATAACTGCCAATAACCAAACACTACAACCAGAGGAGAGGAAAATCAAAAGCTTTAAAACAAAACAAAACTTTATAAAATACAAAGTTTACATGAAGAAATAGAACACGTGGTATTCTACTCCCCGATACCTCAACGTATATCTCTAGCATGCAAGTCTGGCCGTCACATGCAAGTTGTGGACATCTAATTTATTTCGTGCACACCTAGTTCTCCTTCATGCATAAAAGCAGTCAAGCAATGGCTGAGGTTGAGCCTTTTAGTTGAAATTTAAGTCAATTGGTGGGAACTCCCGGTACATCACTGTTTTACTTCCCCATCTGACCGCCGTATGGCTTACCATCCCGACCAGAGTCGCAGATGACCAGAAAATAGGACACGAAACATCTATTAAAAAATTGATGCTCAATTCTACGTACTGTACATCATCCCATTAAAGATAGCGTAGTTTATCTTCTCCTCCGTGCGACTTGAGATAAAGGGTAAACACCTGATGTTCAACCATGAGGCAACAATCTCTTTAGCAATACTATACAGCTGCAACAAACATAAGCATTTCAAGTAGGTGTTTGGGAAACTGAAAATAATAATAAAAAGCATAAGTAAAGGTGAGGGACTGGAGTTAGAGAATAATTAGGAGAATAAGCCAGCCATGCAACAGCACATGAGTCTGCAAGAGATGCCATGTTAGCAGAAGCAGCAGCGGCAGAGAAGCAAAAGCATTATGAGGGTGAGAGTGTGATGCGGGAAGGTGGCAGCACAGCATCACGGTCCACAGAGTGCCTTACCCTGACCCCCAGTGTGGCTGCTGTAGCCCTCGGGCCTCATCTTGCGCCATTTGCGTCCATCCGTTGCCTGAGCCTGGCCGCCACCACCGCCCACGTTGGCTGCCAGAGGGTTGACCCCTGCCAGTGTTGACGGAACAGCACTGGGGCCACCTGGGCCGGCCCCAACACTGGTGTTGGACCACCTATGGGCCGCCCAAGTTGCCCATGCCCCCCCATTTTCTCTCCCCCCACTTCCCGCACCACTACACTCACCGCCACGTCTTGACCCCTCACCACCATTGGTCACTGTTGTCCCGCCCTCTACACCAATATCACACTGTGAAGTTTCCCCATCTCTTGATAACTTGAGTATTTTCTTTGGTCCTTTATACTTTGGTCTTTCCTGTAACGGTCTCTTGCGAGAATCATACGGCGTATACAAGTGACTAAGACCATCAAACAGGCCCCTGAGATGTCCCGATGCCAGCATGGCACTCGAGGAGTTAGTGGATGAGGAACTTCGCTCCTCATGGGGCGTGCCACTTCCTGAGTCTACCTCGCCCTCACTTAAAGATTCAGATTTTCTGGCAGAATTCTTAGTTCCTGTACGGATACTGTTACTTCCCTGATTACAGGACATGGAGTGGCATTCCTCACCTTTGTGCCTGACAGTTCTTGAGATAGCTTCAGGCACGTCGGCACCGGATTCATCGCTACTACTCGTATCTGTAGTAGAATCGGGCCCACTCGAGCTAAGCTCACTACCCAGGTCTGCACGCTTTCTGTGCCCAGAGGCACTGTCTCTCGTTGCCCTACACACGCTGATACCCGCGTTACCGTGAGATTCCACCCGTATTTCACTCTTAACTGATCTAAATTTTCCCTTTTCCCCAAAACTTCTTTTGAAAAACTTAGCCTTCTCTTTAGATAATTTGTCACTAGGAAGTTTCTTGGGAGGGCCAAGTTGGCCATGCGTACCCTCACTGTCATCTGAGTCACTGGCTGGGTCCTTACGCTGGTCACTTTCGCTCCTCTTCCGCCATCGGGATGCCGACCTGGAAGACATGAAAAATTATGAAAATCTAAATTTTGGGGTAATCTAATTTAAAACTTGCACAACAAACACACACAACAGTACTATAATACAAAACTTTATTAATAAATACCTACTCTAACAGCAGGTCACAGTAACATTTCTCTGTGTTACGGCAAAAATTGTTAATTGACGTTAGAGGCATTATGCTGTGTAACTGTGTATCTGTACCAGTCCTGAAGTGAGCCAACACAAGTAGTCAACATGTGTACAAACTTACTCTGAATGATACTTCAATCTGTACAACAAAGGGATTTTATAGACTATTAAGCAATGGAGGGAACAATGGGAGGTGTAGTTAACATGGTTAAGTGAGACACATGCCTACACCATGACCTGCTGTGAGAGGAGGCATCTCTCTGGGTGAGGCAAAGGCAGGGTTAAGTGTCTGAGCCACAACTTAGCTTACTATAATGCTCACTCTGCCTACAGCTTGAGGAATGAACACTGTGAAATACCCTGATGGAAGACCAACAGGCTTGTGACTCTGTTAGTCTACAATCTATCCTCAAATATCACATCAAAATTCTTGGTGCTTGGGAGGAGATACTGTACTGTACCTTGTAGCGAGTAGAACACAGTTTTATAACTAAATTCAATCTTGGGTTTGAAGACTGCAAAGATTCTACTAATAGTACTGTACAGTGGTGACCACAGTCATTCTTGACCTGGGGTAATAACCCTTTCCTGTTTGGCTCCATCATTTTCCTTAACCAAGTAAAATAAAATAAAATGTACTTTGTATGAGAGAACTTTCTGAACTAATGAAGTTACTGTCAGGGTTATGACGACTCTTATTTAGTTTTCTAATTTATTACAATACAGATATTATTAATTTTGTTCATCATACTGTACTGTAATTGCAAAAGCTGTTAACTTAAAGAAAAGAAAAATTAAAAATCATATTCCTTATGTTACTCAACACAAAAACTGGTCATCAAGACTTTAGAGTAGGTCAGGGCCAAGTTCTCAAGGTCGAGCAAGAGTAAGGCACTAAACAAGGTGATGTACTGTGCTGTATAGTTCACATTCATAAGAAGACAAAGGTGCCAGAAATCTTTCAGCCGAGCCACAAAGAGAACTACACGTGACACTGCTGTGTCTACTTACCTTGAACGCGAACTGGACGACGAGGTGCTATATTTTCTACTTCTTACAGTCGCGTCTTGAAGGCCTTTCCGTGATCTCCCCCGCCCTTTCCTGCAGGCGGCAGAGTTGTTATTGGTGGTAGTCCCCCCCTCACCATGCACACTACCCGTGGGGGAGGCCGTGTTACTACGGTTATTGTTATTGGTGCCTTGCGGCCCTTTGGTACAGTGGGAGCAGCACCAGCTCGGAGAAGTTGGTCGTTGCTCTAAGGGAGGTGAAACACAGCTCATGTGATATCCGTCATCACATGAGCTGCATAATATAAGACTGCCCAGTACCTGAAACACACAACACAACATCTTAGTAACGTCTTCCTCGGAGAAATGTTCAAGTACGGTTAACAAGACCCCGGACACGGTGCGAGACTGGAGCCCAGAATAGTCACACAGTATCAAGGATCTCGTACACCTGTACCTAGACTACCTATATAGAGATGAATTCGATATTTAGTTTGGACTAGTTTTAATTTATCTATTTCTCTATTATGACTGAACAAAATTATATATATTCGAAATAAAACCTTTTCTGCAGATATATCGTACAGGTTCTGAGGCTTTAACCAAGAATGATTAAAGTTCTTAACAAACACCTAAGAAACACAAGAGTCAACACGACACCCCGACCAGACTGTCTCTTGGCCGCTACAAACAGTAAACAACAATATACGTACTGTACTGTAAGACAGTATATCGCCGACTAATTATAACCTTGTCTTTTTTTTTTATTTAAGCTATAAAATAACTAAAAATGAATAGCGATTAGATTAACAACAACAATAATGTACAATGGTATAGTAGTAATACAGGTAGTAATAGTACTCATAGAACAGGTAGTAATATCAGTAATAATAGTAGTAGAGTTGTTAGTAGTAGTAAAAGGTGGTAGTAGTAATAATAATAAAAACCATACTGAAGAAATAAACAACAACGACAGTATTACCACCACGACCATCCCTCACCTCGGACCCCGTTTTCCGACACACTATGCAGGGTTTACAGTCCTCGCACTGCCAGCCTTGTTTTTGTAATCTGACGGACGCGGAGGGATCCAGACGCAGACACTTGGGGTGAACCGAGGAGCCGCAGGACCCACAGTGCACAAACCCGCCGTTAACACTCTTCTCCGTCCCCAAGCACTCGCAGCATATAGCCATTGTGGTGTTCTGTGAGAGAGAGAGAGAAAGAGAAAGAGAGAGAGAGGATAAAACACGTGGATTTGTGTATTGTACGTCTATTATCAACCTCCTTCATAGCTCCTCCTCCTCCTCCCCCGCCCATCCCCATTCAGGAATAATACAAAATTATTGTATTTGTACTGTACTTCCACTGTAACACCCCCCTCCCCCCTTCCCCCGAATAACATTATAAAAAATAAATAAATACCTCTGTACATAGATACTCAACCAAATACATAAATTATCCACAAAATACATAAATTATCCACAAAATACATGAATTATCCACAAAATACATAAATTATCTACCAAATACATATATCATCTACGAAATACATAAATTATCTACGAAATACATAAATTATTCACCAAATACATAAATTATCTACCAAATACATAAATTATCTACCAAATACATAAATTATTCACAAAATACATAAATTATCCACAAAATACATAAATTATCTACGAAATACATAAATTATCCACAAAATACATAAATTATCTACCAATACATAAATTATTCACCAAATACATAAATTATCTACCAAATACATAAATTATCTACCAAATACATAAATTATTCACAAAATACATAAATTATTCACAAAATACATAAATTATCCACAAAATACATATATTATCTACCAAATACATAAATTATCTACCAAATACATATACTGTACAGGTACTCCCAGACTTACGACGGGGTTAGGGACCGACATCCAGGTCGTAAGTCGGAAATGTTTAAATAACACACAGAAAATCGAAAATGGGTGTCTCTTTTTCTTCTCAGCACCACAAAACTCTCACTTTTAAGCTTGCCAGCCATTTTAAAGTGAATTACAGATGAAAATTTTGTCTGTGTACTGACTTTGGGACTCAAAAATACATAATTTGACCACATTTTGGTATGACTGAGGCGGTCGTAAGTGCGAGTGGACTTGAGTAGAGTAGGTTGAAAGTCGGGGAGTACCTGTATCATCTACGAAATACATAAATTATTCACCAAATACATAAATTATCTACCAAATACATAAATTATCTATCAAATACATAAATTATTCACAAAATACTGACACACAAGACACAAATACAATGTCCCAATCTTTTACAAAATTCTTCTAACAAGTTGCTCTCATAACATCAGGCTTTCACACAGTAACACTTCCACCATCCAGTTTATAGTAAGTGTTCCAGCCAGTACAGTCATATGGACAGTCCAATGCTTATCATGTTTTGGTTGTGGTGGTGATACAATTGATCAAACTTTATTTTTTTATTTAATTTACAAAGTTAGTTGATGCGGTGATTGTTGTTATGGTGGTTATTGTAGTTGTTGTTGATGGTTTCAGTCGAATTAGAGTTTACGTCTGACCCCCGCCCCCCCCTCGTAACCTCTTAAGCATGAATCTGGTGTCCCCTCATCTCACCCCCTTCCCTTTCCCCACCCCCTTCCCCCACAAATATCTTTACATGATGGTGGTCTGACCGTACAGTACAGTGTTACCAAGTGTTAAGTCAATCTAAATACGAGTGATTGCTTGTATACCTGCGCCTGTGACTTATGTTATCACACACAAGCACACACACCAATACTGACTCACTACCTCCTCTGTGACTCACCACCCCCGAGTCACTAACCCTCATTTCAATAGTCGTATTTCCTTCAACACTTCCTAATTATGACTCACCCAATGACTAGTACTGACTCACACCATTTCTCCTGACTCACTCGATATCTTCCAATCCTGTGTGTGTGTGTGTGTGTGTGTGTGTGTGTGTGTGTGTGACCGTCACCCCATCCCACTTCCCTTCCACATACCTACTTCGTGCAGGAAGGATGGAGTGGGTGGGTGGGTGGGTGGGTGGAATGGGAGGAGTGGGTGGCAAGAGCGTGACGGGAGGATCCAACTGAGACCACTGTAAGGGTAGGGGGTGGTAGGGGGGATGGGGGGGGGTCATGACTCCTCTACTGTCAACAATGGAATTCAACCTTTTCCACCCTCACCACCCCTCCCTCTCCACCATCACCACCCTTCCCACTCCACCACCACCCGCCTCTCCCACTCCACCACCACACACCCCTCCCACTCCACCACCACCCACCCCTCCCTCTCCACCCTTCCCACTCCACCACCACCCGCCCCTCCCACTCCACCACCACCCACCCCTCCCTCTCCACCACCACCCACTCCACCACCACCCACCCCCCACTCCACCACCACCCACCCCTCCCACTCCACCACCACCCACCCACCCCTCCACACCCCCAGCTCACGTTACAGACCAAGAAGGTACAACACTATACAAGGCATATAATAGTTCACGTGTAGTCCCCCTCACGTACACTATATACAACTACCTGTAATTAGACACCGACATGCAAACACACGCTCGGGCCGAGGGGTCATGGCGGCAGGAGAGATTCTGTACCTTGTCACACTGTAAACGCTTCTGCGCTTCACCTTGCACAGGAGGTAAGGGGGTGCCCAATAAACTAGCCCCCTCCGGGGCAATCTAAAACAAAATTTAAAATCTTGTCACCCACAGCCAGCCAGTGTTCCAAACAACTAACACAGCCAGCCAGTGTTCCAAACAACTAACACAGCCAGCCAGTGTTCCAAACAACTAACCCAGCCAGCCAGTGTTCCAAACAACTAACCCAGCCAGCCAGTGTTCCAAACAACTAACCCAGCCAGCCAGTGTTCCAAACAACTAACCCAGCCAGCCAGTGTTCCAAACAACTAACACAGCCAGCCAGTGTTCCAAACAACTAACACAGCCAGCCAGTGTTCCAAACAACTAACACAGCCAGCCAGTGTTCCAAACAACTAACACAGCCAGCCAGTGTTCCAAACAACTAACACAGCCAGCCAGTGTTCCAAACAACTAACCCAGCCAGCCAGTGTTCCAAACAACTAACCCAGCCAGCCAGTGTTCCAAACAACTAACCCAGCCAGCCAGTGTTCCAAACAACTAACCCAGCCAGCCAGTGTTCCAAACAACTAACCCAGCCAGCCAGTGTTCCAAACAACTAACCCAGCCAGCCAGTGTTCCAAACAACTAACCCAGCCAGCCAGTGTTCCAAACAACTAACCCAGCCAGCCAGTGTTCCAAACAACTAACACAGCCAGCCAGTGTTCCAAACAACTAACCCAGCCAGCCAGTGTTCCAAACAACTAACCCAGCCAGCCAGTGTTCCAAACAACTAACACAGCCAGCCAGTGTTCCAAACAACTAACCCAGCCAGCCAGTGTTCCAAACAACTAACCCAGCCAGCCAGTGTTCCAAACAACTAACCCAGCCAGCCAGTGTTCCAAACAACTAACCCAGCCAGCCAGTGTTCCAAACAACTAACCCAGCCAGCCAGTGTTCCAAACAACTAACCCAGCCAGCCAGTGTTCCAAACAACTAACCCAGCCAGCCAGTGTTCCAAACAACTAACCCAGCCAGCCAGTGTTCCAAACAACTAACCCAGCCAGCCAGTGTTCCAAACAACTAACCCAGCCAGCCAGTGTTCCAAACAACTAACCCAGCCAGCCAGTGTTCCAAACAACTAACCCAGCCAGCCAGTGTTCCAAACAACTAACCCAGCCAGCCAGTGTTCCAAACAACTAACCCAGCCAGCCAGTGTTCCAAACAACTAACCCAGCCAGCCAGTGTTCCAAACAACTAACCCAGCCAGCCAGTGTTCCAAACAACTAACCCAGCCAGCCAGTGTTCCAAACAACTAACCCAGCCAGCCAGTGTTCCAAACAACTAACCCAGCCAGCCAGTGTTCCAAACAACTAACCCAGCCAGCCAGTGTTCCAAACAACTAACACAGCCAGCCAGTGTTCCAAACAACTAACCCAGCCAGCCAGTGTTCCAAACAACTAACCCAGCCAGCCAGTGTTCCAAACAACTAACCCAGCCAGCCAGTGTTCCAAACAACTAACCCAGCCAGCCAGTGTTCCAAACAACTAACACAGCCAGCCAGTGTTCCAAACAACTAACCCAGCCAGCCAGTGTTCCAAACAACTAACCAGGCCAGACAGTGTTCCAAACAACTAACCAGGCCAGCCAGTGTTCCAAACAACTAACCCAGCCAGCCAGTGTTCCAAACAACTAACCCAGCCAGCCAGTGTTCCAAACAACTAACCAGGCCAGACAGTGTTCCAAACAACTAACCCAGCCAGCCAGTGTTCCAAACAACTAACCCAGCCAGCCAGTGTTCCAAACAACTAACCCAGCCAGCCAGTGTTCCAAACAACTAACCCAGCCAGCCAGTGTTCCAAACAACTAACCCAGCCAGCCAGTGTTCCAAACAACTAACCCAGCCAGCCAGTGTTCCAAACAACTAACCCAGCCAGCCAGTGTTCCAAACAACTAACCAGGCCAGACAGTGTTCCAAACAACTAACCCAGCCAGCCAGTGTTCCAAACAACTAACCCAGCCAGCCAGTGTTCCAAACAACTAACCCAGCCAGCCAGTGTTCCAAACAACTAACCAGGCCAGACAGTGTTCCAAACAACTAACCAGGCCAGACAGTGTTCCAAACAACTAACCCAGCCAGCCAGTGTTCCAAACAACTAACCAGGCCAGACAGTGTTCCAAACAACTAACCAGGCCAGCCAGTGTTCCAAACAACTAACCCAGCCAGCCAGTGTTCCAAACAACTAACCCAGCCAGCCAGTGTTCCAAACAACTAACCCAGCCAGCCAGTGTTCCAAACAACTAACCAGGCCAGACAGTGTTCCAAACAACTAACCCAGCCAGCCAGTGTTCCAAACAACTAACCCAGCCAGCCAGTGTTCCAAACAACTAACCCAGCCAGCCAGTGTTCCAAACAACTAACCCAGCCAGCCAGTGTTCCAAACAACTAACCCAGCCAGCCAGTGTTCCAAACAACTAACCAGGCCAGACAGTGTTCCAAACAACTAACCAGGCCAGACAGTGTTCCAAACAACTAACCCAGCCAGCCAGTGTTCCAAACAACTAACCAGGCCAGACAGTGTTCCAAACAACTAACCAGGCCAGACAGTGTTCCAAACAACTAACCAGGCCAGACAGTGTTCCAAACAACTAACCCAGCCAGCCAGTGTTCCAAACAACTAACCCAGCCAGCCAGTGTTCCAAACAACTAACCCAGCCAGCCAGTGTTCCAAACAACTAACCAGGCCAGACAGTGTTCCAAACAACTAACCCAGCCAGCCAGTGTTCCAAACAACTAACCCAGCCAGCCAGTGTTCCAAACAACTAACCCAGCCAGCCAGTGTTCCAAACAACTAACCCAGCCAGCCAGTGTTCCAAACAACTAACCCAGCCAGCCAGTGCTTCAAACAACTAACCCAGCCAGCCAGTGCTTCAAACAACTAACCAGGCCAGACAGTGCTTCAACTAACCAGGCCAGACAGTGCTTCAACTAACCAGGCCAGACAGTGCTTCAATCAACTAACCAGGCCAGACAGTGTTCCAAACAACTAACCCAGCCAGCCAGTGCTTCAAACAACTAACCAGGCCAGACAGTGCTTCAAACAACTAACCCAGCCAGCCAGTGCTTCAAACAACTAACCAGGCCAGACAGTGCTTCAACTAACCCAGCCAGCCAGTGCTTCAATCAACTAACCAGGCCAGACAGTGCTTCAACTAACCCAGCCAGCCAGTGCTTCAATCAACTAACCAGGCCAGACAGTGCTTCAACTAACCCAGCCAGCCAGTGCTTCAAACAACTAACCAGGCCAGACAGTGCTTCAACTAACTCACTCAGTCAGTCAGCAATCCCTTCAACACTCGTAGAAAGGAATCGTCCCTTTATTAAATAATGAGATCCACCATGCCACTGTACACAGACACAGACAGACAGACACCACAACCGCATCCAGCCCATACGTGCACGAACTGATCGCTATAAGAACAGCCCAGTCCCAACCATTGTAAAAATTATCAATAACTTGTAATAAACCAGTGTATTCACTCCCAGTAAACACTACTCCTTGCACTGTCACTATGTTGAAATGAACTGTAGTTTGAGCTTTTCCCCATCTAGTTATTATATGTCTTATTTGTGTCACTTATGTTACTTGTATATTATTTGTAATTCGTAACCCATTCCCCATATATGTAACTGGCTGCCAAGCTCTTTCAATAAACCGTTAATTATTATTATTATTATACACACACACACACACACACACACACACACACATACAGACAGACAGACACAGACACACACACACAGACAGACGCACACACACAGACAGACAGACAGACAGACAGACACACACACACACACTCAAGTCCCTCGGAGTTCCTGCACACGAGCTCCTCAGTGTTTACACAACATTCATACTTCCCATAAGAACAGCCCAGTCCCAACCATTGTAAAAATTATCAATAACTTGTAATACTGTAACACTGTCACTATGTTGAATTGAACTGTAGTTTGAGCTTTTCCCCATCTAAGTTATTATATGTCTTATTTGTGTCACTTATGTTACTTGTATATTATTTGTAATTCGTAACCCACTCCCCAAATATGTAACTGTATATTTTCAGCCTTCTGGCTGCCAAGCTCTTTCAATAAACCGTTAATTATTATTATTATTTACACACACACACACACACACACACACACACACACACCAATATATTCCGCCAGACAGTGCTCGCCCTGAATGAAGCCTCCCTCATAACACGGCTTTCTACCATCCTGTCTGTGTCTGGTTGTATCTGTCTGTCTGGTTATCTGTTTGTCTGTCTGTTTGGTTGCCTGTCTGTTTGGTTGCATGTCTGTCTGTATCTGGTTATGTCTGTCTGGTTATCTGTCCGTCTCTGTCTGTCTTTCTCGCTCGCCACAGTCAAACCTCACCTGTGTTAATTAATTTACAGGTGTTATTCCCTCCTCTCACCTGTACTGGACTACTGTGTGATACAGTTGTCTTATGAAAGTTTTCCCTCATAACCAACACACAGACAGACCAAGGGGGGAGGAGGGGGATGGAGGGGGGGAGGGGGGATGGAGGAGGTGTGAGGGGGGTGAGGGGTGTCGTGCGGGACTTTCGATAAAAAAACAAGAGGCCGATCAGGAAACGCCTAGGCCTATCTGAACGACCTCCTCGACCCTCAACGCTCTCCATCACTATCACCAACACTATCACCGCCACCACCACTAACTCTCTCTCTCTCTCTCTCTCTCTGTCTCTCATATATGGAGTGCGTCTCCCCAAGAGTCTGGAGGTCAGTGACACACACACACACACACACACACACACACACTGACGTAACACAGTAAGTAATAAATTTAAGTTATTGAATGGAGTGAAACAACAACAACAACAACAATAATAATAATAACTATCAGAAACAAAATAAAACCAAGAGCTTAAGAAAAAGAACATACAAAAACAGGACCAAAGAACAGAAGGTAGAAAGTAGAGAGGTGAATGGCTAAGTCCCCCCCCTTCTCCTTACCTCTCAGTATATGACAGAAAAACACCCTGTTATGGTCAGAGGTGTAGGGGGCATTGCTTTTATCATTAGTGTTATTATTATTGTTATTATTATTGTTATTATTATCATCATTATTATTATTATTGGTTACGTCCCTCAATCAGTAATGAAGGGAAAAATACGTATAAAAATAATATAAAACTAGTAACTATAGCAACAGTACTAACAACATCATTACTATTACTACCAACAGCAAAATTAACAACAGTACCCCCCCCCCCCTACACACACACACCGCCACGCCTACACACCCCGCCACGCCTACACACCCCGCCACGCCTACACACCCCCACCCCTCCCTCCCACGCCCACACACCCCGCCACGCCCACACACCCCCCACCCCTCCCACGCCCATACACCCCGCCACTCCCACACCCCCCCACCCTAAACACATTACCTTCCCAACCCTTGACGCCCCCAGTACTGAACTACAACACACTTTTTACAGCCGCTCGTAACAAAGACCCACCAATTTACCTGCAACACGGCAACTAATTAGCACTAATGAAGACAGGTGAGCTATAACCATTTACCTGAGCCAACCCAACCCATCCTAACCCATCAAAGCCAGGTCTCATGGTCTCAGAGTAATCCATGTTAAGCTGCAACTGCCTTAGAGAGAGAGAGAGAGAGAGAGAGAGAGAGAGAGAGAGAGAGAGAGAGAGAGAGAGAGAGAGGATGATCACTAGTTAAATGAGCACTTTATTATGACTCTCTCTCTCTCTCTCTCTCTCTCTCTCTCTCTCTCTCTCTCTCTCTCTCTCTCTCACATGTGTCCAACCTAGTTAACGTGGTGAGCCAGGTGTTAGTACAGGTAAACAGGTGAAGGTAACAGTAGGTGACGCCGGGGGAACCAGGTAGGGCTGGAAGGGGAGAGGACAACAAACACACACACACACACACACACACACACACTTCTACCCCATAAAAGTAGAATTTCTGTTTCATCGAGGTCCTAACAGTTCAAGGTTTAATTAGGTGCATATATGGTTAACCCAGGCGGCATGAAATCTGGGACAGACAGACAGACAGCACCGGGCCTTTACTGGGGGGGGGGGGGGGGGATATTGTACCGACTCGAGATTAACACCCCAAAACAGCTAATCTAACCCTAACCTAATCCAATGCTAGATTAACCCCTAAATAGTATCATCAGGGTTTTTTTTAATCATCAGGGGAAATAAACTAGGGGTTGAGAGGGGGGGGAGGGAGGGGAGAGGAGGGGCTAATCTACAGGTGATCCATACAGTAAAAACAGACTCTACCTCGGCGTGTGGGTACAGTTTATGTAACAGCGAGGAAGAGAGACAGGCCAGCTTCGGGTAAAGTTACAGTGGAACAGTTATGTAAGATGAGAGAGATGTTGGGAGGGGGTTAGCCTGGGGGGGGGGGGAGGGGTACAGTGACGGTACAGTTACATAACAGTGAGAGAGAGAGTGGCGTCACACCTCCGCCACTTACACACAAACTATCGACTTTTCCCTGGCCAACACCGCACCTGCATCACCCCCCCCCCCCGACCTCTGTGTGTGTGTGTGTGTGTGTGTGTGTGTGTGTGTGTGTGTACAATCCTGTTTCTCACTCTCTTAACACAGCTACACAACACCTGGGAGAAATTAACCTTGCCCCCCCTCCCCCCCCCACTGCACAAACACACTCTACCTGTACAGTACATTAATTAAAACACACCTGAAACAAACAAGGAATGGGAAATACATTAACAGAAAACAAAAATCAATGTTATGACCCCTTCCCTTCACCGTGTTGGTCAGGATAACTAAACAATAACAATAACAAAAACATTTTATACTGTACAGAAACTTATGATGGTAGGTAAACAATATTGTACATATTTGCCTTCACACACATCTGGCATCCCCTCACCCCCTCTCTATCCCCCATCCTCCCTCACCCCTCTCTCTCTCCCCCACCCTCCCTCACCCCTCTCTCTCTCCCCCACCCTCCCTCACCCCTCTCACTCTCTCTCCCCCACCCTCCCTCTCTCCCCCACCCTCCCACACCCCCCACCCTCCCTCTCTCCCTCACCCGTCACCCTCCCTCACAAGTAGATGCTGAGATACTGTCGGATGATGAGGTGTCCAGGGAATTGTGTGCCCGCCTGAACACACTGTGAGCCTGATGCTGTAAAGACTTGTTTTGTTGGATTATGTGGTGAGTGGGTTGGGTGGGTGGGGTGGGTTGGGTGGGTTGGGTGGGTGGAGTGGGATATGAAGCACCAATAACATACTCGCTTCAACGCACTCTAAAACAACACTGACACACACACACACACACACCTCTCTCTCTCTCTCATATATATATTCTAATTACTTGACTAATTCAATTAACCAACATAGACTTATATAATTCTCCCCCGGGTTAAATTAAATTAAGTCCGGCATTAATTAAAACACCTGTATACCTCGTTTGTATCTCTCTGCTAATTAACAACGGCTATCAGGTGTGCCCAGGTAAGACTAATGACTTTTTCAATACCAGGTAATCAGAGAGAGAGAGAGAGAGAGAGAGAGAGAGAGAGAGAGAGAGAGAGAGAGAGAGAGAGAGAGAGAGAGAGAGAGACTACCACCACCACCACAACTGTTTGCTGCAACCTGATACAAGCGTCAACAACCTCCACGGTTCACACACACACACACATGGGGGAGGGAAGGGGGGGGGCCTGCTTACATAACCCATCACTGCTTGATTCCCCTTGCGACCAGGTGATAGGTGAGCCGGATAATACTACTGGTGGAGGAGGAGGACAGGTATTAACTCAAGTTTCAAGGGCCACTCACTAACCTAACCTAACCTAACCTCACCTAACCTAACCCAACTAAACCTAACCTAACCCAACTAAACCTTCAGGTAAACTGGTTCTCTCCTCCCCTCACCCACCTCCTTCACCCCTCGAGGACACTGTCTCGGTTACGTCTCTTTTCCTTTCCTGACGACTAGACGAAGGAAGGAAGGAAGGAAGGAAGAAATAAGGAAGGAAGGTAAGAAGGAAGGAAGGAAGGAAGGAGGAAATAAGGAAGGAAGGTAAGAAGGAAGGAAGGAAGGAAGGAAGGAAGACCGACTCTGTTAACAGGTAAGACACATACAAGGTTTAAAGACCTAATTACCTCCCCCGTGTTACCTGTTGTTGTTGTTGTTGTTATGGTTTTTTGTTGGTGGTGGTGGTGGTAGTAGTTGTTGTTATTGTTAGTGGTTGTTGTTGTTACTGGGAGGGAGGAAGAAATAAGCCTAAAGGTTGGTACAGTGATGGGGAGGTGAGGAAGGTCATGGGGGAGAGAGAGAGGGGAGGGGTTAAAGGTCACAGTGAGCGAGGTTACTGGATGAGAGAGGGGAGGGGGAGAGGGGAGGGAGGGGGAGAGGAGGAAGGGGGGCGATGTTCCCCTTTAAGGTGAGTGTACAGTACTGTTCACGTCAATTATTCACCCCCCCCCTCTCTCTCTCTCTCTCTCACTTAACCAAACACACACACACACACACACACACACACACACACACACACACACACACACACGATACTTCACATCATTGGTGCCTCAACATGACAACACAGGAGGGAGGGAGATAACACTCCATCCCCTCTCTCTCTCCCTCCTCCCCCCCACTCCATTCCCACTCTCTTAAGGTCGTGAGTTGAGAGGGTGAGTCACAGAGTCTTATATGGGTCGCCGCCGCCACCCTCACTGCCACCCAATTCACCTATTAGATATATCATGACCATACGACCCTATTACGTCAGCCTAACCCCAATTACAAGACATCCTATACCTATTATTTACCTATTGCCCACAAAACCTATTTACAAAACACATTAACTCCTTTTACCTATTAGTAAAAGCCCTCCATATGAAAGCAATTAATTATCTCAAACTAATTAGGGAGCCACCACCACTAATTACTAAAATAATTACCCTATTAATGAGTAATTATTATTAACATATTAAAAACATTACCACATCCCTATTACGAGTGACATATTACCACATCCCTATTACGAGTGACATATTACCACATCCCTATTACGAGTGACAATTACCACATCCCTATTACGAGTGACAATTACCACATCCCCATTACGAGTGACTAACAACCCATTAGTACAACCTATTACAATAACGCCCCCCCCCCCGCGCGCTCCATCCTTCAGCCCTATTAAAATAACCCATAACCTATTACGGTTACAATATGGCCTAATAGGGAAGCTTTGTGAGAGGTTGTGTAGGAGGAGAGATGGGGGGAGGGGAGAAAGGAGGGGGCGAGTACAATCCAGCAGTAGCTAGTCGGCGAGGAGAGAAGGGGAGACAGGGGAGAGAAGGGGAGAGAGGGAGGGAGAGAGGGGGGGAGAGAGGGGGAGAGAGGGGGGGAGAGAGGGGAGAGAGGGAGGCATCACACCCATACACACAGATCGATGGTCGCTGAATAATGGACGAAGCTACTTCTCTCCCTCCCCCCCTCACTTGTCTACCTCCCCTCCCTCCCCCCCCCCTCCCCCCCCTCTCTCTCTCCACAATAAGAGAAACACACACACACACACACACACACACACACACACACACACACACAGGAGGCAATAAGAAAAGCAGACAATAAGCAGCAGATATTACAGGCCAGGTAACATACTTGTGGCTGCACACCTGTCCGTCAGGAACAGCAGACAACAGAGTAATACATCCACACAGCAGACAAGAGTAATACATCCACACAGCAGACAACAGAGTAATACATCCACACAGCAGACAACAGAGTAATACACAGCAGACAGGCCGAGGAAAATAACAGGATGTCAAGATATGAGAATAAAACAGAGATAAATAAAGACAAGAGGTGAAGCAGACGATATGAACCCCGGCCAGCGAGCAGGAGGGCAGCAGAGTGAGAGGCAGGAGGGCAGCAGAGTGAGAGGTAGGAGGGCAGCAGAGTGAGAGGTAGGAGGGCAGCAGAGTGAGAGGCAGGAGGGCAGCAGAGTGAGAGGTAGGAGGGGAGGGCAGGAGGGCAGCAGGGTAGAAGGACGGACTGGACAGTGACCCCTGGGGCTGAGTTGGCCAGGAGCGACACCTAACCTAACCCAACACTCACCTGGGGTAAATATCAAGGTAATGCCCCCCCCCCCCTCCTCCTCCTCCTCACCCCCCCCCCCATACACACACCTGCCTCTGCCATTCTAATCAACGCCACACCTGTCCTTAATTGCACCACCGGACTCAGCAACACCTGCTCTCGACGTGACACCTGGGAAGCTCACACGACACACCTGCCACGTCATGTAAATGTTTTATGACACGTGGCTGACATAACACATAAAGGGAGACATGACACGTGACAGCATATGTTGGCTGATACTAACATACGAGTCGAAGGTAAATATATACTATGAGGGGAGGGGGGGAACGACACGAACACAACACGTCCAAAACCAGCTGGTTTACACCTCACAGGGACCAAGGGGGGAGAGGGGGGAGGGGAAGGAGGTGGTGGGGAAAGGGGGAGGCCTGCACGCGGCCGCCCACCTGATAAACTACTAATAAAAATAGCTCACAGCTCCCACACACAGGCGTATAAATAGCCAGGGCCGCCTACACCTACCCACACTGACGCCCATACCTACCCAACCCACCCACACTGACGCCCATACCTACCCAACCCACCCACCCACACTGACACACATTACCAACCCACACACACCCACATTGACACACACTCACTCTTCACACCACACCCCCACCACCTCCCTCACACCTCCACCACCTCCCTCACACCACACCCCCACAACCTCCCTCACACCTCCACCACCTCTCTCACACCATATCCCCACCTCACACCACACCCCCACCACCTCCCTCACACCACACCCCCACCACCTTACACCACACCACACCCCCACCTCACCACACCACACCCCCACCTTACACCACACCCCCACCACCTTACACCAAACCACACCCCCACCACCTCCCTCACACCACACCCCCACCTTACACCACACCCCCACCACCTTACACCACACCACACCCCCACCTCACACCACACCACACCCCCACCACCTTACACCACACCACACCCCCACCTCCCTCACACCCCCACCTCACACCACACCCTCACCACCTCCCTCACACCACACCCCCACCTTACACCACACCCCCACCACCTTACACCACACCACACCCCCACCTCACACCACACCACCCCCCCTCCACCTTACACCACACCACACCCCCACCTCCCTCACACCCCCACCTCACACCACACCCTCACCACCTCCCTCACACCACACCCCCACCACCTTACACCACACCCCCACCACCTCCCTCACACCACACCACCACCTTACACCACACCACACCCCCACCACCTCCCTCACACCACACCCCCACCTTACACCACACCACACCTTACACCACACCACACCTTACAACACACCACACCCCCACCTTACACCACACCCCCACCACCTTACACCACACCACACCCCCACCTCCCTCACACCACACCCCCACCTCACACCACACCCCCACCTTACACCACACCCCCACCACCTTACACCAAACCACACCCCCACCACCTCCCTCACACCACACCCCCACCTTACACCACACCCCCACCACCTTACACCACACCACACCCCCACCACCTTACACCACACCACACCCCCACCTCCCTCACACCCCCACCTCACACCACACCCTCACCACCTCCCTCACACCACACCCCCACCACCTTACACCACACCCCCACCACCTCCCTCACACCACACCACACGCCCACCACCTTACACCACACCACACCCCCACCACCTCCCTCACACCACACCCCCACCACCTCCCTCACACCACACCCCCACCTTACACCACACCCCCACCACCTTACACCACACCACACCCCCACCTTACACCACACCCCCACCACCTCCCTCACACCACACCCCCACCTTACACCACACCCCCACCACCTTACACCACACCACACCCCCACCTTACACCACACCCCCACCACCTTACACCACACCACACCCCCACCTTACACCACACCACACCCCCACCAGAGCCGCTGTTAACCTCCCCTTTACTGTACTGTACACTTCTACATCTCTGTTAACTCCTGTGACATGAATATTATTATTATTATCATTATTATTATTATTGTTGTTATTATTGTTATTATTAGTTGTTATTATTATTATTGTCATTGTTGTTATTATTGTTGGGGTGAGGAGCGGAGAGGTGGGGGAGGGAGGAGCGGAGAGGTGGGGGAGGGAGGAGCGGAGAGGTGAGGGAGGGGGAGACGGGGGGAGGTAACATCACGATGACCTTGGCAATGAAACTCCCCCGACTAGCCCAGCCCACTCCTGTCTCATTCCCTCTCTTCTCCCACTCACACACACACACACACACCTCTCTCCCCTCCCACAAACCTTAAAATTTCCCATTCTCCTTGACTCTCATGGGACAGAGGAGGAGGAATAAGAGTCTTTCCCACACCCACCCACCCACCCACCCCCACACACACACACACCTACCTTGACGACATAACCAGGTAATCTCAACCCTACTTGATTTTTGCGACGGACGGGTGAGGACGGAAAAGGACGTGAAAGGATAGGTACGACGGACGGACAGGTACGACGGATGGCCATGTACGACGGATGGCCATGTACGACGGACTGCCATGTACGACGGATGGCCATGTACGACGGACGGACAGGTACGGACTATAAGGTGTAAATCGATGCTTCTCTCTCAGGCCATCGAAAAACCACGTCCATAAACCACATCCAAATCTCTGTGAATTGTTGTTGTTATTGTTAATGACTACCCGAACACAGTGGCCTTAGTTCCCCGTGTGTGTGGTCCCCGTTGGGTAGGTGGGGGGAGAGGGGAAGAGGGGGAACCAATCACCGTTAAGGATTAATGATAGTGTGATCTATTTAACTCCCCCCCCCCCCCCCCCACCCACCCTAACACCACCCGAGATGCTGAGAGACCTGAGAATAAAACCCATCAACCAGCAGCTGCACACCCTGGCCAGCAGAGTCTGGCAAAAGATAGAACGATCAGAGCAAGAACTCCTTCAAAGACTCCCACCAGATAACGACAACAACCATACATGGTTCCCAAATCTCAAAAGGTCCATTACCACCCCCGATCTATACGGCCAGGCAATAGACAACCTCCCTACACCAGCATCTGTCACTAGGGTCGGCGGAATATGAAATAAGGCCCTTAAAACACCCATATATGGAACAGGGTAGGCTGTCTAGTGCCTGTACCAGCAGACAATAACTAACCCATGACACAACCCTAACACACTATTAGCTTAGGCGTCAATTTCCGAACTATAACTTCCTCCCTCCACCTCTAATCTTCTTTCACTCCTTTCTCTCCCCAAAAAACACCCACACCCACCCTGATCCCCACTCACCCTGACCCACACCCACCCTGACCCCTATCCACCCTGACCCTCACCTACCCTGATCCCCACTCACCCTGACCCCCACCCAACCACCGGGTAAGGATGAGCCGTGACCGTGGAGGCTTAAGATGACTGTCCATCCTGTAAAAAAAATTCTACCTGAGCAATATTAATGGCTCACCTGACCATGTACCTGGCTGCCACGGTACACCTGGAGGTTTATGAGACACCAATAAGATTATGTCACCTGAAGCTTAAGGCACCACTCAGCTTGTCACCTGAAGCTTAAACACCACTCAGCTTGTCACCTGAAGCTTAAACACCACTCAGCTTGTCACCTGAAGCTTAAACACCACTCAGCTTATATCACCTAAAGCATTTACTCCCCCTCAGAATACTTAGCTATAATGGTGGTGGGTCAGAGCTGGGTCATGGTGTAAACATACATAAAAAAATAAATAAAATAGGTTCCATTGTTTGTGTTTTATCCTGAGGTGACTGACTGGAAGATATGTGTGTGTGTGTGTGTGTGTGTGTTGTAATGTTGGAGGGTGACAGGATTAGGTTAGGTTCCTGTAGCCTACCAACATAGGTCTGACCACAAACAAACATACACTGTGTACATTAAACCTGTGGACTGTACATTATCATGGCATCTAAACCCGCCTCTCACCTTGTCTTACCTGTTCTAATGAAGGTCACACCTGTAGGTCAACGCCCCCCCCCCCCCTTCCTCCTCCGTTTACCAACATTACCTGCCCGACCCTCAGACACACACACACACACGTGAAAACATCGTGTCATTAACTCCAGTTCTTTGTTTGTTTTAATCCCACGTCGAGTTACCCAGGGCCCCTTCCCTTCCCCATCTCTCTATTCCCTTTACCCTCCCCACCACTACCTACCCCTTCCCCCTTATCCCCCCTCCATCACACACCACATCCTCTCTCTCCCTCTCCACCACACAAACACACCCCATCCATCCACTCCCCCCTCCCTTCCCCTCACCCCCCCCATCCCTCCCCACCACACACCACACCCTCATCCCTCTCTTCCCCCCACCTCCCCCTCCTCCTCCTCGTCGCTACTCTAACAGACATGACCCCTCGCTGACGCTCTCACATTTCACGTTTACTTTTAGCAACAATCAATACATCCACAGCTCTCACACACACACACACACACACACACACACACACACACACACACACACACACACACACACACACACACACAGAAGGCGGTGGTCTCCAGCGGGGGTCACCTTGATGGTGTTGGTGAACTGTGTGTGTGTGTGTGTGTGTGTGTGTGTGTGTGTGTGTGTGGAGAGGAGGAGGAGGAGGAGGAAGAAGAGGGAGGAGGAAGAGAAGGAGGAGGAGATCAATGACGAGACTCCATAAGTGTGACGCAACAACCACGCCCACACGCCCACACACAGAATCACTAACAAAATACTTTCAATCATTTCTCTCCCCTTTTCTCTTCGTCCTCCTCATCTTCATCTTCCTCTTCTCCTCCTCTTCATTCTCCTCCTCTTCTCCATCTTCCTCTTCCTCCTCCGTCTTCATATAATTTTTTTTACGGGAAGCCTTGTTTATGAGTGAGGGGTGACAGTGAGTGAGTGAGGACTGACAGTGTGAGTGAGGGCTGACAGTGAGTGAGTGAGGACTGACAGTGTGAGTGAGGGCTGACAGTGAGTGAGTGAGGACTGACAGTGAGTGAGTGAGGGCTGACAGTGAGTGAGTGAGGACTGACAGTGAGTGAGTGAGGACTGACAGTGAGTGAGTGAGGACTGACAGTGAGTGAGTGAGGGGTGACAGTGAGTGAGTGAGGACTGACAGTGAGTGAGTGAGGACTGACAGTGAGTGAGTGAGGACTGACAGTGAGTGAGTGAGGACTGACAGTGAGTGAGTGAGGACTGACAGTGAGTGAGTGAGGACTGACAGTGAGTGAGTGAGGACTGACAGTGAGTGAGTGAGGACTGACAGTGAGTGAGTGAGGGCTGACAGTGAGTGAGTGAGGACTGACAGTGAGTGAGTGAGGGCTGACAGTGAGTGAGTGAGGACTGACAGTGAGTGAGTGAGGACTGACAGTGAGTGAGTGAGGACCGACAGTGAGTGAGTGAGGACTGACAGTGAGTGAGTGAGGGGTGACAGTGAGTGAGTGAGGACTGACAGTGAGTGAGTGAGGACTGACAGTGAGTGAGGGCTGACAGTTTTAACCTGACACCCTTCACCTGAGTGTTGAATTGTCAGCCCAACATAATGTTTACTACAGGTGAGAGAAAAGAAAGAAAATGTGGGCCTCTCTCTCTCTCTCTCTCTCTCTCTCTCTCTCTCTCTCTCTCTCTCTCTCTCTCTCTCTCTCTCATCCCTCCTCCCTATCCTCACTACACAATACCTCCGTCCCTACTACCCACCCCACTACCCTATCGAGAGCCATGTTCAGTAACAACCACGACTAGAAGGGTGGTGGTGATAGTGGTGGTGGTGGTGATAGTGGTGGTGGTGGACAGTGTCGTGGAATACACCAGTTAATGGCCGTCATAATCCCTCTACCACCACTAAATCCCACTTCCCTCCCCCTCCCCTCCCCCCCCCCGCTTGTCATCTCTGCCTTGTTTGCCCCGTCACACCTTTTGCTCATCTCCCTCCCCTCCCCCCCCTCTCCTCTCCCTTCCCCTCCCCACTCCAGTCATAAGCTCTGTATCACCCCTCCCCCTTCCCCCCTCAACTGCCTGATACACCTCAGTGCTTCTTCCCCTTCCCCTTGTTACACTGCTTGTCATACTTCAGTGCTCCCCCTCCCCTCCCCTCCCCTCCTGCCCCCCCTCCATGGTCAATCATACTCGGGTGAAGCTGAACCATTGCCATCAACATAAAGCAGTCTTACACCCTACCCTGCCACCCCTACCTTACCAGCCCTCCCCTCGCCTGCCAACCCCCTACTCTCCCCTACCTTACCAGCCCTCCCCTCCCCTGCCAACCCCCCTAATCTCCCCTCCTTTACCCTGTCAGTCTTCTCCCCACTTTCCTACAATCTCCATGCCCCCCCCCCCCTCGACCACCACACACACACACACACACACACAGAATGTAAGTTTACGTGAACTAGCCTTATCATCCGCACTACCCCCCCCCCCACCCACCCCTCCCCTCTCTCCACATCCCCTCCAACTGTTTTCTTTCTTTCCTTCCCTTCCTCCCTCTATTTATCTATCTCTTTCTCTCACACCCCTCCATCCGTCCCCTCTCTCACCCCTCCTCCCTCCTTCTCAAAGCCCCCCCCCTCCCTCCCTCCCTCCCCCTCCTCCTTCAAACTTTCCTTCTCGTTATCCCAATCGGCCATCTCCGGGTCCCTTCTTCCTCCTCCTCCTCCTCCTCTTCCATTATCTGGCCAGAGTACAAAAACAGGAGGGTCCCACACCGTTGGCTGTCCTCCACCGTTCCACATCAGGGGAGAGGAAATGGAAGGGGGAAGAAAGAGGAGGGGAGAGTGGTATGAAAGGGGAGGAGGGTATGGAAGAGGAGGGGGTTATGGAAGGGGAGGGGGTTATGGAAGGGGAGGGGGTTATGGAAGGGGAGGGGAGAGTGGAAGGGGAGGGGAGGAGAAACAAATATGAATATTACAACCCTCTTCTCTTCCTCCTCTCCGTATCCAGGTAGAAGAGGAAGAGAAAGAAAAGGAAGGAGGGAAGCTGGAAACTGTTACTGTAGTGAAGATGTTACTCACAACAGTTACGAGAGAGAGAGAGAGAGAGAGAGAGAGAGAGAGAGAGAGAGAGAGAGAGAGAGAGAGAGAGAGAGAGAGAGAGAGATAACACTCCTCAACAACACTATACAAAAACACAATACTTAATAATGTGACTAGATGGCGTAGTTCCTGTACACACACACACACACACACACCGGTACAGTACCTGGTCACTCACGTACCAGGGTTTAGTTGATTTCTTAGTGGTCCTGACCTAACCTAACCACCCCATCATCAGAAGTTTGTCTCCTGATATTACCAACAGCTGAAAGGAGGGAGGGAGGGATGGAGTCTGCAACACCTTCCTTCCCCCTTATGTCAACCTCCCCCCCCCCCCCTCACTCCCTTCTTCCGCCTAACCTTTCCTTCTTCAAATCTTCTCTCCCTTTTATTGCTACTCCCTTTCTTACCGCCACACCAGCCCCTCCTTTTCCACCGTTACAAGCTCCCTCCCCTCTCGACATACACACGTGGTGGCTCTATCAACACACCGTCACTACCCTCCTTCCTTCCCTCCCTCCTTCCTTTCCCCCACATGGACCGTTTCTTACACAATATATTCCTTTCCCTCCACTCTCCCCTTCCTCACCACCCCCCTTCCTCACCACCGTCCCTCCACTCCCCCCTTCCTCACCACCCTCCCTCCACTCCCCCTTCCTCACCACCCTCCCTCCACCCCCTCCCCCTCCTTATGACAACCACACCTCTCCCTCACACATCGTCCCTATTCTTACACCCTCCCTCTACTCACCTAGGCCCCCTCCTTCCCCCCCCCCTCACCTCTCCTCCCCACCGCTTCACACTCACCGCCGTTGGTTTATGCGACTAACAGGAGACCTCAAAACTAAACCAGTGAAAACCAGTTCTTACCCACCCGCTAATACATACATACACACACACACACACACACGTAGCCAGTCATCACCATCATCATGTACGTACACAAGACAACCTGGAATTAAGTCGTCAACTCTTACTTATAAAATGTCTTCTTCACTTACTTATAAAACCTGCGTCTTATCTCAACCCTTACTTATAACACTTTAATATCTTATAAAACTTCTGTCTTATCACTCAATCACTCAATCACTCAATCACTCACTCACTTTATGTTTATAAATTACTGAACACATTATTCCCAGATGTGTCGAAGTAATGTTATTCCGTGTGTGTGTGTGTGTGTGTGTGTGTGCGTAAAATACCGGATAATAATAATAATAATAATATAACGCTACATGTAAAACTTAGTAACACACACACACACACACACACACGCACACACACACACACACACACACACACACACACTGTTCCTCTTCCTAACCTGTAACTTTCGCTCTCGGTTTGTGTGTTAAGTTCATCAGGTGACCAACTCAGCGATCATCTTCCCTCTCGATTGTCACGGTCACCTGAGTGGGGTTCACCTGAGTGGGGTTCACCTGACCTTTAAGTCACGTTCACCTGAGTAATTCACTTGACCTTTATCATCATCTATAAATGTGTATCCAGCCCCCCACACACCCCCCAGCCCCCCACACACACCCCCACACCCCCCCCCACCCCAGCCCCCCACACACCCCCCCACACAGGGTGTCTCATAAGTCACACACCACAGTAAAATTAAATCTCTCTCTACTTTTATTTTCTTGACCCACTTGACAAATTCCTCCTCCTCGCACTTACAAAACCTACTTAAAAAAATATACTTAAATCATCTACTACTCCACCAGTCAGAGCAACAGGGTGTGGTGACGGCGGCCACACACCTACCACCACCTCACCACACACCCATAATTACTTGTAAATACACAAAAAAAAAAAATAACCCGCATTAATTAACAAGGTACAGGTATACACAGGTGAGTTAATAACATTATCTTCACTACACACATTCCACCTTCCCTCACTCTCTCTCTTCTCTCCCTACATCATTCTCTCACTCCCTCCTCCTACAGCCCCCCACCCGCCCTCCTTCAGCTCCGCCGGCCGCTAGATGCCTTTCAAAGAGCGAGTGTCGAGGAGGTGTGTTTACGGAGGGAATGGGAAGTCTACCTACTGAGGAGAAGGAGGAGGAGAAGACGGGGGGAGGAGGAGAAGAGGGGGGAGGAGGAGAAGAGGGGGGAGGAGGAGAAGAGGGGGGGAGGAGGAGGAGGAGGGGGAGGAAGAGGAGAAGAAGAAGAAGAAAAAGAAGAGAAAGGAGTAAGAGGAGGAGGAGTCTAACCGCGAGGGGAGAGGAAGATGCACCCTTCTTCCTCCCCCTCCCCCCAACACACACACAGACCCGCCCGGCGTCCTGGACTGTCCCCATGTCGGTCTATGCCAGTTAAATAATATCTCTCTCTCTCTCTCTCTCACTAATGGGTACTTGTGCGCTGGCTGTATTAACTGTCACTTTAGTGTAGGTTAATGAGTGAGTGAGTGAGCGAGTGAGTGACCTGTGTATCTTCATTAATGCTGTGGGTCGAGAGAGAGAGAGAGAGAGAGAGAGAGAGAGAGACTTACTAATTAACTCACTCTTGTTCCCTTGTGTGTCAGTCACCCTTATCTCTCACCTCCCTCCCCTTCCCTCCTCTCCCCTCCCTCTCTTCCTTCCGTCAAGTCAATCATTCTCTCCCTCTCTCTATACTTCCCCCTCCCCCTAACCCCCCCTCCTCTCTTCTCCTAACCCCCTCCTCCTCCTAACCCCCCTCCTCCTAACCCCCCTCCTTCTCCTAACCCCCCTCCTCCTCCTAACCCCTCCTCCTCCTAACCCCCTCCTCCTTCATCAGCGCCGCGGTGGTCACTACACTGGCACGCCTCCTCACTAATATTCCAGCCTGGCCTTATGGCTTCTCTATTGATTTTTAAGTGGGTGATGAGCGCGATGAGGAGGAGGAGGAGGAGGAGGAGGTAGGGAGGGATATGGTGGGGAAGGGAAGAATAAATGAAAGGGGGAAGCAGATGGAAAGAGTAGGGGGAAGGAAGGGGAGGAGTATGAGGAAACGGAGAAGAGAAGCAGAAGAAGAAAAAAACGTAGAGTAAGACCACACGGGGCGGGGCGGGGGTTAGACAGCGTGTCTGTCTGTCTGTCCTCCACCGTTTCATTAGTCCCTTCCGTACACACACACACACACACACACACACACACACCCCGTTTACCGCTCTGGGTGAACGACACAATAATTATGTTAATGTAGTAATTACGAAACTAAATGACGTCTCCCCCCTCACTATAGGGGCTAAAGACCTAATAATAATAATAACAATAACAATAATAATAACAATAATAATAATAATAATAATAATAATAATAACAACAATAATAACAATAATAACAATAATAATAATAATAACAATAACAATAACAACAATAATAATAATAATAACAATAACAATAATAATAATAATAATAACAATAACAACAATAATAATAATAATAACAATAACAACAACAATAATAATAATAACAATAACAATAATAATAACAATAATAACAATAATAATAATAATAATAATAATAATAATAACAAC
Organism: Homarus gammarus; assembly: GCA_958450375.1. Taxonomy (NCBI): domain Eukaryota; kingdom Metazoa; phylum Arthropoda; class Malacostraca; order Decapoda; family Nephropidae; genus Homarus; species Homarus gammarus. The sequence goes on from CAUDMG010001680.1 coordinate 1,443,458, forward strand.
AATAATAACAATAACAACAACAATAATAATAATAACAATAACAACAATAATAATAATAACAACGCCAAAAACAATGAAAATAACAACAACAATAATACCGGTTACTCTTATCAATTTTACGAGCACACACACACACACACACACACACACACCTGACATTCTTTGTGGTAACTGGAGACGTGTCAGCAGCAAGGGTCAGTCAGAACAGGTCCTCACACCGCAGGCCTAACATGGGTCCTCATATGGCGGCCAAACTACCCCGAGACTATACTGGGCCATAACAAGTGTGTGTGTGTGTGTGTGTGTGTGTGTGTGTTACCCGCAGTAGATACACATTCATTCACACACACACACTGCTAAACATGACTCTAGGCAGTAGCAGGGGTGGAGGAAGGTGACCCCCGCCCCCTCTCCTCAACACCCAGGTATTCCGCTAACTCGTGCTCCCAGTAATTACGTGGCCGGAGAGAGAGAGAGAGAGAGAGAGAGAGAGAGAGAGAGAGAGAGAGAGAGAGAGAGAGATTACAGGGTCACACACGTTGACAGAGAGCTTACAAACACACAAGATTTCACAAACAAACACGTAGGCCTCACAAACACACAAACATAAAGGGGGGGGGGGGGGAGAAGGTGATATAATTAGCTACGGTCCAGGCCATGTCGGAACGTCGGACACGTGTCGATCATGATACTGTGAACGGTGACACACACACACACACACACACACACACACACACACACACACACACACACACACACACACACAGGTGAAGGTGATAAAAGATAAGGAGGACTGTTGGAGGGAGGGGGGAAGAGATAGGGAAAGAGAGGGAAGGAAGAAGGAAGGAACGGAGGGAGAGAGGGAGGGGATGGAAGTTGTGTCAATACGAAGGAAGGGAGGGAAGAACAGGAGAGAGTGAGGAGGAGAGGGTGGAATGGAAGAGGGAGGAAAGGGGGGAAGAGAAGGGGAGAGAGGAGAAAGCTACAACAGAAGTCAGGGAAAGAGAAAGGTAGTGAAAGGAAGGGAAGTAGTGAGTGGGGAGGGCAGGGGGTGAGTGGGGAGGGGAGGGGGCGAGAGGGGAAGGGGGAGGTGGTAACGAGAGAGGAAAGAGAGGAGAGAGATATGAGAGAAGAAGGGAAGGAGTGGAAAGGGGGGGGGGGGTCAAGACAGGTGAAGATGACAACAGGTAAGAGTCACTAATTACCAGCCAAGACAAGAGACAAAGGCAGGTGACACTCAGACCCATAACAGAGAGAGAGAGAGAGAGAGAGAGAGAGAGAGAGAGAGAGAGAGAGAGAGAGAGAGAGAGAGAGAGAGAGAGAGAGAGAGAGAGAGAGAGAGAGACGACAACATGAACAGCTCTTGGTGCTATCATGACTAATAAACATACTGGGTCCTCCTGGCGGATGGTAGTTGTGATGGTGTTAATTTCTGCCATACACCCGCCATAGCCTCACAGTCTCTGCCTGTTAGATAACCCTTCAGTCACACACACACACACACACACACACACACTATACTATGATTAAACGGACCAGTGAATTTTATTTGGCCAGACAACATTGTATTACACTCCTCCCTCCCTCACTGCCTCCTACTGCTCTCTCTCCCCTCCTCTACTCTCCGTCACACATAATACGCCTCTGTTAACCCCCACACAGTAACTTACAAGGGATGTTTTGTGTTTTACCCGATGACTGTATGTACTGAGTTTCTAGAGCAGCTCCCCCCCCCCCCCCTCACACACACACAAGTTCCTCCTGACGTAATCTGGCTTAACCCAACAATTAGACCTCTCACACGACGCAGAAGCCACCGTCACCGCCGCCTTCAGGAGGTGTGAGAGGTGTGAGGAAAGCCCCCAGTGTGTGTGTGTGTGTGTGTGTGGTTGAGAAGACGAGAAGACAGACTGTAAAACTCGCCTCCTCCCTTCAGGCATTCAAACCTAACCTAACCTAACCAAACACACCAACTTGACGGGGGACAGAGGGGTGGGGGGGGGAGGGGATGGATGGGTTAAACTTTCTGTGGTGGTGCGGAGGGGGGGGGGGGGGAAGGGGCTGACATTTGATGGACCTAAGTAAAATCTTGCAGTAGTGGTGTTGGTGTGGTGGCGGAGGGGAGGGGGAACGTCGGGCCTGCCTGCAACAAGGCATTGATCGCTCCTCCTCTTTCTCTACCGACACACACACACACACTACAACACACAGCCACACCTCGAACACCAGCACCTCCCCCCCCCACCCTCCCTCCCTCCACTTTCTCACCAAAGGTCTCCACCATCACCCGCCTCCCTCCACCATCACCCGCCTCCCTCCACCACCACTCGCCTCCCTCCACCAACACCCGCCTCCCTCTACCATCACTCGCCTCCCTCCACCATCACTCGCCTCCCTCCACCATCACCCGCCTCCCTCCACCACCACTCGCCTCCCTCCACCATCACTCGCCTCCCTCCACCATCACCCGCCTCCCTCCACCATCACCCGCCTCCCTCCACCATCACCCGCCTCCCTCCACCATCACCGCCTCCCTCCACCATCACCCGCCTCCCTCCACCATCACCCGCCTCCCTCCACCACCACTCGCCTCCCTCCACCATCACTCGCCTCCCTCCACCATCACCCGCCTCCCTCCACCATCACCCGCCTCCCTCCACCATCACCGCCTCCTCCCCCATCACCCGCCTCCCTCCACCATCTCCACCATCACTCGCCTCCCTCCACCATCACCCGCCTCCCTCCACCATCACCCGCCTCCCTCCACCATCACCCGCCTCCCTCCACCATCACCCGCCTCCCTCCACCATCACCCGCCTCCCTCCACCACCACTCGCCTCCCTCCACCATCACCCGCCTCCCTCCACCATCACCCGCCTCCCTCCACCATCACCCGCCTCCCTCCACCATCACCCGCCTCCACAAACATTATAATAGACTTGACATTATAATTTTGTGATCTCTCTCTCTCTCTCTCTCTCTCGTTGCAGCAGTACCCTCCCCCCCCCCCCCCCCGGACAGGTCGACAAGTGGTACAGTGAGAGCAGAGGGAAGGTCTCTGGCCCCGAGTCACACACACACAGAGGAAACATTGCATCTTAAAGCCCACGAGAATGAAGGCAAAAGACATCAATAACAATAACAAATAACAACAATAGAACAAATAACACAATTACAAGAACGAGGAAGACGCGTTATGAGAGAGAGAGAGAGAGAGAGAGAGAGAGAGAGAGAGAGAGAGAGAGAGAGAGAGAGAGAGAGAGAGAGAGTTACGTAATGGTACAACAAGAGTGAGAAGAGGAGACAGTAAAGCCTCTGACCCCTTACCTTCCTCCCCTCCCCTACCCTCTCTTCCTTCCCCTCCCCTCACCTTCCTCCCCTCCCCTCTCTTCCTTCCCCTCCCCTCCCCTACCCTCTCTTCCCTCCCCTCCCCTCACCTTCCTCCCCTCCCCATCCTTCCCCTTCCTCCCCCACCACAGTGACCTCAGACTGTAAAACGCGAAGCAACGCCACTCACTCACTCAGGCAAAATATCTATCACTTAAGACGACTTTATTCAGCTGAGAGAGAGAGAGAGAGAGAGAGAGAGAGAGAGAGAGAGAGAGACCTCTACACCTCTCCATAAAGTGAAGTATCTCTCTCTCTCTCTCTCTCTCTCTCTCTCTCCCTAAAGATTCAGGTGAGGCATTTCCGCTTCCTCCTCCCCCCCCCCTCTCCCAGGCCACTAAGGATGAACGGAGGAGGAAGATAAGGATGGGTGAACAGTCCTGGAGCCACACACAACACAGGAGAGGTCACCAGGTCGACACCCCCCCCCCTCCCAGCTGACGTAACACCTCCCCTCCTTCCCCCGTCCACCCAACGTCTTCACCCAACACCTGAGTCAAATACCTTCACATATATACTCTCTCTCTCTCTCTCTCTCTCTCTCTCTCTCTCTCTCTCTCTCTCTCTCTCTCTCGCTCTCTCCAGCGGCGGCATAAGGGCGCAACAACACTACAGGGAGTTAAGTAAGAGGACCCCGGTAGAACAACACTCCACCTACTTCCTCCTCCTCCACCACCACCACCACCACCACCACCACCACCACCACCACCTCCTCCTCCTCCTCCTGCTCCTCCTCCTCCACCACCACCACCACCTCCTCCTCCTCCTCCTCCTCCTCCTCCACACGCCAAGCTAAATGCGCAGGTAGACTCAGTGACGGACCTTGCCTGTTGTTGTTGCCTATATATACTGTTACAACTACAGGATAGGACGGTAACGAGACGGGATAGGGCAAAGGAAGAGAAGGAACAGGACCATGGCAGGATAGGGGACACAGCAGCCACATATTATAATTTACAAATCCAAACTTTCGAATCATCAAAATGCTGCCTCGTGTGTGTGTGTGTGTGTGATAATGCTTCGACCAACAGCAACAGCTCTCTCTCTCTCGCTGGCTAATAGACCACACGCCACACAAGACCAAGAAGAGCACCACTGGGAGAAGAGGAGTCAGGGAGGAGGAGAAGAGGGGAAGAGTCTTTATTGATTGAGGGGCTGGGCGGGGGGGGGGGGGGTCACTCTACAGGTAGCTGGCTGGATGGTCCTCCTCACACTGGTACTTGTGATGCGCCTACACCACCCACCCACCCACCCATCCATCCATCCACCCACCCACCCGTCAGTCCGTCCACCCCGCCGCTCAGACTTAATGACCCCGAAACACCCCTGAGATCACCACCCCACCCAACCCCCACCTATCACCACCCACACCACCCACAACCAGCTATCACAACCTCCCACAGTTAAGGTTAGATCAGGTTACAACATAAGAAAGGAGGAAACTGCAGCGGGTCAAACTGGAAGTATTTAAGTGGGTGAAAGGAATCAATAAAGGGGATATAGATAAAGTTCTTATAATATCCGAGCAGGATAGGACTCGGAACAATGGATTTAAGTTGGATAAGTTTAGGTTTAGGAGGGAGATAGGAAGGAACTGGTTCACAAATAGGGTGGTGGACGAGTGGAACAAGCTTAGCAACTTTGTAGTAAGTGCTGGAACGCTGGAAAGTTTCAAAGGGAGGCTAGATAGATTCATGGATGATAGAGAGTGGTAGTAACTCTCGACAGGAGCTGCCATGCACAGACCAACCGGCCTATTGCAGACTCCTTATTTTCTTATGTTTTTATGGACAGTCCAGTTTACACCCAACCCCTATCGCTCATATATCCATCCAACCTTTGTTTGAAACTATCCACCGTATTCGAGTTAATGATGATGTTTGGTAACTTGTTCCATTCATCCACTACTCTATTTCAAAACCACTGTTTATTTATTTCGCGCCTAAATCTAAATTTGTCTAATTTAAAACCATTGTTACGAGTTCGCTCCTGGTTGGATAGTTTGAGTACCTTTGTAATGTCCCCTTTGTTTAGCCCTGACTTCCATTTATACACCTCTATCATGTCGCCCCTCGCTCTACGTCTTTCGAGGGAGTACAAATTAAGATGCTTTAACCTGTCACTGTACTCAAGGTTCCTAATGCCTAGGATTAGTCTTGTCATTCTCCTCTGAATTCTTTCCAAGGATTCTATATCCATTCTGCAATACGGTGACCAGAATTGAACTGCAAGATACAGTTTTAGGATGACCTCGCTAGTCTTGTAACTAACACTCCTTTGTATGAATCCAAGTACTGTATTAGCCTTGTTTCGAGCAAAAACACTTTGTTTACTTGGCTTAAGATTCCTACTTATCATTACTCCTAAATCTCTCTCGCAGTCGGATTTCTCTATGGCATCGTTGTTCATCTGGAATCTGGTTTCCCTGTTTACATCTCCTATACTGAGTACTTTACATTTGTCCACATTGAATTTCATCTGTCATTTTTCAGACCATTCGAAAAATTTGTTTAGATCTTCCTGTAGTTTTGCCGAGTCCTCGTCAGATTTAATTACACGTCCTATTTTAGTGTCATCAGCAAATTTACTTATGTTGCTGTCTATGCCGATATCTATGTCGTTTATGTATATAATAAATAATAATGGTCCAAGTACTGAGCCTTGGGGAACTCCATTAGTGACGTTGCTCCAATGGGATTTAGTGTCGTTAATGCTGACTCTCTGTTTCCTGTCCTGTAACCACGCCCTAATCCATTTAAGGATATAACCTTTGATGCCATGCGCTTCTACCTTTCTAATTAGTCTTTCGTGGGGTACTCTGTCGAAGGCTTTGCTAAAGTCGAGATATACCACATCATAATTGTGCCCCTCGTCCACCGATTCGAAAACTGATGAAAAGAATGTTAATAGATTAGTTAGACATGAACGCCCGCTTGTGAAGCCATGCTGGGAATCATTGATCAATCGGTGCTTCTCCAGGTGATTTCGAATAGTTTGAAATGAGTGCTTCCAGTAATTTGCCTACTATTGATGTTAGACTGATTGGGCGGTAGTCAGAGGATAGTACTACACCTGTTTTTAATGACTTGTTTAACAACTTCGCTAAGGGCATACTAAGCTCTTCCTTACATTCCTTTAATACTCTGGCAAATATCTCGTGGGGACCAGGTGACTTATTAGGCTTCAGTTTGTCTATTTGCTTACTAACATCGTTACTAGTCACTACTATCTCACTTAATTTGTTTTCTTCACTATCTCTGTATAGAGTCGGTGCCTCGGGTATCATGTTTAAATTCTCGGTGGTGAAAACTGTTGAAAAAGATTTATTCAGATTATTGCTCATTTCTCCGTCGTTATCAGTTAGCTCGCCGGTAACTGACTGTATTGGTCCAATCTTCTCTCGTGTTTTAGTTTGATACATTTTAAGTTAAGGTTAGGTTAGGTTTAGGAGAGGTTGGGTTCCCCCTGAGTCAGCCAGCCAGGACACTCACCCCGTCGACCACCCCAAACTCACCTATTAATATGGGTCACCTGGGAGGGAGGGAGAGAGAGGGAGAGAGAGAGAGAGAGAGAGATGATGATTAATAATAACTCTCCCTTTTCCCTCCTCCTCTCCCTCTACCTGTTAATTACCCTCTACCCTCCCTCACTCCCCTAATTAATTAACCTGGGGAACGAGAGGGTGAAAGAACACGCGGCTTAATCAAAGTCTAGACCAGGGTGGGGGTGGGTGGGTGGGTGGGTGGGTGGGAAAGGTGGGTGTCGGATGGAGTGAAAAAAAAAAAGGGTGTTTGGGCGGTCAGTTAAAAGGTGTGTGGGTGGGGCGGGATAGGTATGTGGGTGAATGAGACAGGTGTGTGGGTGAATGAGACAGGTGTGTGGGTGAATGAGACAGGTGTGTTTGGTAGACTCCCACATATCACCTCCCATCATCCCCCACCACCGTCTCCATAAATGCTTAATATAGAGCCACACTTGACACGAGGAAGAACAAGAACAAGAAGAACAACAAGAAGAAGAACAAGAAGAACAAGAAGAACAAGAACAAGAAGAAGAGGAGTGCCCTGCTGAACACACCTGCTGCATGTAGTGTCTTTCTCTGTCAAGTAGTTAACACGAGAGAGGAGGAAGATAGAGGGAGGGGAAGAGGAGGAGGGGGAAGATGGGGAGATAGGTGACGTGCATGTATGTATGTGTGTGTGTGTGTGTGTGTGTGTGTGTGTGTGTGTGTGTGTGTGTGTCAACATTAACCTCATTACTGGATGGTCAACACACACACCCACCCTGTCGTCCGCTACACCATCACCTCTTCTCTCTCTCTCTCCCTTTCGTTATTCCCCTTCTCTGGCCACCCCTCCTTCTCCTAACCTCCCTACCCTGCTCTCTCTCATCAGCCCTTTCCTCCCTTCCTTTCTCCCTTCTATAAATTATTCCTCACTTCCCTTCTCCCCATCCTCTTCCTTTCCTCCCCCCTTTGCCTTCATCACACACACACACACACACACACACACACACACACACACACACACACACCATCCGTTCCTCACCCCCCATCATGATACGCACGTGATGACACATCCCTAAGTACCTCGGTAAAATCCGTTATTGTATCACGTGTCCGTTATTGTATCATGTGTCCGTTATTGTATCATGTGTCCGTTATTGTATCATGTTTCCGTTAATGTATCATTTGTCCTGTTATTGTATAGAACATAAGAGCACAAGAAAATAAGGAGTCTGCAATAGGCCGGTTGGCCTGTGCATGGCAGCTCCTGTCGGGAGTTATAACCACTCTCTATCGTTCATGAATCTATCTAGTCTCCTTTTAAAACTTTCCAGCGTTCCAGCACTTACTACAAAGTTGCTAAGCTTGTTCCACTCGTCCACCACCCTATTTGTGAGCCAGTTCCTTCCTATCTCCCTCCTAAACCTAAACTTATCCAACTTAAATCCGTTGCTACGAGTCCTATCCTGCTCTGATATTATAAGAACTTTATCTATATCCCCTTTATTGATTCCTTTCACCCACTTAAATACTTCTATCATATCTCCTCGCACTCTTCGTCTTTCTAGCGTTTTGTATCACACTGCCTCAACACGTATTGCACCTGTGTTTTACCTGTTACACGTCACAGGTGTTGCCGTGAGGTGGTGGTGGTGAGGTGAGGTGGTGGTCCTGTCTATACCTGCACCTTCTTCACTCGTACTTATTATCAACTCCACCTGGCTAATTACCTGTACACACACACACACACACACGCGAGGCTCCCTTACTGTACACCTCGACCCCCATCACGTGTGGCCAGAGAGAGCTGATGTCTCATTGTGCTACCTCAAGGGCGCCACAACCTGCCACCACAAGCTGTCACGCCATCAACCTCGACAAGCGGCCACAAGAGCACAGCCGGGCCGATCACAAGGTTGATAGGCACCCACCATCAAGATTCTCAACTAACTAACTAACTAACTAGCAGGTGGGGGGGGGGGGAGGAGTGGGGGATGGGGGCAGGTGGTGGGGAGGGGACAGGGACATTATAACCTCGGCCGTGTGAGAAGGTGACACAAGGACGTCATTACCTTGGACAGTGTCAGCTAGCCGGCCGCGCCTACCTGCCTGTCTGCTTACCTACCTACCTACAGTACCTGCTTACATGCCTGCTTGCTTACCTGCCTTTACCCACCTGCTTCTCATTCTTTTACACACACACACACACACACACCCAATGAAGCAAATAATACAAAAAATTACCAAAAACAATAAATAAATAAAATTAATAACCAGAAGGGGACAAGAAGAGAAGCAGGAGAAGAGGAGGAAGAAGTAAGAAGATGAGAAACAGGAGAAAGAAGAGAAGGGGAAGGGGAGGAAGAGAACTAGAAGGAAAAAAGCAGGAGGAGGAGGTAGAAGCCCCAGGCAGTGTCGTTATCCTGATTCAGAAATATAATGTAAACATCACCACGTGGACCTCCAACAATGCCCTCTCTCTCTCTCTCTCTCCCTCCCACCAACACTGCCCCCTCTCCCTCCCTCCCTCCAACACTGCCCCATCTCCCTCCCTCCCTCCAACAATGCCCTCTCTCTTCCTCCCTCCAACACTGCCCCCTCTCCCTCCCACCAACACTGCCCCCTCTCCCTCCCTCCCTCCAACACTGCCCTCTCTCTTCCTCCCTCCAACAATGCCCTCTCTCTTCCTCCCTCCAACAATGCCCCCTCTCCTTCCCTCCAACACTGCCCCCTCTCCCTCCATCCAACACTGCCCTCTCTCTTCCTCCCTCCAACACTGCCCTCTCTCTTCCTCCCTCCAACACTGCCCCCTCTCCCTCCCTCCAACACTGCCCTCTCTCCCTCCAACACCCTATAGTAGCAGCAGTAGTGGTGGTCCCTGATTCACTGGTCGCATCTCCAGGGAACTGTGGCCTGTAGTGGGGTGATGGTGGTGGGGGAGGGGAGGGGAAGGAAGGTGGTAGCTGCAAGAAGTGGTAGTAGTAGTGATGGTGGTAGTGGCGGTAGTAGTGGTAGGGTGGTTGATGAGGATGGGTAGATAGGTTGATAGATAAATAAATGGATGGATGGGTGGATGGGTAAGGTTTAAGGTAAAGGTGAGGGTGATGTTAGTGGGTTAGGTTAGGTTGCTCCGGCACCGTCAAGGAAAGTAAGAACATAAGAATGGAGGAAACTGCAGCGGGTCATACTGGGCAGTCCCGTTTACACCCAACCCCTATCGCTCATATAAGCATCCAGCCTCTGTTTGAAGCTATCCAGCGTATTCGAGTTAATGATGATGTTTGGTAACTTGTTCCATTCATCCACTACTCTGTTTCCTAACCAGTGTTTACCTATATCACGCCTAAATCAAAATTTGTCTAATTAAAAACCATTGTTACGACAGACGACCTTGTGTGTGGTAGTCGTAGTAGCACACCTGAGAGAGAGAGAGAGAGAGAGAGAGAGAGAGAGAGAGAGAGAGAGAGAGAGAGAGAGAGAGAGAGAGAGAGAGAGAGAGAGAGAGAGAGATGCCGCCACGTGCCTTGTTATGGCGTGTGTTTTGCGAGGTTAGAGAAGCCAGGTTTTTAGTGGCGGTCTGGGAACACCGCCACGGTCAACCAGTTCTCGTCTGACACCATTAAACTGGACTACTTATGAGAGGAGTGAGTGTGCGTGTGTGACAGCAGCTGGAGCGACCCACCTGGCTGTTTGGCTGGCTACAACGTGACACACACAGAGTACAGTATCTTGCACGTGTACCCCCCCACCTCCCTCTCCCAGTGGGTGGGTGAGTGGGTGGGTGGGTGAGTGGGTGGGTGGGTGAGAGAGTGGTTTATTCTCAGTAGAGTACAACATTACCAAGGCAGGAGCGACCCTTGGTGGGTGGGTGAATGAGTGGTTTGTCTTGTTCTTGCTTGCTTCTGTGTTTGTCGGGCTGTGCATTTCCTTCTTTCTTTCTCTTTCTATCTCTCTTTATCTCTGTGTGTTTATCTTCGTCTCTCTCTCTCTCTCTCATCCCCCCCCCCCCCCCACACACACCTCCTTCCCACACACTTCCTCCCGCATTCTCTCCCACAACACCTCCCGCTCTTCACGCAATGAACAAGATCGTGATTTCTAAATTACATTCTGGCATTTCCTGGAGGAGGAGGAAAGGAGAAGGTGGAGGACTAGCAGGAGGAGGGAGAAAACTGGAAAGGCAAAATCAATCAAATAAGAATGGAGGAAACTGCAGCGGGTGATAGTGGACAGTCCCCTCTACACCCAACCCCTATCGCTCATATATCCATCCAGCCTGTGTTTGAAGCTATCCAGCGTATTCGAGTTAATGATGATGTTTGGTAACTTGTTCCACTCATCCACTACTCTATTTCCAAACCAGTGTTTACCTATTTCGCGCCTAAATCTAAATATGTCTAGTTTACAACCATTGTTAAGAGCTCGCTCCTGGTTGGATAGTTTGAGAACCTTTGTAATGTCCCCTTTGTTCAGCCCTGACTTCCACTTATACACCTCTATCATATCGCCCCTCGCTCTACGTCTCTCAAGGGAGTGCAAATTAAGATGCTTGAACCTGTCTCTGTACTCAAGGTTCCTAATGCCCGGGATTAGTCTTGTCATTCTCCTCTGAATTCTTTCCAATGATTCTATACCCATTCTGTAATACGGTGACCAGAACTGAACTGCGTAATCCAGGTGAGGTCTCACAAGATGCTTTAACCTGTCTCTGTACTCAAGGTTCCTAATGCCCGGGATTAGTCTTGTCATTCTCCTCTGGATTCTTTCTAGGGATTCTACATCCATTGTGTAGTACGGTGACCAGAACTGCGCAATCCAAGTGAGGTCTAACAAGCGCAAGATACAGTTTTAGGATGACCTCTCTAGTCTTGTAACTAACACTCCTCTGTATGAGCCCAAGTACTTTATTAGCCTTGTTACGAGCACAGGACAGAGAGAGAGAGAGAGAGAGAGAGAGAGAGAGAGAGAGAGAGAGAGAGAGAGAGATAATAATAATAATGCAATACTAATAATGATGATGAAGAAGCACGGGACAAGGGCGTAAGAACATGTGCAAATAAACAATATCCAATCAGCCGGCCCACGTAGGTACTGGTGAGGGGTAGGGCGAGGCGTGTGGAGGGGGGGGGGGGCAGAGGCGTGGAGAGGCGAGGCAAGGGGGGCGGGGCGTGGGGGCGAGGCGTGGGGCAGGGCGTGTGGGGCAGGGCGTGTGGGGCGGAGCGGAGGGTGTCAAGTGCTTACCCCAGGCCCCAGGTGTGTGTGTATATATAGAGCAAGGAGACGTGTCCACTTTTGCCTCTCCTCTCTTGTTGCTCCTGCGTGTGTGTGTGTGTGTGTGTGTGTGTGATGATAGTTCACCTACATCTCTTCAGTTACTTATAGTCGCCTAATCTCCACCTACTGTCTCCTCACCCCTTGTCTCTACCACCACGTGACAACACCACCTATGTTTACACCTGGTCTACCACAATATATCTGACTCTAGTAAGGGTGAGGGGGGGGGTGAGGGGTAGAGTGTATGAGGGAGGGAAATTCAATAACACAATCACAACAAGACTATCCACTCAACCACCCACCCCCCCCTCCTCATCCATCACCCATCCTCTCACTCATCCATCACTTTAAGCAACCTCCCCATCTCCTCCCCTCATATCTCACATCCTCACACACACCCTCACCTCCTTAATGACTGGTCACGCCCTCCCAATCCCTCAGGGGGGCGGGGCGGGGGGGTCTCTCTCTAGTACTCAACTCATAAAGGTAAAAAAAATAATATAGCTCCTCGACTCATAGAGGTGATAGTGCTCTCAGGTATATGGGCTCGATACCTGTGTCGATCGTAAAAATAAATAAATAAAATAAATAAACTAAATATCCCATCGTCCACGTGTGTTTACCCTACCACCCACCTCTCTCACCACCACAATACTTATCTACAACCATCATCACTACTACCACCACCACCAGGGACAGAGCAGCTGGACCGACAGGTGTGTGACTCGGTGGTACTTCCCCTCGGTGCTGTCCCGCCTCACTCCTACTCCCCGTCTGCTCTACTCCTCTACCTCCACACCACATACTCCACCATCACACACACTCCTCTACCTCCACTAATACCCTCATACTCCACCACCACACACTCCATCTCCTCCACCATCACACACTCTTCCTCCACCACCACCATCACACACTCTTCCTCCACCACCACCATCACACACTCTTCCTCCACCACCACCATCACACACTCTTCCTCCACCACCACACACTCTTTCTCCTCCACCATCATACACTCCACCACCACCACCACCACCACCACCATCACACATTCTTCCTCCACCACTACCACCATCACACACTCTTCCTCCACTGCCACCATCACACACTCTTCCTCCACCGCCACCATCACACACTCTTCCTCCACCACCACCATCACACACTCTTCCTCCACCACCACCATCACACACTCTTCCTCCACCACCACCACCACCACACACTCTTTCTCCTCCACCATCACACACTCCACCACCACCACCACCACCATCACACATTCTTCCTCCACCACTACCACCATCACACACTCTTCCTCCACTGCCACCATCACACACTCTTCCTCCACCGCCACCATCACACACTCTTCCTCCACCACCACCATCACACACTCCACCACCACCACCACACACTCTTCCTCCACCACCACCATCACACACTCCACCACCACCACCACACACTCTTCCTCCACCGCCACCATCACACACTCTTCCTCCACCACCACCATCACACACTCCCCCCTTCACCTTCCCAATCCAATTATCCCAACTTTAACCTCATCAGTCTAGCAATCCAAGTCTCTTTATAAGCCACTTAACCCGCCCACCTATCCATCCATCTACCCACACAAACACCACCAATAGAGTGACCAGACCCAGCTAGCCACCCCCAACCCTGTCTTAACAACGAAACAATGAAAATAACCTCCTCTTATAGCCTGGCAAATAAAGGTAAACAAAAGATAAAATAGAATAAGATGGATAAGGAAGGATAATAAACAATAATTACTTACCGTATGAGGGAAGGGGGAGGAGAGGGAGAGGTAGGAGAAGGGGGGGTGACATTCTGCCGGGAGGTGGAGGCGGCGGCGGAGACATCCTTGACCTACAACGGTGAGATGAGGCGGCCGGCAGATGCGCGGCTGTGTGTCTGCCGGTCGCTGGAGAGTGTTGTGATGCCGGACACTGTTATCACATCACTGTATTGTTTATCTCACCATAACACACCACATGTTTATCTCACCATAACACACCACACTGTTACATGTACTACCCTCCACGCGGCGTTCACTGGGGGATTATATAAAAGTCTGTAAAACTGTATCCTGTAACGTTCACTGTAGCCTGTCCTGCACTAGTACTGTAACGTTCACTGTATCCTGAACCACCGTCACCACTACAGTGTTCACCATATGCCCACAAATGTACACACATCACTATCAATGTACACGCGATACGCTCTAAAAAAATGTCATGTACGCATTTATCACCAGTGACGCCACGGGTACGTACACCACTACCACCACCACAGCGATTAGGAAAGACGTGTTGGTTGTGGGGGCTTCTTATTAACACCTGTCATGCGCTATTAACACCTGCCATACGCTTATCAGCACCTGTCATACGCTTATTAACACCTGTCGAGCGCTTCTTATTAACATAAGAACATAAGGAGTCTGCAATAGGCCGGTTGGCCTGTGCATGGCAGCTCCTGTCTAGAGTTACTACCACTCTCTATCATCCATGAATCTATCCAGCCTCCTTTTAAAACTTTCCAGCGTTCCAGCACTTACTACAAAGTTGCTAAGCTTGTTCCACTCGTCCACCACCTATTTGTGAACCAGCTCCTTCCTATCTCCCTCCTAAACCCAAACTTATCCAACTTAAACACTTGTCATACGCTTCTCATTAACACTGCCGTACGCTTCTCATTAACACCTGTCATAAGCTTATTAACACCTGTCATAAGCTTATTAACACCTGCCGTACGCTTCTTATTAACACCTGTCATAAGCTTATTAACACCTGCCGCACGCTTCTCATTAACATCTGTCATAAGCTTATTAACACCTGTCATAAGCTTATTAACACCTGCCGTACGCTTCTTATTAACACCTGTCATAAGCTTATTAACACCTGCCGTACGCTTCTTATTAACACCTGTCATAAGCTCATTAACACCTGTCATAAGCTTATTAACACCTGTCATAAGCTTATTAACACCTGCGGTACGCTTCTTATTAACACCTGTCATAAGCTTATTAACACCTGCCGTACGCTTCTTATTAACACCTGTCATAAGCTTATTAACACCTGTCATACGCTTATTAACACCTGCCGTACGCCCTCGTCTTCTCTGGGGTGTCAAAAATACCTCACAGAATCCTCTCATCAGAGGGAAACCTGAAGGCGTCGCTACAGTAGAGGTTGATCACTACTGACGGAGGAGGGAAGCGTACCTCATCACACACACACATACAATATCTTGTCTCCAATGACCGCCAGCCACATTTACCGTACGTCCTTTAATTCCCACACGCCCACACCGCCCACAACAGCTCCTGGGGGCGTGTTAGAAACCTGTACTTGAGTCCCCAGCGAGTGACCCGTGACAGGGGGACAGTGTAGGGTCCACGGCCAGGCAGGAGACACTAATGGCTGGCTGGCGGGGTGCCGTTGGCCTCTCAGATAACACGCCGCTTTATCTCCAGCCACGCTGATAGCTCCCCCCCCCCCCCCCATCTCCCTCAGGTTGGTGCTGTCATCCGGTACTGTGTGTGTGTTTAGTATGTGTGTGTATATGAGTATATCTGCGTGTGCGTGCGTATGTGTGCGTGGGGGGAGCCACGCACCTGCTCCACCTGCGGCTGGGTTAGGGATATGAGGGAGGGGGGGAGGAGGTTCAGCAGCTGCTCTCTCCCCCCCTCCAGGTGAGTGTCAGAGGGGCGTCAGGTGAGGTAGTGGTCCTCCTCCCAGTACTACACCAGGCAGCAGCTGCACCCGTCAACGCCCCCCCCCCTCCCTCCCTAACCTAACCCGCCATTGTACCCCCTCCCTCTCTTCCTCCAAACCTAACATAGCTTAATCTAATCTCACCTAAGCCTAACCTAACCTCCTCTAAACCTAACCTAATCTAGTCTCACCTAAGCCTAACCTAACCACCCCCAAAACTAACCTAACCTTCCCCATCCTAACATCACCTCCCCCAACCTAGCATCCCCCCTAACCTAACCTCCCCTCAGTGTGTTACAGCAGAACCACCCCCCCCCCAATACCATTCCCAACTCCACAACGAGAGCCCAAACACCATTACCAACATGCACTAATAACCATCAGCTACACCCCAAGGCAAAAGGTAAAATATAAACAAAGCAAACAAATAAAAGAAAATAAATATGAAATAAACAAATCAATAAATAGAATAAAAATCACCACGTAAACAATAAATAGAACAAATAATAATAAACTAAACTTACCACCATCAACAGAGCGGCCCGGGGAGGAGGAGGTAAAGCCAAGCTACTAACACGGTACAGTACACACAACACAAAATACTAAACCAACACCCCCCCCCCCCCCCCAAGCAAACAACACAATCAGTATTATCAGTAGCACACAATGGATAGATGGATGGAGGGAGGGAGGGGTGGTTACCATTTCCAGTTCACACTAGATGATGGGGGAGGGAGGTGTGAGGCGGGGTGTGGGAGGTGTGAGGCGGAGTGTGTAAAGGAACCTAACCTAACCCCACATCATCCCTCTCTCCCACTGGAGCACCACCGAGAGTTACGTGATGAGGTACTGAGTGACGGCAGGTCCTTGAGACACTCCAAGTATCGTGGTCCCAGGTCCTCGGCAGTGGTCACGTGAGCCACGGTAGGCCTCACCCAAACAGTTATAACAAATACCTGTCCTAATGGGTTTGAAAACTCTCACCCTCTCTGGTACTCTACCATACACCTGCACTAATACATACGAATAAATATAGGAGACACATCGTGTTGAGGTACAGTTGTTGTATAACAAGAGCGGCGAGTGTCCCCAATACAGTACAGTACAGTACAGTACAGTACTGTACTGTACTGTATTGACCAACCTCCGTCCTGGATAGTGTGTGTCAACATGGGTGTAAATCACAGGCTCCTGCATGACACAGGGTACTCACCTGGAGCTGAGAGTCGTTGGAGTTGTGCGTGCGGTCGTGGACGTGGACGCCCAGGTAGTCGTCATCGTCGTCATCACCGACCGCTAATAATTTTTTTGCTGCTGGAGGTCGTCCAGTAGACTTGCGGTGCTTGGCGAGGGTGCCGAGCGTGAAAAGCTTGCCGTTCTGGGCGAGGAACCCCCGCTGGAGGGCCCGCTTGGTGGCGTGGCGCACGAGGTTGGGTGTCTGGGGGTCGTCGAGGGAGGTGCCTTGACTCTGAAGGTGGGTGGTGATGTCCTTGAGCGTGCCGCCCTCAGTACCCAGCTCCCGCACAGTCCGCACCACCTTACCTACCAGGTCAGCCGCCCGTGAGCTGGCCGTGGGCGTGCGGACACTCACCCGCCCTGTCCGTAGTGGCGGGTTCTTGGGGTCGGCGTACGACTCTATCCCTTTGTTCTCGATGTAGAGGATAGTGCCCGCATCCACCTGGGGAGGAAACATAACACTTGAGTCCTTTGTTGATGACGCCGCCGGAGGGACCTGACCGACCTTGGCTTAGCCCACACCCACACCACTACCCCGCCCCACCCATACCCCACCACCCAGCCCCACCCATGCACACCAGTACCCCACCACCCGCCCCAACCAACCCCACCACCCACACAACGTACCCTCCCCCTTCACCCACACTAGTACCCCACCCCCCCTGGTCCACACCTTGTCTTAGAGCCTCCCAGTCTGCCTACGTCCCCACTAACCCCTCATTTCCCAAGGCTGTACTCCTCCTTCTCAACTTCCTCCTCTTTTTGTCTATCACCAAATCCTGCCGTTGTCTTTCTCTCACTCCCCCCCCCCCCCCCTCAGCCCTATAGTTAACATGTCCACAAGTCATCACCTGCCCTACTCGACCCGTCGGTGGTGAGAGTCTCCTAGTCTGTCTACGTGTCCAGCCACCCCCAAGGCTTGTCTCACACCAAGCGTCGTCTCCTGTTGCGTCATCACCTACAGTACACACGTGCCTCCTGCAGTCTCTACTTTTACCCTCACACCTTCTCCCATACAGTCCACCAAGCTGTGAGTACAGTACGGTACTTGACTTGACTGTGAAGGTGACCGAGTACAGTGCCTCAGTAAGGAAGAATTAGTACTGTACTGTATAAACAAAGCCGTCAGGACTGTGAGAGCCACTTTCACTTTGATCACACCCATACATAAGAGACCTTCAGATACCCCCACCCACCCCCCACCCCCAACTGCCCTTCTTCGACTGAGACAGGAGGAGCCTTGTGTCGTCGTCCCCTTCACCACCGGCAGGAGGTGTCAGGAGCCGTAGTGAAGGTCCTCCTCCCCAGCAGCGGGGCGCGGGACCACGTCAACAACCCCAGGGGAGGCGGCCACATGGCGCGACGGGGCCATGTAAACACTACCACGTGCTCGGTGCCTACTACACCCTCCTCTTTGTCTCACCACGTGTTACCTCCCACCACCTCATCACCTGCCTCCCCCCTCCTTCACCTGCCTCCCCCCTCCTACACCTGCCCCTCCCCCCCCTCTACAAGACCACGACCCTCCACCTCCCTCCACTTACTTGACCAGTCCAGCCAGCTGCCTCGTTTATATAACCTTTCATGAACCTCCCTCCACATCCATACTCCCTCCCTCCCTGCAACCTCCACACCACTCCCTCCCTCCCTGCAACCTCCACACCACTCCCTCCCTCTCTCCAACCTCCACACCATGCTTCCTCCCTCCCTCCCTCCACACCACACACACTCCCTCCCTCCATCCAACCTCCACACCACTCCCTCCCTCCCTGCAACCTCCACACCACTCCCTCCCTCTCTCCAACCTCCACACCATACTCCCTCCCTCCCTCCCTCCACACCACACACACTCCCTCCCTCCATCCAACCTCCACACCACACTCCCTCCCTCCCTCCACACCACTCCCTCTCTCTCTCCGTCTCCAACCTCCACACCATACTTCCTCCCTCCCTCCCTCCATCCAACCTCCACACCACACTCCCTCCCTCCCTCCACACCACTCCCTCTCTCTCTCCGTCTCCAGTATGGGCCAATAGGCCCGCTGCAGTTTCCTCCATTCTTATGTTCTTATGTTCTTATGTAACCTCCACACCACACTCCCTCCCTCCCTCCATCCAACCTCCACATCACACTCCCTCCAACCTTCACACCACACTCCCTCCCTTCCTCCAACCTCCACACCACACTCCCTCCCTCCACACCACTTCCTCCCTCCATCCAACCTCCACATCACACTCCCTCCAACCTCCACACCACACACACTCCCTCCCTCCACACCACACACACTCCATCCAACCTCCACATCACACTCCCTCCAACCTCCACATCACACTCCCTCCAACCTCCACACCACACTCCCTCCCTCCCTCCATCCAACCTCCACATCACACTCCCTCCAACCTCCACACCACACACACTCCCTCCCTCCACACCACACACACTCCATCCAACCTCCACATCACACTCCCTCCAACCTCCACACCACACACACTCCCTCCAACCTCCACACCACACACACACTCCATCCAACCTCCACATCACACTCCCTCCAACCTCCACATCACACTCCCTCCCTCCACACCACACACACTCCATCCAACCTCCACATCACACTCCCTCCCTCCACATCACACTCCCTCCAACCTCCACATCACACTCCCTCCAACCTCCACACCACACACACTCCCTCCCTCCACACCACACACACTCCCTCCAACCTCCACACCACACTCCCTCCCTCCCTCCACACCACTTCCTCCCTCCATCCAACCTCCACATCACATTCCCTCCAACCTCCACATCACACTCCCTCCAACCTCCACACCACACTCCCTCCCTCCCTCCACACCACTTCATCCCTCCATCCAACCTCCACATCACACTCCCTCCAACCTCCACACCACACACACTCCCTCACTCCAACCTCCACACCACACTCCCTCCCTCCCTCCAACCTCCACACCACACACACACACTCCCTCCCTCCACACACACACTCCCTCCCTCCACACACACACTCCCTCCCTCCAACCTCCACACTCCCTCCCTCCACACCACACTCCCTCCCTCCCTCCCTCCACACCACACTCCCTCCCTCCCTCCACACCACACTCCCTCCCTGTCAACTTATCTCCCTTTGCTGTCTCCCTGTCAACCAATCTCCCTTTGTATCCCTGGTAATCTATCCCCGTTTGTCTGTCTCCCTGTCCACCACAACTGTTGCTGGCTAGAATCAATGGAACTAGACGAGAACAAGAGGTAAAAGCTCCTAACCTAACCCAACCTAACCTGACACCAACCTAAACTAGACACACATCACAAACCAAACCAAACCTAACCTACCCTGACACCAACCAAACCTAACTTAACCTACCCCTACCCTGACACTAACCTAACCTACCCACACCACGAAGCACTACACAGAATCCTGACTTTAAACTCATACTTAATATCAACCCCAGATGTCCTCAATGATAGAACCCACTGTGGATCTCTCTCTCTCTCTCTCTCTCTCTCTCTCTCTCTCTCTCTCTCTCTCTGAAGGAGATACAGATGAGTACAGAACATAATCTTACATGGACCGTCCTATCTATGTACAGGTTTATTGGTTAGATAATAGTTTAACCCTTTGAAGACAATGGTTTAACCTAATATTAATAACAATAATAATAATAAAAATAAAAATAATAATAATTATAATAATAATAATAATAATAATAATAATAACAATAATAATAATAATAATAATAATAATAATAACAACAACAACAACAACAACAACAACAACAACAACAACAACAATAATAATAATAATAATAATAATAATAATAATAATAATAAGAAAAAGAGAAAATACCGGTAAACTAAGACTTAACCTTCCATATCAAGATAGGTTAAAGAAACTTAACTTGCATTCCCTAGGAAGACGAAGAGTGCGGGGAGATATGATAGAAGTATTTAAGTGGGTGAAAGGAATCAATAAAGGGGATATAGATAAAGTTCTTATAATATCCGAGCAGGATAGGACTCGGAGCAACGGATTTAAGTTGGATAAGTTTAGGTTTAGGAGGGAGACAGGAAGGAACTGGCTCACAAATAGGTGGTGGACGAGTGGAACAAGCTTAGCAACTTTGTAGTAAGTGCTGGAATGCTGGAAAGTTTTAAAAGGAGGCTAGATAGATTCATGGATGATAGAGAGTGGTAGTAACTCTCGACAGGAGCTGCCATGCACAGGCCAACCGGTCTATTGCAGACTCCTTATTTTCTTATGTTCTTAAGAGACTCATCATGAAATATATTTATGGTATAACTCCCACTACTGTACTGTACTGGTACTGTATATATCAGGAACAGAACTGGAGGCTACGGCTTAATGGAAATAATTATCTTGAAGGTCAAAAGTTCCCACACACCAAAAAGTTACTGTAGTGGTCTAGTTGGCAAGGAATCATTATGTAGTCAATTAGTAATGTCTGCTTACCTCTCCTCCTGGATCATGAACCCAGAGATCCAGACTCATGAATCCCGAGCATTTAAGGAGAGAATAAAGAATCGGTCTACTGGTTTGGGTTCACGGGTATGAATCTCTGGGTTCGTGGTTCAGAGGGAGAGGTTAACGGACTTTAGTATTTGACTGTACATCCCGTTATTATTATTACTTGCATTAATATAACTTTCACTTAAAATGATATACTTTAGCCCAGAGGCGACCATAGTGTTGTGACAACTATCTCACCTGTGCTTGAAGATTGGTCACCACCAGGTCGGGCGGCACGGTGTACAGCTGCCTCATGGTCTGGGTGATGCGTTCTAGGTTTGGCCGCTGCTTCTGAGACTTGATCTTGGCTATGGCCGAGAGCAGGCGCTGGAGCCATTCTTCGGAGGTTATCGAGGGGGTGCTGCTACCGGCGCTAACACCACCACCACCACCCCCCCCGCCGCCGCCTCCACCACGGTCCCGCTCTTTAGGACCCATTGTGGCTCACTCTCACATCATTAAAACTGAAAAAGATAAATAAAAATAAAAACTGATCAGCAACACAATACAGCAAGACAAATCTCTACCCCAAAATGTACTGTGTAAGACCTTAATTACTGTTCAGGTGTAAAACATACATTAATTTAAGAAAACTTTAAATAAACAGATACTGTAAATGATTCAATAAAGATGGACTGAAGTTTGTCAATATAACCAGACAGAACAAGTAAGAAACATCATGTTATCACAGCAATAATATCACTTAACAAATTAAATCATGTCAAAATATATTCTTGAAGGCATCTACCATCCTACTGTACTGTACTGTACTCCCCAAATATGTAACTGTATATTTTCAGCCTTCTGGCTGCCAAGCTCTTTCAATAAACCGTTAATTATTATTATTATTATTATATGCAGCCAGCCAAGACCTCGCTACTGTTAATGATGTAAACAGTAGCAGCAACGTTAAAAAACTTGCACGGCGCTAATTGCCAGGGAACACGTACGTCCCGCAGTCACCGGGGCAACTAGCCAGGAGGGAGGTAAATATTCTTCACATTTATTTTGAACAAGACGGTGGGCGTAGTGTACGGCGGTGAGACGAGGGCCGGGGACGCGGTCACGCACGACACGCCAAAAGTAAACCATGAGATAATGGTCGCTAAACACTTCCCAACACATATGCGAGGTCCTATAGATGGCACGGGTCCAGACTCTGAGCTAAGAAAAACTTACCTGTAAACTGGGCAAGTAAGTACAGTACTCTTGAATGGTTGCCCAGTGGGTGGCTACCATACACCGCTGCCACGACTCTGACGGCTCTCTGGTCGAGTAATGTACCGTCACAACCTTTAACGTGTCGCCAATACGTTAAGGCTCAAACTTTTCAACAACAAAATATAATGTTCCACTAACACTGACAATTAATTCACTCACTGCACAATAATGAGACTTAATTAAATATAACTTATGAACTGCAAACACACAGTTACTTCTAGAGTACAGTTAAGTATGTATATCTGTAGTAGATCATCTTCCCGCGGGGGAGACGTCCGTGTTTATCTCACCACGAGCTCCTACAGAAAAGCTGCCACAAAGTTGATAACAAACAACTTGGCACGACTGTGAGCTGTGTCTGGCACGAGCCTGAAATGACCCGGCCACGACTACTGCTCTCTCTCTCTCACACACACAGGCTGTGATGCGTCCATGTTTTGTGACGTTGCATCAAACTGTATTAGCGTTACCTTTTGACATTTTTTTTAATGCTTGTGAACACACAGCACTATGACACTGAATATTCATTTCTGCGGTACGACGGTTGTTACTATATTTAAAAAAATTATTTATCGAGGGTCTCTCTTTTTAGCCCCAAGCTAGTCTATTTACGGCTGGGACGGCGACAACCTTTAAGTACATTAGTAGAATATCCGTATTTACAATGGACTTCCAAAATAGTTATATATAAAACACGGCAACAATGAAACAAATTGGCAACACCAGCTCCTGCGAGGACCAATCACAAGGCAGCGAGATGCGCACTTGGCACCAGACTATACCTCAGCCCCAAAATGCATTGTGGCAAACATTAATAGGCATGGCACTACATGATCAAACATGACTCACTTAACCAGACACCAATATCTTATAATCAAATGAAAATGTTCTCACCTAAATTGAAGTCAACAGGTAAATAATTCAACTAAAACAATAATTTTTTTAAATACAAAGACATTATCTAGTCAGTAGTGGCTTTTCCCTTCAAGGACTTCCAGACTGTGTCGTCCTACCAGAAGCTGTAGCCAATATCAGCCCACCAGCCGCAACTAACGGTAACTTCCCCAACACCAGGACCTAACTACACTACCACTTGTTAATGAGATTATCAGCTGAAACATATCACTTAGCAACAGCCCATAGCCTCTAAATTAGCAACTGAGGCGACTTAACCCTGAGGAGGCCTTGCCAAATACGGTGATCTTCAAGTACACATATTCTCATAAATTCACGGTAAACATCCCATCGGGAACACATGACGGCAGTGTCTCAACAACGGGATTATAACATAGGAACAGACACGTAGAAAAAGTGCTTCAGGTCCTGGTAAATATAGCTGATGTTGCTTGCTTTCAATATAACTGCTTCTTGGAGTGTGATGCTGATAACCTGGAGAACAAATTATCCACGGCAGAGAAGACAGCCACCCCCCTCACACTACGATTGACACGGGCTACAGTACCGCCATCACAGGAGAGGCACATTGGAACCTTTTATTTTTTCAGGCTGTTAAAAAGAGAGGGAGGAAGGACTAAAATTAGAACCAGGGAGCCAAGAGCCGCCGCAACACCAGTGGAAGACAGAAGGAACGCCTTGTATATAAGCTACGTAGTCCTTTTAGTGGTACGTGCATCGATATATTACCCACAGTACCAATACCTTATTTAATCAGTATAATATATCAAATGCCACTAACTAATACTAATCATCCCCAAGACCCTGAAGCAAAAGAGCATTTTAAATACCATACTGTACACTTTCATTTAACTTGTGAAGAAAAAAAATTTGATTACCGACTGGAAATTACTCGTCATGTAATTAATTGTGGAATAAAAGTTTTGTATCTCAGGAACCAATCTGGGATATATATACTGTACCATATAATAAACAGTATTTACATCATGCGTTTATACTTTCACCATGTACTGTAATATGATATACTGTACTTTAAATACACACCGGTTATTTCACCAACAAGAAATCTACTGAAGCCTTGAACTAAAAAAATTGGAGATGTAGATAGTCAATGAAAATCACATTTATTTTTTTTTTTTATGGCAGGTCCCACAGCAGCAAGTCTATAAATATATCCGGAGACTTGGGCGTGACGCTGCCTCTGCATACGATCACATGACACACCAAATCCAAACATGGCTGAGAATATCCTGCGCACTCCAACGCCCTAAACCCTCCCTCGTGCGCATTCCTCCCGATGGGCTTCTACCCAAGATGGAAGATGACAACTTGCTGTCCTTCAATGCATTCTTCCCCAGACAAAGACCAGCCAGTTGAAGGCAGCAGCTCGACCCATCACGACACTTCTTCCTTACACATCACAACACATCCTACTACAGCATATATCACATCAGGTCATCTCCCTCTGCACAAACATCACCTACAGCACACCACTTCCCTGCTGTCCCACCTACTCCCTATGGTGTCTCCTTACTCTTGTGTCAGGAAGCCATATATAGTTTATCATACTGTACAGGAGGTATGCTGGTATTGGCAGGTCCTACTATAACAAGTCTCGCAAACCTTGTATCTAAAAATCTCAAGTTTAAAACAATATAACGAGACTTTAAAGACTGATACCACCTACCAGTCACCACCTAGACGACTCTCACACACCACCTGAGGTACAGCAGCTATGTGTAACACTGACATAGAGAGGTGACACACAGGTAGCTCTACTGTCCACCAGGTATACAGAAAGCTACATCTCCTCTTAGTACCTACAGTATAAATATTTTGCCTGTACTACATTAAGCTACATGTATACAGTACTACACCAATACTGTAGCTACTGCCCCAATAGTACAATACTATCTTGTGCTACATTACAAGCAAGACTATTCACAATGTATTATCTGTACTGTACACAACCAACAGAGTACAGTACCTCCTCATCTACCTACTGTAGTAAACATTCCTCATCAAGGAAAAGAATTACTCTGTATCAACACAAAGCTAAACATTTGATGACAACACTAATAAGATTGTTTTTAATAATTCACTGATACTATACAGCAAACCTATTAAATCAATGTAGTACTAATAACCTTTTAACCAATAGTCAAACATGCATAATAAAAGTTACTATACATGTATTGGTAACTAATATGATAGCTGTGTGAGTCTGTAAACACTGAACACTTATTGTTGGTAGTCTGTAAGTTAATCTATCTTTTTAAATCTATCTTTTTACATAACATAAATATTCCAGGTATTACCAGACACATCCGCAGGCTATGATATGTTAGGTGTTCAGCCGCATATACAGACTCAGCGCACGGACAGCAACAAACACAACGACAAGTGTTACAAGCGTCATTTAAAGCAATACAAACATTTTCTTTACCTTAGTAGTAGTAGTACATTCAACAGTATGTCACCTAAGCTAACACCAACACTAACCAGGCCACGAATAGACAAATCCATACACTACGACACCACACACCACTTTTAACACTACACCACACACCACAATACTCTACCACCACTGTCCTAACCTTGTCACCATTTCTCAACATTACTTCTGAATAAAACATGAGCTTCAACAAATAACCAGAAGCACTAATGCATATATATATATATATATATATATAAAATATTACAATAAAAAAACACACAAAAAAAAACACTGATACTTCCATTCATAAAAAACTATTGAAGGTTCTCACTGATGCGACTTGGTGACCCCTGACCAACCTAACCCTGATTTTATTATATACAGGATATCTTTTATCTTTTATAACACTCTGTACTGTAACGACCATACCACACTATATTAAGGTAGAAAAAAGCTTGGCTGGTATTGGCTACGAGGAACAACAGTGTATAAATAACATCTACTGTACATATAAGATGTATTTAACAATAAAATAATCAAACACACTCTCCCCCCCGTCTCTAATCAGATTAATACTGCACTGTGCACTTAACTACTCCTTTGGCTAATTAACCTTCTAATGACAACAATGAAGGTGCATCGGCGTAGTTAATTACCGTACAATAGATAGCACCGGCAATAGACTACAGTATTAATTAGCTACAAGACAGTAGTAAATCCCTCACAACATATGAGAGAGATGCAGCTTATTCTACAAACCCCCGAGAACATAAACATTACCATCTCTCAACCCAGCATTAAGTTTGGGTCAGTCAAATCCCACACACGTACGGTACTGACAAATTATACATCCCTGATTAACTGCATTAAATACCATATGAAAAAATTAACTCATATCAAAACAATATATGCAAATTTGCTATCAACATTCATATTTGTATTTTATTATGGTTATTTTTAATACAGCACAATAGGTCATTACAAAGCTCTGAATCTTTACAATTAACGTTATTAAACATATAAACATAATTACTACAGCATGAGTCTTTAAACCAATCCCAGTACTGTACAGCTTTTAGTGAATTAAAACCAAGAGAATAATGACCAAGTTTCCTGGACATTTACACAATTTACAGGTGATTTATGAGTTAGGTTAGGGTTAGGTTAGGGTTAGTGGTTAGTCTTATAAGTGAAATAAGCTGGGGATGAGAATCTTCAGGTGATCCCCAAAAACATAATAAAAAATCGACATTCACTAAAAAGTTTCCATCAAACTTTATATGAAAAATACAACATTAAAATGAGATCTTTAGCACCCTGTAGGAACCAAGAGGCCAAGTATACTGCTTATTTATAGTATTGGAACACACCTAAATGTTGTTCTGTACTGAGTTATTTCCTTAGTAACCCCTGAACCCATGACACTGTTCCCCAGTCATTTCCTCCTACACCCGCACCCATGTTAGTCACACACTCACACAAATGTACTCAATGCAGCTAATGGGGCCACTCCACTCAAACAAGTGAACAAATAAACAAAGACAATCCAGACTGACATACCGTACCTTTAAAAGCAAACACCCATAACCCTTGTACTATAAACAATTCACATGTTTTCTACTGTTTAGGAAATTTGATGTTTGTTATTTATATCGCTATCAGGACTGTGTGGTCACTGGGAATTTACATATATATATATATATATAAATAAAACTAAACTTGTTATAAACACTGCCTAGGCGACAACAAACTGGCATCCTCCTTCACACACACACACACACACACACACACACACACTCTTTGCTATTGTACCTAATGTTTCAACTATATTCATGACACTATCTACAATACACACGACGTACATTACTAACACACAGTACTGTATTAACACAACACTCTTTACCTATCAAAGTCTATAATATTCTGGACAATGAATACTTAAATATAATTACCATATATAATACCAGTGAAAATAACTAAAAAAAAAAAAAATATATATATAATACAGTAGGTGTTTTATCAGGAGTTATCACAAACAATTATTCTTTAAATGCACACGTAAATTACATTCAAAAGTTAAACCAGAATATCATAATTTTGTATTTAGGAAGCAGCAAGGAATCCACGACAGTTGTGCCTTCAGTGAAATTAAGAAAAACCATAACTGATTATGTCTAATTTTAGCATAAATAAACCGCTGAGTAATGTTAAACCAGAGTATACATTATTACACACAGTGGTTTGTTCCTGTTAAATTCAGACATAATTCAACAATGTTTTCAGTCGAAACATTGAAGGCACGGAGGCCACAGTCTGCCTTCCTGCTCTTAAATAAATTCAGTCATTATTTTTCCTTGTTTCACCACTGGATTTGCATTCTATGAATTACAATAAACCAACATTAGCATGAAGTCCCCTAAACTATGCCATAACGTACCACAAGTAGTTACAGGGCAGCGTGTTGTAGTAAATCATGGACTGGGTGGGAGTATACATCAAGGTGTCAACACAATACACATTCCACAGGTCGATTACATTCATTTTCAAGAGAAGTATGAGTGATCACCTCACCTCAACACTTAACAATCACAGAATCACTGAAACGGAATCACTAAACACACATTTCACAACAATGTCCTGACTCTGAATCATATATTTCCATCACATCTGCTCTGAACGTCAACGATACTGTAGAGTAAGGCTGCTAATTATATCTTCCCCGTGGCATAAAAGCTCTCACCCCCTCCCCTTAATCTGCCAACCTCCCCCCTGCAGCCTGTAACCTCGATAGAGCATGATGGCCTCATAGCAAGCTAACCCACGTATAAAGAATTGGATCAGCCACCGCAGATAACCACTGTGGCAACTCCTCGTTTCTCCATAACCTCCCGTGTTGATAAACAAATCAATGAGCATTCGTGATTGGTCAAATGTTTGACTTAATTCGCTTAACAGCCATAGTTAACTACGAATATATATAAATTAAAAATATCAATCCTAAAAACCTTTAATTTCTTTTATCGTCACAATGTAACACGCCAAAATATTCCAACGAACTGAAACGCAAAAGCTGGCGTGTTGGTGTCTCATTCCGCGAAATTTAAAAGCCGTTTAAACACGAGACAAATAGTCACGTGACCTGTCAGCGTCCCAAAGCTCGGCCGAGGTGAGGGAAGTGCGACTCAGCGAGTGTGTTCGGATAGGTGGTGGCAAGGGAGAGAGTGGGGGGAGGGAGGAGTGGTGGGGCGCTAAGCCGGAAGTGTGAGGGGGAGCACACAAACATACATCCTGTTGGGCCGTGTTTTTGCATGCTTAGCGGTAACCAGAAAAGTTCTACCGATGACTGTTACCTGTATGCACTTAGGAGACTATTCTTAACACAAAGTTGAACATCATGCACTGCCTCATCTATTCAAAAACTAAAATCGTGCTTCAATACGCAAATTACATGTCTATCATACTACTGTACTTTGCTCCCCTCGCCCTAATGTCATGATAATCAGAGCGTAAAGTCACATACACACCTACATATTTAAACAAAATGCTTCCTGTCGCGATTACTCTTTAACAGTACGTACTTTTTTGGCAAAACTGATACATGAATTTTTCAGTACGTATCTCGTTGCCTGATAGAATATGTAGGACAGTGCTATGATAGTAAGATATATGTAGATTAGCTTTAGTTTTTATGACAACTAACAATAACGTTAGAAAAATGCGAAGAAGGGAACATGTCACATGAGAAGAATCATATTTCAAGACTTAATAGTTATAAATAAAAAATGAAGTTATACCTCGCTTTATGACCACAGACTTAATGGCTTGGTGGCAGTAAATAAGGCACAGTGTGTTTACTAATGAGGTGAAAACATCATGATAGTACGTACGAGGCGCCTCAGACAGCAGGAAATGTCAAATGCCTGCCTGTGTACGAACGAGGGATGACGCACATACAACACACGCACGCGCGCACACAACACTCAGGTTTCACTCATTTTCTGTCCGCTCTCTCCCCAAGCACAAGTGGTCCTTACGGGGTAAACTAGAACATTCTTAACCAACTGGCACATAATATTACTTGGTACTTTCGACAACATTAACATGGAGTTCACATTTATCAGAGTAACCCCTTTCCCTTTCCATATCAACTTGTGCTTGACCTTCTCACACTGGCAACAATGAAATACATCATCATACACTCTTTAATACATAAATACAAGCAATTATGTGTATCCCTTCCGGCTGGTGTCCAGTGAACGTTGAGAGCTGCCCACGACACAGTGGACAGCTGACTTGAATTTCGCGCCAAACAAATGCTAACAACCAATGTCCCTAGCAGTTGACGACTTGTATTTTCTCACAGCGAGTTTTGAAGAATAACGGGACAACCAGAGCTAAGGCGTGGCTACATCACAACTGTTGTATGGAACTAGTTAGGTTTAAATAACCTTCAGCACTGACAGCTAAAAATACTCTTTATTATCTTTGTTTTCACTGAAGAAAGGGTTAGCACCCATGTCAAATACTTTCGTCCGTGATCCAACAATGTTTCACCTTGTTGTGGGACCCAACGTGACCACGGGACTCTGCCAGGGGAACACAACATACATCACAGGGTTCTAGATGCAATGTAGCACCTCTCTCTACGATAAAATCTCAGACTAATGCAAATATAAGGTAGAATAACGGTGTGAATGATGGGTTTTGAAAGCGCGCCAATGCAGAGCGCGCGAAACATTCCCGCCACCAACAGTTGGCAGACACTGGGCTAGTTTGGCTTCAAATCGATGAGGGAAATGTCCTGAGAAGCGGATTTCCGTTCATATAAAATTATTTTATACGTTGTTCCTCCTCCAACGTGTGGCGGGATCCTTCAGGAGAATATGGAGGACTTATAATGCAATAATGATTATATCAATGCGACTAAGGCATCTGGGGACGTCACACCACAACCTCTCTATCCCTTAACAAACATTACACAACAATTATAACACGAGATATAAAGTTCATATGGATATTTTAAGGTACAGGAATAATCTGCCGAGCCAATGGTGAAGAGCCCGCATGAAATCCATCCAAAACCTCAAAGCGCGACGCCATTTTTCGTGGAGTCTACTGCCTTCCTCATTATCTTGTTCTATTTTGAAGCACAAATTAAAATTTCAGTAAGACACCAAGCCATCAGATTGATAACTTCACTCAAGTCGGTGCATATAATCAAGAAAGAGGGGCACCGACAACCCCTGTAGAGCCCCAAAATAAGCCCAACGAACCAGGATACGTAGAGCTTACCCGTCCACACAGAAGCGACACAGCCAGCTGCACTTCTTGTTCTATTTATCCACCTTAATATTCACTTAAACACATTCTTAGATTTCCTATATAATCGCTGTAATATCTAATTTCTTGTAGTCAATATAAACCACTGCTAGACGGAGTGTATCCGCGATAAATCACAAATATTTCACGACATCACTCACACACAACAAAGAGCGGAGACATAACAAAATGGCTGCCGCGCAGATCCCGGGTTGAGGCGAGCCACAAAAAAAATTACCAAGACTCTAAACACTGTTGCGATCCATGTATTAACCCTTATCGGCGTTAATCACAACACAATACCTTTTTTCTTACTTCAAATAGCATTGATCTTTAGTATTTATCATTACTAATTACCTAAATGGATATATCAATTAAAACAATAGCTAAAATCGGCTGTATATAAGTGGTGGCTCCGTTTTCTTTGATGGGGAGACAAGTGGGTCGTGATTGGTGGAGGCGGACGACAAGCTGTCAATGGTCTGATGACGCACTTATGACGTCATCACCCTCCACTAAACTCCCAAGATAAGACGCACGTGGAAACGATATGCCACCGTATATGAGACGTGAAGACGCTAGCTAAGAAACACTTACCTGTGACAAAAGGTTTCAGGTGACAATCAACCTGAGATAATGGCAGGGTTTTGTTGATTCATGACGTCACCACACATCATCAGTCATCGCGGGAGAACTCGCGCGTGGCAAGTCATCACGGGACTGACTATCTGTGGTGGTAAACTGATACATTGTTTTTATGAGATGTATCACTGGTCAGCCTTAGCCTAAAACAAACATTTCTTGGTGTGATGAGTGAGTGGCGCTACTGATGAAGGAGGGAGCGTGGCGGTGGCTTCCTGGGGCGAGGTATGCACGTGGTGGCGCAACCTGGACCTCACCTCACTGTTAACTTAATACGATTCACATTCTGGATTATATTATTATCACATTTAATAACAAGAAGTAATTACATTATATATTCACAGAGAAATGGGGAATACTCTTGACTCAGCGGAAAATGTGTGTTGTTAAATAATACAAAAAGAGTTCATGTGTTCCCTCCTCCCTCACCCCTTGCACCCCCCCATCCACCCTCAT
The DNA here is from genome assembly GCA_958450375.1 of Homarus gammarus. Taxonomy (NCBI): domain Eukaryota; kingdom Metazoa; phylum Arthropoda; class Malacostraca; order Decapoda; family Nephropidae; genus Homarus; species Homarus gammarus. The sequence continues at coordinate 1,476,113 of CAUDMG010001680.1, forward strand.
CCGCTCTTCCCCACCGCCATCACCCTGACCCCACCACCGCCTCCGCCCTCCTCCTGCACCCACCCACCACTCTCCCCTCTACCTCTCACCCCCACCCATCTCCTACCACCTAACGCCCACAGGCTCTCGACTCTGTGTGGAAGAGACGTGTCTGTGGTGGGGACAGTGTATGGAGTGACTGTGAGATCGTGTGCTCGAACCTAACCTACCTTAACCTAATCTAACCTACCTTAACCTAATCTAACCTACCTTAACCTAATCTAACCTACCTTAACCTAATCTAACCTAACCTAACCTAATCTAACCTACCTTAACCTAATCTAACCTAACCTAACCTAATCTAACCTACCTTAACCTAATCTAACCTACCTTAACCTAATCTAACCTACCTTAACCTAATCTAACCTACCTTAATCTAATCTAACCTACCTTAACCTAACCTAATCTAACCTACCTCAACCTACCTTAACCTAATCTAACCTACCTTAACCTAATCTAACCTACCTTAACCTAATCTAACCTACCTTAATCTAATCTAACCTACCTTAACCTAACCTAATCTAACCTACCTCAACCTACCTTAACCTAATCTAACCTACCTTAACCTAATCTAACCTACCTTAACCTAATCTAACCTACCTTAATCTAATCTAACCTACCTTAACCTAACCTAATCTAACCTACCTCAACCTACCTTAACCTAATCTAACCTACCTTAACCTAATCTAACCTACCTTAACCTAATCTAACCTACCTTAACCTAATCTAACCTCCCTTAACCTAACCTAACCTCCCTTAACCTAACCTAATCTAACCTACCTTAACCTAACCTAATCTAACCTCCCTTAACCTAATCTAACCTACCTTAACGTAATCTAACCTACCTTAACCTAATCTAACCTACCTTAACCTAATCTAACCTACCTTAACGTAATCTAACCTACCTTAATCTAATCTAACCTACCTTAACCTAACCTAATCTAACCTACCTCAACCTACCTTAACCTAATCTAACCTACCTTAACCTAATCTAACCTACCTTAACCTAATCTAACCTACCTTAACCTAATCTAACCTCCCTTAACCTAACCTAACCTCCCTTAACCTAACCTAATCTAACCTACCTTAACCTAACCTAATCTAACCTCCCTTAACCTAATCTAACCTACCTTAACGTAATCTAACCTACCTTAACCTAATCTAACCTACCTTAACCTAATCTAACCTACCTTAACGTAATCTAACCTACCTTAATCTAATCTAACCTACCTTAACCTAACCTAATCTAACCTACCTCAACCTACCTTAACCTAATCTAACCTACCTTAACCTAATCTAACCTACCTTAACCTAACCTAATCTAATAAAAAATAACCTTACCTAAACTTAACCTAACTCAATGCACCTTAATCAAACCCGACTTAATCTAACTTAACTTCACCGGACATTATAATACAAATATAAACTCAAGGTAATGATATTTTGTCCAATGGTAAATGACCTGAGGTGATTTTGTCCAGAGGTGTATCAGTGTATTTGCTGATATAGAGAAAAAAACACTATATATATATTGTAAAGTAATGCATACTATTGATTCTATAATAATAATAATAATGATAATATTACGCACACCCCACACACACACCCACACCCACACACACCCATACACACACACACCCACCCACCCACACACACACTGTACAACCATAACAAACAGCCCCCCCCTATCTCGTATTTCCAGCCAATCATCCGCCAGTATATGACGTCATCATACTTATTGCTCCCCATTAGTTGAGCAGGGGGAAATACACGGTTTTCGTGCCTGTATTACCATTAAAATTTTAAACAGATGAGCTAAGATGGCCTCACTAGCCATAACCTCCTTACCCGGGCGTTTAAATGCGCGGTTGGTTCAGTCCACCTCATATTTTGGCGTGTTTACGTATATGACGTCATTGATGATGGCACCAGATATCGGATGATGACATCATAGAATACGAAAACTTCCATGGGTAGACTACAACATGTCTCTGGTACGTATTAGATGTAGGATAATGTGTGAAATAATCCCAGTGGTGTAGCATTAAATTGTTGGAAATAAATAACGCAAAATTATGCAGGCACGTGCGAGTAGATGCCAGTGACGTAGACGCTTGAAGTTGATGACGTCACAAAAAGTCGAGAATCCTTTCAGTAGAGGAGAGGCGGCGAGGCAGGATCACCATGACGTCATCATTAGAAGTCCAATGCCGTCATGAAATATGGGTTTAATGGTAGCAGAGGATGATGATGGCATAAATGGCTCTTATTCTTATTCTTTGACCTTATGGTGTTATGGAGGGATAGTAGATATAAAGTTAGAGGGTAGTGGCGTCCATGATAATAATATAATGATAAAACTGTCAAACATTATAATTGGTGAATGATGTAGACCAGATGATCCAGCCCCACCATCATCTAAGACTCTCTTTCTAAGATATATATTAAAATGATTTACAGCTCATTTAACAAATCAGTAAATTAACATAGGACATTGTAGATAAATGAGTGAAATGAGAAATTTATTTATCATGGTAAATCTACAGAAGACAGGGATTTATTTTCTTTACTATATTAAACACGAATGGGCGTTCACTGATGAAATGAAAGTAAATTTAGTTTCATTATATAAAAAAATGGACACGTTAATATTATGATGTATAAAAAAGTTGAAATATCAGAGTTCAACAATAGTAAACGCCATAGATTGTTGTATGGCAAATATCTCTGTCTTCTGAACAACAATATGTAATTAATCTCCGACCTCCTCCTCTCTCTCTCTCCTTCACGCCCTATTTCATTTTTCATATAAACGTCTTCAGCCATGACGGACAAACACTGTGACGGACAGATTAAAGTGTGTTTGATAGAGAGTGAGTGTGTGTAGTGTGTGTGGTGTAAAGCTAACACCACACACCACACATCACACACCACACACCACACATCACACATCACACACCACACATCACACACCACACATCACACACCACACATCACACACCACACATCACACACCACACATCACACACCACACATCACACACCACACACCACACACCACACATCACACATCACACACCACACATCACACACCACACATCACACATCACACACCACACACCACACACCACACACCACACATCACACACCACACATCACACATCACACACCACACATCACACACCACACACCACACACCACACACCACACATCACACACCACACACCACACACCACACATCACACATCACACACCACACACCACACATCACACACCACACACCACACACCACACACCACACATCACACACCACACACCACACACCACACATCACACATCACACACCTAGATCTTTAATACTGTATTATTTTGGTGACACACACACACATCACTCGCCCTATCTACACTAAAGTTTTGCTTAAGCTTTGATGGAAATGTGCGGTGGTAGAGTAGAAACAGCGTTCACTTCATAGGGGCCACTGGTTCGATTCCTATGATTTCCCACATCACAAAAAAAATAAGATTCTTTTTATCAATAAACTGGGGTGTCTAATCTTCATGTGAAATAAGCTGGGTTGTCTAATCTTCATGTGAAATAAGCTGGGTTGTCTAATCTTCATGTGAAATAAGCTGGGTTGTCTAATCTTCATGTGAAATAAGCTGGGTTGTCTAATCTTCAGGTGAAATAAGCTGGGGTGTCTAATCTTCATGTGAAATAAGCTGGGGTGTCTAATCTTCATGTGAAATAAGCTGGGGTGTCTAATCTTCATGTGAAATAAGCTGGGGTGTCTAATCTTCATGTGAAATAAACTGGGGTGTCTAATCTTCAGGTGAAATAAGCTGGGTGTGTCTAATCTTCATGTGAAATAAGCTGGGTTGTCTAATCTTCATGTGAAATAAGCTGGGGTGTCTAATCTTCAGGTGGAATAAGCTGGGATTGTCTAATCTTCAGGTGGAATAAGCTGGGGTGTCTAATCTTCAGGTGATGAGGAAAATTCCTAGTACTGTACAAACTAGTCACAATCTGTACCCAGACCATAAACAAGTAGGAGTCTAAACTATTATAAATATTTGTTGTTCACGGCGTCACGACCACAATATGTTTCCTGCCAAGAAGTAGATCGTTTCTGAACACACCTCAATAATATTTATAACACCTGATTTATTACCTGTGTCGTGTGTACTAGTAGTTTACAAGGGCAGGTGACAAGCAGCTGGGGAGCCAACACATGGTAAATGATCGTTCCTCTCACTGACACTATCGGGATAAATAATCGATAACGGTTGGCAGGTATGTGGCAGATACGGTTGTTTGCGCGTTCTTCCTGTCAGGTGAGTGAGATATTGTCTACATGAGTGAAGAAGAAGACAAAAAAATTGCCATGTCAAAGAAACTGAAGACATGAGAGCAACGACATTATTGTGTGACGTCAAGCATCCTCCTCAAGGTTGAACCGTCGTCGTCTGCCGATCAGTAAAGGTCTTATTATACAGTTACTGCACAACATAATATCAGGAGAGTGTCTTTTAGCCGAGTGTCTCCAGGTTAAATATACATTATTGAGAAAAGAACAATCATGTAGTGTTGGCTCAGATGAACGCACTATTACCAGCCCTACAAAGACTTGCAATCACTCTTGTTGTCAGGATGTAGTAAGTCAATATTGTTTTATTAAATGCTATAATAATCATAAAAACACTAACATTATTACCCATATTAAGCTGTTGTCATGTAAATAGACAATAGGTATATATTTGTAGAGTAACAACGTCTGATTGGCTGCTTTGGTGAGGTGCGGGTTAGGTTAGGTTAGTGTTAGGTTAGGTTAGTCTAGTGTTAGTATGATTAATCTTTAAGTGATATAAGCTGAGGTGGAGATTCTTCAGATGATCCAACCAATACCTGTTGTTTAGATCTATAACAACAGCTAGCTAACACAACACTGAGATAATACCTTCTGGTGATAGTGTAGAGTATAAGGTTGACTCCACTAAATCAGAGTAGTGGTGTCCAGAGGGGGTTACCTGGGTCAATACCTGTGGTCAATATGTGGTCGATGACAGGTGAGTCAGTCCTCGCGGCGTCTCACCTGCTAATCCACACCAAGTAATCGACCATGATTATCTACCCACATGCTGAAATAAAACTAGCTAAGGACTTTATTATTATAGTAGTAGTAGTAGTAGTAGTAAGATTGGTATTATTATTAGTAGCGGTAGTTGTAGTAGTAGTAGTAGTATACAAAATTGTATTGTAAAAACATGACACAACGGACGAAGGATTTTGGCGACCCTACCAAGACAACAGGAGTCAGTGTTCATTCTTAAATTCACCCCCCCCCCCCCTCACAAATAGAGATATGTTTTAAGAGACTACATGTAGAAGTAACTGGTGAGAGGAGAGGGGGAGAGCAGGGGGGGGGGGGAGACAGGTATAGTATCTCCAGTGATCTCAGCGGGACAGTAAGACGCGCTGTTGTCACCTTTTGTCACTGCGTCATTGTGGCGTTGTGGCGCTCCCCTGATGTTTGATTCGTCAGTGCTGGAAAGGTCGGTCTGCTTTATATAATTTTCATACACTAGACACAAGGCGCCAGCAGATACTCGGTATTAACTCATTTAATATTATAATTGAAAAACCCAGCACTTGTGAACATTTCTTATCAGAGATTCATGTGGGATTCCAACACCTGAACGACATACAGGTGCAAAATGTCATGAACCAGTAGTATGGTGTCTACAAGCTGTCATGAACCAATAGTATGGTGTCTACAAGTTGTTATCCTCAACAAGTATGATATCTACAAGCTGTCATGGACCTGTAGTATGGTGTCTACAAGCTGTCATGAACCAGTAGTGTGATGTCTACAAGCTGTCATGGACCTGTAGTATGGTGTCTACAAGTTGTCATGAACCAGTAGTGTGATGTCTACAAGTTGTCATGAACCAGTAGTGTGATGTCTACAAGTTGTCATGAACCAGTAGTGTGATGTCTACAAGTTGTCATGAACCAGTAGTGTGATGTCTACAAGCTGTCATGAACCAGTAGTATGGTGTCTACAAGCTGTCATGAACCAGTAGTGTGATGTCTACAAGCTGTCATGGACCTGTAGCATGGTGTCTACAAGTTGTCATGAACCAGTAGTGTGATGTCTACAAGCTGTCATGAACCAGTAGTGTGATGTCTACAAGCTGTCATGAACCAGTAGTGTGATGTCTACAAGCTGTCATGAACCAGTAGTGTGATGTCTACAAGCTGTCATGAACCAGTAGTATGATGTCTACAAGCTGTCGTGAACCAGTAGTGTGATGTCTACAAGCTGTCATGAACCAGTAGTATGATGTCTACAAGCTGTCATGAACCAGTAGTATGATGTCTACAAGCTGTCATGAACCAATAGTATGATGTCTACAAGCTGTCATGAACCAGTAGTGTGATGTCTACAAGCTGTCATGAACCAGTAGTGTGAAGTCTACAAGCTGTCATGAACCAGTAGTGTGAAGTCTACAAGCTGTCATGAACCAGTAGTATGATGTCTACAAGCTGTCATGAACCAGTAGTATGATGTCTACAAGCTGTCATGAACCAGTAGTGTGATGGCATCGCTATTTGCCATGGCGGCGACACATACTGTTAGAAATGGAGATCACCTGAAGATTAAGCACCCCAGCTTATTTTTCATGATTGGTTAAACACCCTAACCTAACTTAACCTTTCTGTTTAATCATCAGGTGAAGTAAGCTGCAGTGCCTAATCTTCAGGTGATCCCAGGTGTGGTAGTGGAGGTAACAGCATGCATGACTGAGATGATGGATGGCAGCGAGGTCAGTAGCCTATCACTTACTGCTGATTAAAGAGTCAACACGAGACCTTGATCAGCCACGCCTCACCTCTCATGTCTCCCTCACCTGTTATCTGAGACCACATCCCACCATCACACTTAATCTGTAAACAATCTTGAGTGATGATACAAGCTGCACGATGACATTAAGTTTGAGCGGTGATAATAACAGCAAGGTATTGTGTCAGGGAGGATTTTTAATGAGGATGGGAATCGTGTGTGGTTGGCAGGCGAATGAGAGGGTGACAGACATGTGTGTGTGTGTGTGGGCCAGTCATGGTGAATTGTCAGTCAATTTTACATGTTGTTTTGTACTGTTTAGTGTCTGTCGGAATCATCAAGTACATGTAACGTTGTACAGGTGTGCGTAGGTGTACTACACACAGGTAGCTACAGGTTCCAGGCAGTAGGTTGAACATCACCTGACATGTTCCTGCTAGTACCTGTTGTTGATGTTACAGCTTCTAGTTATGTATTTTTCCTTAATATGGTGCTGAGTGCTTCCCCTTGTCCTGGCAGGCCGGCACTTCGGAGATCAGCTGTCCCTGTGGCGCAGTGGAAAGCGCGTTGGACTTCTAATCCAAAGGTCCCGGGTTCGACCCCCGGCAGGGATGAGGCAAGGTGACAATGGTTTTCCTCACATAATAAGACAGCTGAGCACTGGATGTACACACAGCTCAGGTAGGTTTACCTCAATTTCCGCTTAAGGATGTGTCCTAAAAAGGTGTGGTTAGTGTTGTGAGCGTGTGGAGTGGTCGATACCGAGAGGTGGAGGGGGGAAGGTGTGTGAGGCGCCGCCACTGTAGCCAGCTCCTCTGCCACCCAGCCGCGCCTCCCTATATGTCTTGTGTCACCACCGCCAACCGCCCTCACACCACGCCCCTGCCCCACGCCCTGCTTGTGCCACGCCTTCGTCATAACATGCCCTATGCGCGTGTCAAGATAACTCGAGTTCCTCTGCTCGCTCCCTCCCTCCCTCCTGTACGCGGGGCAGCCCACCCACCTAGCTCACCTGGTAGCAGTGTCGGGTCATATCTTTGACATTTATTTGAACCTGTGGATGATGTCACCTTTAATCAACATCATCATAACCTGTGTTTACGGCTGAACCAAACAGTATTTTAGCTACAACTCGTTACTATTCATTAACTGCGAAAAATCTTTACTATTCATTTAACTACGACAATACTATTCAATCACCACAACAGGCAACAGTTTAATATCTTACTAAATATTCTTTGGTCCCCAGAGATAAATGTTTGTTATTAATTATTCATTACTGTGGAAACATTCACACACCAGCCAACTAACATGTGACACACTTCCACACCCAGCAGAATCCTTCCAGAAATGTGTTATCTCTTACTTAACTCATTTTTAAGTGAATTCTCCCAAGCTCTGATGAAATGCAGAAGCGACCACCCTGACCTAACCTAACCTACCCTGACCTAACCTACCCTAAACTAACATTCACCAGGCGTTGGAGAGTGCCAAGAGTTATATACGATTCTATTCTAGTAATGCCAGGATATTAAAAAATATCGACGACTTCTTTACAATTTACATATTTTCATTTTAGGGCAGAGGGTCACTGACCCCCGGAGTATTTTGCATGTCTGATAAACTGGGATCACCTGAAGATTAGCCCTCTAGCTTATTTCACCTACAGATTAGCCCCCTTATCTTTAGCCTAACCCTCTCCAAGAGAGCATTAGGGTGGCTAATCTTAAGGTGAAATAAGCTGAGGGCTAAATTTAAAGCGATTCGTAAACTGGTTAGACGTTTTCTGACATGTAAACAATCAACAGGTATGGACCAATGAACGACCCTCTCATTACTGTAAACCTTGTGATGGAAACAGTGTGTGTGTGTAGGTGTTTGTCTGTGTGTGTGTAGGTGTTTGTGTGTGTGTGTGTAGGTGTTTGTGTGTGTGTGTCACGTGAGCAACTTGGTTCCCACACTCGCTATCCCAAAAGAGTTCTACCTCATAATATTTAAACTGTTGAATGGACTCACACAACTGTCAACATAACACAACACCACTGTCAACATAACACAATACAACTGTCCAGCATATCACAAAACAGCTGTCAACACCACACCACTGTCAACATAACACAACTCAAACTGTCAACATAATACTGTATTGACACATTTCATAATCAGGATACCTACTGAATTCAAACGATTTTTTCAGTCCAGATCATGAAACATCTATGTGGTCACGTCACCCATCAATAAATACAGAGGTTCCTTTATTTCTAAATACCATAAAATTTATCAGTAATTAACGTATGGAGAGTTTTGAATTATATACAGTATATTACTTACCTATTGACTAGTCGTACATTAGTTTGTGGGAGACTAGGTGAAGTACTCTAGGTAATATGGAGTACAAGGGAGAGGTGTCAGTGAAGCTATGTGAAGTACTATAGGTAATATGGAGTCCTGGTTACCCACCTAGTTAAGCACAATGAGTACAGTCCTTGTTAGAGTACAGTCAGGTGGAGTTTCAGGGGTGTTCTGAATACTGTACTGAGGTTCTGCTTTATATATATATTTTTTTATTTCGTCGTTTTCTGTTTAATGTGGGTGGTCAGAAATGAGAAACACACACACACACATACACACACACATATACAGAGGCATACACACACACACACACACACAAACATACAGAGGCACACACACACACACACATATACAGAGGCATACACACACACACACACACAAACATACAGAGGCATACACACACACACACATATACAGAGGCATACACACACACACACACACAAACATACAGAGGCACACACACACACACATATCCCCCTAATCACTGTAAAAGATGCATCCCCTCCACAACAAGCCTTCAAGTCTAGTGTACCTCTTCTGCTTCACAAATCCCAGCATCAGCCATCATATTCTTCCTCAGACACCATTTAATACCATGATCTCCATACATTCATCAACATGTCTACTTCCCATCAATTCTAAGACATCACTCATTCCATCCTTCTAAGTGTGGGTATGTTTTTATTCTTTTAAATACTGTGGTCATCGTACAAACTTTTACTGCATTACTGTACCTTTTTTCTATTAAATTTTAAACATTGCTAATGAAACAAACTACCTGATATCTCATAATTATATTTAAATATGTACCAGAAATATACAGTACCTGACCTTAAACTAATACACTATAATAATGTTCACACTCATGCCTTGTGTTAGTTACCATTAGGTGTACAGTGCTGTCTCTCTCTGGTAATACTGTACACCATCTAAGTTTGTAACCTGTGATATCAACTCAGAAGTCAGGTTACCGGACACTGTTTATTCTTATTAGTCCATTAAAATTTCATCGTACACACATATGTTGTTTACTGTATGCAACTTTCTATCATGTGATAATTATGCTTGAGAAATTTGGCATCCTGCAACACCATGATTCAAGTACAGTACTGTGGTGTGGAATTAAAATAATCCAGGTTGGTAGAAATAGCATACCACCAATAAACACCAAGACAATGTTTAGCACCAAGTACAGTACAGTACATCAATAACATTTACCATGATAGTTTGTCTGAACTCCTGGCCAAAAGATTATTGTTTAGTTTGTTTTAGTTACAGGCAGGTACAGTACTGTATTGAGTTGGATACAGTAATCACACATTCCATTCTTAAAATAGAATCAAATACTGTATGTACAGTATGTTCATAAAAATAATCTCGTTTTCCATAGTTGTACCGAGATGACTGACTCCTGGTAATTACAGTATTGTATGGTACAATATCTGTCTTTGGATTTGGATTAAAGTCATTAGCATTACATGTATTGTACAAGTTTGATTATCATCATTTTTTTTTTATTATTCTCCCTTAAAACATGTTTACCTGCCTGATTTACCTCATGGCCACCCTAACTAGAGACAATCTTGATGGAGGAAGGAGGCCAGTGGCCCATGTAGGATAGTGTCATTCTATTGTGTCAAAGGAATCCTTTTGTTTCATAGGAATGTATCTCCTAATGAACAGCCCAGTACAATGGGAGTCAGTGGGAAAATACACTTCAATTTACAGAACCCTTCTATATACTGTATTGAGATCTACCTGCACCATTCCCTGTAAGTCACCTTGGAGATTCAACCTCTTGATAATTAAGCCCAGAGATACTGGAAGACAATTACTTATAATACTTTCATCAGGCCAACCACTGGTACAGAACTTGTTTATGTTTTAAAATCTTAAAATTCTCAATTCTTTGGTCTATTAATAAAACCAATGTACAGTGAAAGACAAAAATCGTGGCCAGAAAATTGGTGAAAGCATCTCACACATGGTGAACCTTTTAGCACGCTTCCTCGTATCATTGGAACAGTTGGTTTCAGGCTTCCCTACTGCCAGGAGTAGTCGTGACAAGGCTTTCAATACGGTTTGTTAGATGGACCGTGATCATTGGACAGAACGAGGACACAAGCTTTGTCTTTGACTGTACATATACAGGTACAGTACAGTAATCAGTATACATCTTACAGTACAGTAATCAGTATACATCTTACACATACAGTACATCTCACTACAGTACTGGTACAGTATATGTATAAATTCATTATGGTCTTCATACATTAAGTCTGATCAAGTATAAATACTGAACCTTATCCTGTACTCATGATTAACTCAGTTACAGTTTATATTTTAAAAAAGTCTCCCATAAATAAAACGAAATCAATTCAAGTAAGGCCCCTTAAATGAAGGTTTACTTCTCAAAAGCTGCTGGGACAAGTTGAATTACCACATGTTCACTTTTTAGATACTGTAATTGAAACATTCACTGTACCTTTATACAGAGCCATTCACTTTTTTCCACAGATTTTTCTCACATGATAAACTAATAAGATTTGGAGTCATTTGAAGTTGCTTGCTTGAATACTGTGCAAAAGTCCTTTGGCCTTGTCTAATATGTGACCCTCATATTAAACAAATGACTAAAACACTCATTAACCCCTTGTGTATGAGAGTCTCTTTGTGCTGAATAAAATAATCTGACATTGGCCAAATAAAATATTAAAAGTGGCATCTCCATTGTGAAGGGATTCATTTTCTAAAACATGGTTCAATAGGATAGTGCTCCCATGCATCAGTTTATAATACATAAATATACATCAAACAAGATAAAAAATAAAATAAATGAACAGTAAATTCAGATAAGTGGTAAACAATGACTTATGGGTCAATGTTGGTGAACTAGATGAGGTGAAGTTTGTTTTTTGAAGTCCCTCTCTGATGAAGGCACTGGCAAGACCATGAACTTTAGGGCCACTATTCTAACCACTGGGACACTGAACCGTATATTATCCACACTCTGAGGTACAATACATTACCCTCATCACAGAAATCAGATGCTGTACAGCCACTCAAAAAACTATCTCTACTTGGAGGTGTCGATGATTTCAGAATGAACACTGTGACTCCTGTTGTCTCAGTGTCAGATTTTTTCAACACAATTTTGTGTAGATAGTTTTTGAGTGACTGTACATCATAATATTCAACAAAACTATTACACATGTAAAAATATATATTTACCTAAGTTAGTGTTTGCATATTAAACTGGAATGCTGCCAAAACTGGACGGAGCTCGTGAATGTGTGTGATTACCAGTCACTGTCAAGAAAAGTAATAAACACTACAGTTTAAAAATTCTCATAAATACAAGAGCTGTTTTGAATAGAATCATAATTTGTTTATCATTTAAATAACTCGCAAATAAATGGACAGAGAAACGTGTATACGTAATGCCACAGTTTGGAACACAGAATCAAGTTAAAACTGACCTGTGTTAATGTAGACTTTATCACTGTGTTAGTCAGCACCTGACAGTTAAAAGAGGACTGTACAATATAAAGTCTATCTACCTATGGAAACTGGTCTTAAAGAGTGTCACAGGGATTTTACTCCATCATAAAACTGTTAAGAGGAGAAGATGCCAAAAAACAGTTAGGTATTGTTCTCAAGCTGTTCTAGATGTTGTTGTCACTCTATCATACAACACTGAATCACTAGACTTACTTTTGAGACAAAGCTTTTCTAAATTCATAATGTCAGCTACTGGACACAAACAATATTCACCTTCACACTCTCATCTAAAGTGAGGTGACCATCCACAGCTGGGTGTGCAAATAAGTCACTCTTTGTACAAGAGGTGAGTGCTGCCTCTCCTCAGCCACTGCACCATAAAACCCAAGATAAAATATATACAAAAACTGTGGGACATATTCCTTGTATTGTGTAATAATAAAAACCAAGATCAGTAAAGTGTAAGAAACACAATTAAAACTTCAATGATTATTCTAGAGATTAAGTAGGAAGGTGATAACAGTCATGCTGTAAACAAGGACTGAAGTTGATTCATGTTATCCCATGTAGTCAGTTGGAATTCAAAGTGAATGAGAGTGTACAACTATGTTAAACTGTCAACAACTGCTGAAACCTCTTTGGTCTGTGAGACAACCAGTGGATTCAGGTTTATCTATGTAAGATAGTTGCACGCTAAAGCAGTGAATATATAGAGAAAATTCATTCTGTCATGCATTACAATGTGTCTCAAGCATTGGCCAGAGATGCTTGGCAGTGAGCACATGTTGCAGCTCAAACATAAAACAACTCAGAAATCAATAAATTAAAAATATTGTACTGATATTTGGTTAGTGTCACATTTCTGGCAAAGTAACTCTACCCAGGACTCTTAAACATGAGGGCAAAATATCTTGAGTTAATGGAACGTTTCCCCAACCCAGACTTTGCATTTGTATGTGCAGTTGAAGGTCACATTAAGCAGAATTACAAAGATTATTTTGTAAAGAATTAAGGAAATTTCATGTGATGTCTGAAGTGATAATAACAAGTAAAACAACATACACACACATGGACAACTAAGAATTTGAGACCAACTAAAAATTACTTTAGTTGCCTAGATCAGACACCTAAATCTCGCCCTGTTTAACCACATCAGCAGTTCCTCATTCTGTCTACATATAATATCCTGAAGTCCCTTTCTGTGTAAGGCATGAGTTCAAAACTACTGTAGTACCCGAAGCAATAATGTACAATACATACAGCTAAAATAATGCCACCAAAATCTTTTCTAAACACACACGAAAGGTATATTGGGACATAAAAAACAAGTAACTAACCCACCTGTCAACATCACTCCAGCACCAAAGGACAGATCAAATTACACACCAAAAACATGACAAAACAATAAAAGTTGCTTTAATTATTTGGCCTTTACTTCAACTGCATCATGATTTATCAACCCTTAAACAGCGGCCATTTCTAGTGGATGATAGACGGAGGGACGGTGGCCATCATCAGTAACACTTTCATGTTCCTTACGTTCTATTTTCTGTGCATATGAAGGTGGAGTAGGGAATCCTTAGCCGCTGTTTAAGGGTTAATGCAAAATAGCAAAATATTGAAAGCAAGGTTAATTTACTCCTTCTACTATTTAACATATGAAACTATCAACTTATTGCACAATTATTGACTACAAGTGCTGTACAGTATGTGGATCACCTGAAGAATATCCATCCCAGCTTATTTCAGGATAGGTTGTGTGAGTTGATTGGTTAGGTTAGGTTAGTATTAGTGTGGTTAATCTTTAGGTGAAATAAGCTGCGATGGAGATTCTTCAGGTGATCCACATGTTGTACTGTATACTGAAACAACTTATTTCATCAGAAAACTGGAATGCAATTTTATCCATGACCACTTGTGTATGGACTCCCCTCTCTGCTGAATGAAACGTCTGGCATTGGTGAAGAGGTTAACAGTGTACAGTACAGATGTTAGCACTTTACCCTAACAACACTTCCACACAGCTATGGCAAGATTACCAGCAAAAAACATGTACAGGAGATTCTTGACTTCATATGACACTTCAAAACCAAAAGCTTCTCCAACAACACAATGCCAAGTTGCTCCATACCGTTTGTCCATTGTCTCCTTGATGACCCGTGCTGCACTCTGACAAGTCAAAAGATAATGTCATAATAATAAAACCTACAAAACGCAGATAAATACAGTATCTGAAAGGTCAAAATTAAACAAAGTTGAACACATGACATTTCTAATGACTTGTTTTGGATATATTTATACACAAAAATACTCCTGAACAACCTCTGGCTGAACTCAACTTTGATCAAAGGATATGATATAGTGACAATAACTAGACAGACAATGACAGATACTGTTTTCTGTTAGAGGTGGCACTTCATCATCCATACAGCTCAAGGCCAAATCAATCCCATTTATAAGAGAAAACATTTGGCTTTGTAAATTGTTAAATTAGTCATGACCTCTGGTAAAAAGTGGCCTCAGGCAGTGGAGGTTCATAAGTACAGATTCATATATCACAAACTTGAAGATCCAAGAAGAAAAGGTGAGGCAGTACAGGACTTTATGACACAATTATATACTACTGTGTTACCCATAAAAAGTGATGCTGATCTGTGATGATATACGAGTGGAGGATCAATAAGTGACTCACTTCATTGTTTGTTTGGTGTTTCTCACATGCAGTAACTATCAGCTCCATTGTCTCTGTCTTCATCTCCTCTGACATGTCTGTATGCTGGAGAAAATATAAATTAAGCAAAATAAACTATTTCTGGCGTACATTGTTATAGTTACAGTAGCAAAAAGGATAAAGGTAAGGAGTAAAAGAAAAAATCCTGCTATTCAGAATTCCTTATTAATTAAAGGCCCATTTTGGTGGTTTTCATAACTAGTAATAAAATATGTAATAATTTGTCAAATTCCAAATTGACAACGATTTACTTAGAGTTGTCAGGGGTACACTAGTATGTCTCACTGTTCCACCATCTTACAGTACACCTGTTTCCTCCTACATTAACACTGCCCCATGGAGATGCCCCCCACTGGACCTCTGAGAATACCAGTTAGCCATAGCTATAGAAGTGTCCAGTACACCTTGTCACCACTGGGTTGAGTCTGGGGTAACCATCTATACTTGGTAGACGTCTTATGGCCAACCCACAACATATTAAAGATATTCAATGTAACATTATACTTACCCGTAATAAAGGATACGTATGAACGATCTTTTTGGTGTCATCTATGCTCTCTTGTTTGCGTAATTCAGCCATTTGTTGAGGCCAGAGTGAGTGTAGAGGTGGTTGCTAACGACGCCGTCCTCGTTGTCAAGACGCTCTTGACTCACCTGGGTGTTGTTGTTACCAATGGTTATCTTCACCTTATATACCTGCTGCTGTAACTTCATAATTTCACTTTTATGTATTTTCTATCTATATATAATCAATTTTATCTGAATTTTCTACAGCTAAATATATTTCTTTGTCTAAGTATAGTCCGTGTTTGTATACGTTGTTTATCAAGATATTTCACCAGAAAATAATATTGAATGTACGTTTAGATTTTGTCAGTATTACTAAATAAATATTGTTTGTTGAAGCTGTAAACACACACTAATATAATATAATATTGGAAGAGTACTGGCTGAAGTCCCACGCCCATGTTGACCTTGACAATGTGTGGAGTAAACAGAAACACGTGGGTCTGTAGAGTGAACTATGTGTTCTTCTTTGGAATGCTCTTCCGCTTTCCCTTATATAATATGGAAGGTTTGGGCCCAATAAACTAGCCTCCGAAAAGAAGATAAAGTAAATTTGAATCTGGAATCTGTGACCCTACACTAAAAATACACCAGACAACTCCCATACTAAACACCCTTCACCCAACACATGGTCGCCAGGTCGGGAAATACACTCCTGCTAAATTTGTATGTTGGAGTCTATAGATTCTGGCACATCATTTATAAAACAAACAACTGGCCAAGTACACTACACTGTCACGGGTACACATGACGATTTTGTGCCATTAATCACCAGACACCACGTGTGGTTGAGAAAATCAAGGCTTCCCCGGATCCCGTACCCTTCCAGTTTAATATTCAGTCTTTCATGGGAGCACAAAAAGTAACACACCCATTTGTGGCAAAGAGGATAAACATAAACGGGTTAAGTGCACAGTATTTGCTTAATGATTATGGATCTTTGCCATATTGCTTACATTCTGAGCTGCTAGTACTGTACTGTGCTGTTACAAATAAAAATGAACTCTAATCCCTAGATTTACACCTTTTATCGGCCAGTCTCACAGACCATTAACCATTCTCGAATAAACAGATAATTCAGCCGAGCACCTACAATACAGTAGTGTATTTTATGAAAGGCTATGTAACTTTTTATTGTTTATACAGTATAACAGTTTGTTTGTTTTCGGTGGGAGACAGGTGAAAAACTTCGTATATTTTTATTCTAAAATATCAATTTGTTTTTACCTAAATTTCCATGCTTTGTCCTGTAGCGAGTTTTACTTTCCATATATTGAATTGTAGTAAAAAACTGCAGTAAGGCAAACATAAAAGCACATTAATATCAGATCATTTATTCAGTAATGAACATGGCAGACAATTTTCTTTATAATGTAAAATGTTATGAAGGAAAAAACAAGTTACATCAATACACTACCTTACTTATCTCAGAAGGGCAAACTTGGTCATCTCACCCAAATTACTACACATCTTTTTTTTTTTTTACTTATGATTTGTATAAAACATTACTTCAAATTAGCCTAAAAAAGGAATGAAAGATTAAAATTTTAAGTCTTCCCAAATCTGGTTTGCCACATCCTATATAAGTGAGGCAAAGATTTATTACTAATGTTACTTTCTACTTTGAGATGGAAGATAATTTTATCATCTATGTATCAGAAAATATTTATGTAGTTTGGACCCTTGTCAAGCAGAAATTTATAAAGCTGAGATATTTGTTCTTTTATCACACTTTTTGATGGCACTCCATTATTCTGCCATCCATCGTCCAACGATTGAATTATTTTAAGTGTGATGGCATGGCCTCTGTACGTACCAGGAATATAATAAAATTCCTCGGTATACAAATGACATAAACCTCACAGAGTAATATAATACTTTGAGAAATCTTGGTTCTATATACACATTAAATTCATTATAAACAGCTGGTAGTATTTAATAAATTATTACAAAAATTCACCTTTGCATGAAGTCCATTCTTCAGAATTCTCGATACAAATATTTTCAATATAATTGGCACCTGTGACTTAGAAAAATAATATATTGAAGACTAACAGCAAATAGATTAAGGAAGTACATCAAACACTGACAATAAATAATACTGTACTGAATAAAAGTGTGTGTTAGACCGGATGTCAGTGCCGAGTTCCATCATTGTGTTGCGTCACAGCAGAACAAAAAGGTTGACTGTGACGGAGATCCTACAGTATGGAAGCGGTGAATTTATCTGATACTAACTTTTAATATTTGTATAAGTAGTATATATAAAAAAAAAATCTGAAAACAAATTCTTAAAAAAATGGGAAGTGGAATGAATACATTTTGTAAAATATTAACATGACTATAAAGGAAATGGTGTAGTTCTCCCCACTACACTATGTGGCTTTACGGTAATTCTAAAAACCAAATGTCACTTCTTGAATGTCACATTTTTGAGCAGCAGTTTAATTCCTTAGTTCTCCAAAAACAATAATGGTAAGTCAGAAGAAGAGGTTAAAATACATTTAGTCATGATATGGGTGTTCATCAGAAGTTTATTGTACAGTAATCAGTCTGACTTCTCTTGTACAATTGTTTACATTCTAAAAATCTATATTATTAAGTAAATTGCTTGTACTGTACTGTACCTTGTGATAAGTATGGCGCAGAAGAACAAGCTCTAACGAGGACCCAGTAATCTATGCAGCTCCTGCCAGCAATTGTCAACAACTACCTGAATCTACATTTCACAGCCTCTGCCACACACACATTAATATTGCTTGCATTACCCAGATGCTGTGCCTAATAATCACATAACATCCAATTCACTATTTTATATAATGTTTCCATACATCCAGAACACTGCTATCTAAGCCATGAAAAAAATCATACTCAAGTTTGTTAGCTGAATTAGATAATACAGTATAAATTCACTGTAACTTTTGGTAATACATAAATGAGCACAACTGCTTTAAAATCATAACTGTCCTACTTCAAGAGCCTAGAAGAGCCTCTTCTCGTGTGAAAACAGGCTATGTACATTTCCTTCACGCTGAGCTGAAATTGTGCGTTTTTCAAACTTCAGTTCACCTGCATACATCATGGATCTGTAAACAAATATGTCATGTAGTTAGAGAACTTTAATAATATATTATAGTTTCCTTCACGGAAATACCGACCAGCAGCAATGTTGAAGAAGTAACAAATAGTAAATTAACTAAGACACAAACTGTATCAGAGGAATGTTCTCATCACACTCAAATAAAAAGAGAAAATAAAATTCATATTCTAAATCGCCAAAAATTTGTATTATATCTCATCCGAATTTTTTGTTAAAGCTACAATTCTGGCAAATATGCACACAAAAATAAATAAGGAAGTTCTATTAGTGAAGCCTCCAGCCTAGATACAGTGGTCCCCTGCTAATGTTTGGTTGACAGGTTATTGGGCTGAGAAGACTCCCTTTCTCGTCATAAAAACCTGTATGACCTCATCCATAATAATGAAGGCCTTGGCCACTTTGCCTCTTGTAAAATTGCTATCATAGTTCTACACCCCCCACCCCAAGAACTTCCCAGCCCAATCAGATATTGCACAATGGGAAAAGTCTGGATGGGTTAAGGTGAATGGGGAGGGGGAGGGAGGGACATTATTTACCAAGTTGCACATTTGCAGGGAATCACTCTACCGTATTAATGACAAAGTTGTATAGCATACAGTACTAAATTCTTCAAGTTAGCAAGCAGAAACATCATTTTTTTTTATATGGTAGATAAATCTCTTAGAAAAATCTAGGCCATCACTGGAAAATATCTATTGAAAACAAAGCCGAGACGTCAATTATACCAAGCTGTATAACAATTTAATTTTATCTCTGAAGGTTTTCTCAAAGTAACATTTCATGTGGGCCGATGGATAGACAAGGGTAATATTAAGTGCTCCTCTTATAGACTATAGAAGGGGGCATGAAAAAGTGCTAAGCAGAGCATCAGCCAGCCAACGAGAGTGAAAGATGCTATACTTGCCACTCAAAATTTATCAAAAATTTGAGCAAAGACAAAAAATTTATTTATTTCCTGATTACTGATGGTTATAGATGATGCTAACTCGAATGCTTCTTACTTCGCCACAGGAAGAATTCTTAGAGTAGGGGCCATCCCATTTTATGGACGCAGCCATAACTGATCACTATATAATCTGTCGTATCTAACCTCAATAATCAAGTCACTATGGGTTTTGGGTCCAACATTATCTGGAGTTCTAGAGGTCCTACTCAGTACATAACACAATGGAAGACCATTCAAACTCCTCTTATAAGGATTAAAAACTAAACATTCAAAACCTGTCAAACTGTAAATGGTACACAGTCAGGAATTCTTGGACTAGTCCTGTATATCTTTTATATTTTGATCCACATGGTCACCAAAATCACAATTCCTTTACACAAAATACACTTTACAACCTAGTTTAATACATTTTCATCAGTCTTTACTACATCGACTGACAAGAAAACTTTTAGATAACTTAGATCAGTGCTGTACTGTACCACACTACTGTACTGTACATTGTCACTATTCAGTGACTGTACTGTTCACCACTATTTATTCACCGAGGTTAGTTTGTGTTTACTGTACTGTATTGCACAATAATCTGATCATTATTCAGTCACTTAAAGCAACATACACAAGACAGTTATATTTTACTTCTTCCAGTTTAATTATGAAGATGAAATTAAAGAGGACATTAATGCTCAAGCCAAATCTTGCTCCACAACCTGTGTAATCATGGTAGTATATAAGTTACACTAATATTGTTGTCTTTCTGTGACTTGAACCAGTACAGTACTTGACCAGCCACATCTTCATTACTATCAAGGTTATAAAGACTGAATACAGTACAGTACTGAGTTCTACATCCACTCAACAGTTGCAACAAGTCTTGGCGAGAACAAAGATATAACACATACAAGACTACTCATTTAAAATATACTAATATCCCCCTACAAGTATATGACACACAGTATGTAATTGTTAAAAAATATGGTGCATCATTTACAAGAAAGTAATAACCATACACCAAGTTTACCACAGTCAATTCTCTCAGAAAATTATCCTTACCACAGGACCAAACCAGCCGACATCTGGCTGGTGAAACTCTTATGTGTATAATTCACCCTATAATGTTTGTTGTTACAGTCTTCTGCCTTTGTGGTTACTCCTTCACTTACATCATTACCAAACACGTAATAATTATTCATCCATGTGTGTTTTAAATATTGTTATAGTACCACTCCAGTGTTTGGGGTTAATTATGCACGTGCACACACATACTGGTCATAAATTGTTTCTTTAAAAACTCATGCACTTCAACAATAACAAGAGGTACATCAAACATTCACAGATTATATAACCATAAAGACCATCTACAGAACATTTGTACATCATGTTCAAGAGGGGGAGACCTTTGGCCATTACAGTACACTTCTTGTATTACATCTCTGGAAATTATAAGTACAGTAACACCACCTCACTAATTCAGATTTGGGATAATTCAGACAAAATTGACAAATTCTGAAACTCTTATGATAATATGAACTTTGTCTAAATTTGGCCTCAAATACAAAATCTTTCACGTGGTAACTACACACACAACATTCACCCACGCATATAAGAATGCCGCGTGGATATGCAGTTGTAAGAGAAGGGCACTGTGTACGTATACATATTTCTTCTATAACATACTGCATGTACTAAAGTTCACTTTCCTGTATATGTGGAAAGTTTCCCTGATGTGTTATTGTCAAACTACTGAGTGAGAGGCTGCTGCTAGTCACCTGAGCTACCTTGTATAGTAGTGGAATGTTCTCGCTCTAATGTGCACAAAAAATAGATATTCCTCATCATTTAATATTTTCACTAGTGTATATGTCAATGTTTGTACAGAACCATAGTCATGTTTCTTGGGTGTTTCATTGCCAGTGTTAATGGGCAACGGAGGCTGTTGATGGTTGGTCAGTTAGGTTGTGTTGGACTACCATAAACACACCCTGTAAAACAAGCCAGTATTCTCCTAAGAAATTACTTCCTTTATTGTGTATGTTATCAGTAAATATATATAAACTAATATGGATTCCTCTAATCACTCAACAATGGGTGCACATCACTGGTTGTTGCTCATGTTTATCTTGCCTAGGTGGGCAGAGGACAGTGTTGCCCAACCTAACTCGAGAATGTTGCAAGACTTCTTTAAAACCGTCTACAAGTTACCTAAGTGTAACGAATACCTTGATTAAAATATGACCGGGATAAAATTTAAACCCGAACCCATGAGATTTACAGTGTGGCGTACATTTAGCTGGCTCTCCTTACTGAGTATCTAATGCTTCACCATGATGCCTGGCTCAGTTCCTCTGTCATATAATGGAAGGTGAACTACTGAGTGGTAAAGGTGGCAGACAAGCTCACAGTCACCCACTAACCCCAATTTCTTTTGGCTGACACTCAGAGGGGAACCCATACACAAGGGGTTAAGATGTCTAGGTTCCCTACTGTAGAACACCATGCATGCTGGAAGCCTCGTCAATTTCATTCCTTTAATCTAAATCAACAAATGCAGACCACACCTTGGGGCCCCCATACAGTTCCAATTCTTGAGGTTTAATTCTATTCTTGTCTTCCTTGCAACAGTTTACGGTGAGGAACCTAGCATCCATTAACACCATATCTTTTCTATAAATCTCCCTACTTATTACTACTACAGTGTACTTATATATTCAGTGCCTTCTGCAATTAATCTACAGTACCTTGACAAATTCAGAATCCTCTACAGTACCTTGGCAAATTCAGAATCTACAGTACAGTACCTTGGCAAACTCAGAATCCTCTACAGTACCTTGGCAAATTCAGAATCACCTACAGTACCTTGGCAAATTCAGAATCACTTACAGTACCTTGGCAAATTCAAAATCGTCTACAGTACCTTGGCAAATTCAAAATCATCTACAGTACCTTGGCAACCTTAAAATCTTTATAAGACTCGATTACAGTAGAGCGTCGTGTAAATCTCTATCCACACAGATAAAGTCATCCAGGTTTTAACATTTCCTTATCATGTTAAATCTTCTAGACAACATAAAATACAGAGGCAACTTGGTCACCAGTGTTTATCATTAGTTACCAAGTTAATTATGCAAAGAACTCCTGGGAATGTCAAGTGTTTTCTACCCCCCCCCCCCCCCAATTAAAAAAACCCAACAATACTCTAATTTTCACTGCACACAAGAGGCAGTTATCATGTGTCACAATACTTGGAGCAACACTCACATGGTTTAGATATTTGAGCTGACATATATCTACATCGTCATCATGTACAGGAAATTATAGATGTGATAAAAAAAAAAAAGGATTTACTAAAGTTAAAAAACATTTTAAGAAAGAGAGACTGTCCATATTTAATGCCTTAATAAAAAGTTTCTTCCACACACCTGTACAGTAAATGGCTCAGGTTTTCTCTTTACAATACTATAAAAACAAGAAGAAAAAGATCAGAAAAGCAACAACAACCCTATCCAATTTATATATCAAGAAAAAAACAACATTTATATACCCCAACTTCATCCATACCTACGACATTGTTTTTTTTTTTAAATCTCAACTCTCAACATTCTCCGCCATTTGGGTTCGCCGAGAACAAAAGAATCAAGTCTTTATTCTTGACTCTTGCTTCCCTGAAAACAACCATACATTTTGAATTACTTGAAATAAGAAAACTGAAGCATAAAGAATTAGTAAATACCACACAAGTTAATAAAAGACGTGACAAGTGTTACCCACAATACATTCATCTAGGCAAGCCAAAACAAAAAAAAGTACAAAAATACAGCAAAATAAATGAAGCTTCTCTGTAACACAACTTCCCGTAACAATAAATAAATTACTTGTCAAACATAATACAATAATTTTACCTCGACTAATAAAAATAATACAAAAGCCCCTGGGCGTATAATTATCTGTACTGAAATCCTAACTACAGTTATAAACTTCCATGCAGTCGTATATTTTGTCAAGAGGCTGGAAATACCCTCCCGTACGCGAGTGGTTCGTAAAACTGAGCAATAACCCCAGAATAAAATACATATTAAAACCAGGAATGAAGATGAAATGTTATAAAAAAATCTTATATAAATGACATCTGCTGGAAAACTATCACTAAAGCCAAGTGTTGTGCAGTAAGGAACAACTGAACACTACAGAATGTCTACAGTATATACTAGGCTGAAGATTAAAGATGGAATCACTATGTTTTTATTAAGTTCGAGCTGCTCATACAAATAGCAATTATTAAAGACTATTGGAATCATTCACTAGACGTTTGTATTCTCTTTTAAAAACTATTTTCATTTACGCAAGCTGGACGAAGAACATCAGTTGTACATAACGTCAACTGCGTACTGCCTATGCTAGCTAGACCGATTTCCAGGTACGCAGTGTTATGATGTCTGTGAAAGGCAGATGGAACTATGAAAATGAAAGTGAATGTTATGCGTTCTGAAACCCACAGTGGTGAGTGGTCAAACTGGGGGTGTGTGTGTACAGTACTTAAGTGAATAAGATCTTGTGGCATCTGATCCAACAGTTCCCACCATCTACTAGAGTACGGTAACTCTACATGTCTCTACATGTAGCCATGGGAGATTACTGGTAGGAGTGAAAATCCTCCTCTTAACTTCACCCATACCCTTCTGATGGCTCACTAGTATACTCACAATACCCATGATGTGGTTCTGAATTAATAGGACAATACTAAAGAGATAACACTTTACAGTATTATAATGAAGTGCACTGCTTTTATTAAGACTAGTGATTCGGTCTAACAAGGAGAATAATCTGGCAGAGGAAGTACTGTATAGAGACAAATACTAAAAGGGAAAAAGGATTAACATAAGTGGGTGAGTGTAAGACAATGGTAACTGGAGAGAAGAATGTGTTTTTTTTTTAAATACAGTATAAGATATATTTGGAGGCAGCTCTGGTTGACCCACAATGTATAATAAGGAACAGAAGACCCACAGATCAATAACACGTTGAAAAAAATCTGGGACGCTGTTGTGTAGTTTCCTTTTTATGCAGTGATCCCTCGGTTAACGAGATTTCGGTTAACGAGTTACCTCCCATAAGATTCTTAACTTCGGTTAACAAATTTCTTACGAGCCGGCCTCAACAAGTTTTAGCTTGCACTTGGCGGTCAACCAGCTGTAGTATTAGTCTGCCAATACAGTAATCGGTTCTAGGGCTTAAATTCCTTACTATTTTAGTAAATATAAAGAAGTTCATACTATTCAATAATTTTAAAAGTTTAATATTAAATTTTTTAGTCATTTTAACAATTATTGAACATAATTGAAGATAAAGTGACTAGTTTTATGCGCGCCATCCAGCCTCTCAACACACCACACAGGCGTCAGTATTTGTGTCTTTTCAGTGGAGGTAACATCTTCCTTGAGACTCTCTTCAACTAAACACGTTTTTTCTGTGTTTGCAAGCAAATTATTGGTCATTTTGAAATTTATTTTACATTTTGACAATATATAATGCAGTGCAGTGTTGATTTAAAGAAAATAATCTTGAATTACACCAAGAGAACTAAAATTTTATGGGTGAAATGGCACCATGGGGTGACTTCTCTTCCATCCCAATGCCTTCTCCTCCACCCCCATTCTAATTCCCATCATCATCATCCAGGAGCCTTCTACATACACACCTCAAAGTAAGTGTACTTTTCTACATTTTTTGTTGAATTTACAATTTTCGGTGAGCTGGAACATATTACCCAAAAACCCATGGTTTCGGTTAACGAGCAACCTTCTAGAACGGATTGTGCTCGTTAACCAAGGGACCACTGTATCTATTAACACCCCGGCTACATCACTGGCACAAGTATCATCAACTCCTACTAATTACTGAAGACATCTGTTAATTTTATGGTAACATGGAGGAGCCCCTATAGTAATCAATGCTCAGCCCTTACCAAGGCCAGCATACCTACTAGCTGTGTTGTCAATATTTAGGTGTTTGTGTATGTGTCCCCCTCTCCAGTTATTAGTTATCTGGTACGTACTGTACTGCTGTCTGTAGGATACCAGGAAATCTAATAACAAACTGTGGGTACGCCTGGCTGGCACCACTTCATCTTCCACACACGCTATTACTGTACTGGGGTCTTAAACTCGGTAAGTGGGCCACACTGAAGTTAAGAAAATTCTTCGGTGCCTATTTTTTTTTTACCATTTTATGTCTGTGGGGGGTAGCTACAATGAGGGCAGACAACCAAGCTATCATGCTGGTGATGGCTATATTGAGTCTTTGCAGCTTCATTTTTCTGACTGGTAGGCAGGAGAGGAAGGGAATGTTACTGATTAATATTAATTACAAATATGGAATGTTTCTCTAGTTGTTTTGAATTTGGGGGTTGGTTAACACTCCTGTCACAATGCCTCCACTCATGACAGACCTCTCCCAGACTCACAAAAGTTCATACATTGGGTATTCCTTTGACCGATGATGTAACAATGTACCCGACTGATTAATTAAAAAACTAAATCACAAAAATAACACCATAAAATAAAGTTCATACATTGGGTATTCCTTTGACCGATGATGTAACAATGTACCCGACTGATTAATTAAAAAACTAAATCACAAAAATAACACCATAAAATAAAGTTCATACATTGGGTATTCCTTTGACCGATGATGTAACAATGTACCCGACTGATTAATTAAAAAACTAAATCACAAAAATAACACCATAAAATAACCTAAGAAATATAGTGAGACTCCCATTAACCAGATACACTCATTCATCACCAGTTAGGAGACAAAAATAACACGTCAGCTATGGAAGAGGCCCCAAACCTCGCCCGAAGATTAAGATCTCAAGTCTCACAGCTTCCCCGGGTGTGAATCAATCCTCTGTCTCTGAATCCCGAGGTCAGCTACATGAAGGAAACAACCAGGACACATTATAGTACTGTGATATAGTGGAGGTTTACTATATAATATCATCATCCTACAGAGATATAAATGATGGGAAGTGTTTGTTTGTCATGGATGGTAATTGTTGGCATCTTGAACACAGGTGCCAGCTAGCATTCCAATACACCCGAAGAAGAATACTAAGGGAAGATAAGACTCAGCAGGAGAGCCAGTTCCCAGCCAACTGCTTACATGAGACAAAACTACCATTAATTGATAAAAAATAAAATAAAAATAAATAAATAATTTGGCAAATATAAGACAAGAGCTAGAGATGCATACACCACATTTACACAGTTTTTGGGCAAGTGTTGGCTTTCTTCTAGTAAAGCCTCTTCTCGAACGCGTGAAGACTATGCACTGCGCCTTCTCTCTGAGCCGAAAGTGTCCGCCGCTCAATTTTCAGCTCGCCACTATACAGCATAGCCCTGGTCAGTTGAGAGGGATGTGTTTTTTAGCTGACCTATGTACAAAGTCAATCACTCAGAATGGATACATCTCGCAGACAGAAGCAACCGTGATGTCACACATTGTTTACTTCTACCAAAAAAAAAAAAAAAAAAAAAAAACATTTCAAAGGCAATCCATGACAAAATCATCCACAAAAAAAAGTCAACATTGATTCCATCTATGAAGTGTTCCATTCTTGGCTATAAATCAGTGTATCAAAGATAAGCTTAGTGACACACCAGGCAAAGTTAATGTGACACGAATGAAAACAAACTGTGCATGTATGGTATGTGCCTCTTGTGGCTGTAACAGGAGTCAGTGTGCATGAAGTGGATTTCTTACAGAACTGCAGTAGTGAAACTGGACACCCAAATAAACTCATATCAATTAAACTTAAAATTATTACACACAAGTAACATGATCTGCCATAAAGAAAAACTAAGTAATTTAACATTTACAGTACAGTATATAATAATGAGACTGGCTCGCATCTCCAAGAAAGAAATTTTGCGAGTGAATGAATAAGCAGCCACACCAGTGAATAAATTACCTCCACTTAATAATATTTACAGTATCTAAAGCCAAAAATAAATAATGAGGCAATAACTGATGTCTCAATGCCTGTCCAAGCATTACCATCATGCACAAAGTATTAAAAAATAATCAAGCTTTTTATTGACAGTGTGAACAAGATGTGAACAAGAATTTTTTTCATGCAGACACAAACAACAGAGATCTACAGTACCTATTTACAGTATATATACAGTATGCACACACGCATTACCAAGGACTATGTTTGGATACTGGAATGGTACAGTATTTCTCCATGACCAAACGTAAGTCAAATCACAATTCTCAAATTCGTTCATCCAAATTCGCTTTACAATCTATTAAATATTCCGTCCATGCATAAACTTGAGGGCACATCTTCCAAGCATAAGACAACAACAACTTAACATCTACTGTACTTATGTTTGAGAAGCAATCGAGAGGTTTGTACAGTGTCCTCGTCTGTTATATATTTCTCTATAATCACACATCTTAAGTTGGTAACTGTGATGATATTCTCCACACAACGTACTATAATTCGGGAGTAATGTATCTCTTTTAACACTTATCAATTATATGTCTCTATAACAGCGAAGAAGGTTGCAGATATAAAGTACGATCTAAGAGACCTTTGGGCATTCTTGAGCGAGGTAAAGTGTGTGTGTGTGTGTGTGTGTACATGAAACTAAGACAAATACAAAGAGATGGTGAATATAAAACCTTGGCAAGTGGCAGCAAGATGTGACATTGTGATTACTAATGTCTCATGGTCATTCTACTACAACTAACCACAAGCACAGATGACTTGTACCACACACACAGGCTTGCCCTTCATTAACTTGCCCATTCACCAACACTAACATACAACTATTCTATGAAGGTCTATATCCTGTCGTCACTTTAATACACGGAAATTAAAACCTCATTGGTATGCAACACTTACGGTCATACACAGGGTTCTGTTCCAGGAGGGCCAAGATGTGGTTCATACTTCATGTATTTTAAAGCTGACCATCATGGTAAACAGACACTATAGTTACCAATATTCAAATGAAAGAAATAACATGAACATCTACAAAAAGCTGATCCGACAGTGGACGACCCAGGGAGAGGGACTCGACGAGGCCGCTCCCTAAAAGTTACAGAATAATTTACACCCCTATTGAAGACTTAACAGTTAACCATCATATTCCACACGAGAGGCACGCTGGTGTGTTTATATACAGCACAGTACTGTATATAAATTCATGGCACCTCTCCCAGTAAACGAAAAAGCTGACATATTGTGTTTAGAGTCCTTATGTAACAAGCTAGCACCATTAGACCATGGCTTCCTGGCAGTGACCTTCACTCCACCCTGAGATATGGCTGTCAAAAGCTGAAAGATTTTATGGGCCGAGTTTACTAGTGGCCAGTGAGTGCTGACATACACAAGCGTCTTTTCACTTTTTTATTCCTCCCTTCAGGATTGTATTTTGTTTC
The DNA here is from genome assembly GCA_958450375.1 of Homarus gammarus. Lineage (NCBI taxonomy): Eukaryota > Metazoa > Arthropoda > Malacostraca > Decapoda > Nephropidae > Homarus > Homarus gammarus. The sequence continues at coordinate 1,505,637 of CAUDMG010001680.1, forward strand.
TTCCTGACCGATAACAGCAAATAGCAATTATTTTTTTTGGCCCCCCCTTTGCTTCCAAAATTGGCAATTCTTTTCATACGTAAGTTATGAGAGACAATAATTGCACCTAATAGAATCTGGCACCATATTCTGATTACTGTTTTAGTCTGTAGCAACATGAATGATGCTGAGCTAAATGATAATGAATAAGACTTTGATTCCAGAAAGAAAGTGGTGTTGATGTGATGTAGAAATAATGAAGACCTCTAAACCTGTACTTGTATCTACAGCCCATTCTGTAGATGTATGATGGTGAGAAGAGGAGCATCTGGTAGAAAAATTGCTTCAAACTCACCTGATGGCAACTGGGACACAAGGCCATCAGGTAAACACACCCAAAACCATATAGCTGTGGAAAATGACTGTATAATGGTGGTGGTGGTGAAATGTTCCTTACTGTGTCTCTAAGCTCTACTCATACAAGAAACAGTAAATCCTGCCCAGTCCACCGATCTTCACCTTGTAATGGAGAACAACCGTGGACGACATGATAGCATCAGTAACAGTTTTCTCAAGGATGACTTAATGAGTGAATCCATGTTTATGAAATATTCAACCCAAATAATAAGGTAAAGTTACAGTTTCACACAACACACAACAATGTACTAACTAGGAATGTCTAAGATAAGGAGAGGTTGAAATATATCAATACAATACCATTCACTATGCCTAATAATCATTCTTCACTGCTTTAATAAAATATAACAGCAATTTATAATGCAACAAGGGGTAGCAAGAGAGACCTTACACAGAGGGAAGCGTCAAATAAATACATGTACATATTATACACTCATAAAAAAAGGCCGATATAACTTCCTATCCAACATTCAGAAACAGCAACTAAAATAGATAGTACAAATAATATTAACACTCAATCACGCCATCACAGAAAAATATAAAAATAACCGACACTGAAACGACCAATCACAATACTGTTAATAGATTAACTTTTATTTTTAATCCATCAAGATTTCTTCCACAATGTATGCCCATTACCTACAAACACATTACCAAAGTACTGTGACTGTTCTGTTGTCCTGATCACACACCACTTAACCAAGGCAGAGTAGGCTGTTACACACCATACTGTACTAGACCATGATTGCCATAAAGCCACAACAGCATGCATCTCACCCCACCCACTGAAGAGATATTAAGAACAGTACAGTTAACACCTATAAGATATAAGCAGAAGGGAAGGGATGCAGTAAACAAGAGTCTGTACCAGCAGATTCAATTCCATGCACTAAATAAATAAATAAATTAACACAAGCCCCAATATTCCTACCTCATGTTTTACTAGGGCAAAGTTTACTATAAACTTCTGTAATTTACTTGCCAGGAGGAGCTATCAATACAGATTAAGATTTGTTTGACCATCAATGCAATAAAGGGAGGCTGGTTGTTTAAATGACTAACACAAATACACCGACAGCTACAGGATGTTTTAATCATGAAGTCTAGTTTACGTGTTTATGCCCCGAGGAAGCATAATTACAGAAGTTTAAAAAAATACAACAATCTCCGGTACAGTGGAGTTCCAGGGAAGGAAGCGCCGTTACTCACCTGAGCATGGAACACGACTTTGAGCCGATATCCTGACAACCGTGCTGGATCCCACAGACCAGGTACGGCAGGAAGCGCAGGATGGAGCCCTTGTCTACTATGGAGCCACTCACCCCCTGGGCCACTTTGATGCCATCGCCCTCCCTGTAAGGTAACGATGCAAGAGGACTGGTTAGCTAAATAATTATAAACATCTAAACACAATAGAAAAAATACTACAGTACTCCCTTTTTGACATTTGAAAACTAAAACTAGAAAAAAATAAAAAATGTCTTAAATCAAATGCACAATGGATGCTACAAGTGTCTTCAGACTTACTGTATATAAAACAAGAAATGAGTGAAAATGAATGGAGGGGAAACTGATAAATCAACTCCAGACACAAATCAAGTACTGTATGTGGTATTTGTATAACACTGATGGAAGGAGTGAACCAAGAAGAATGAGAAGAGGAGGGGGCAGGGGAGGAGGAGGGGCAGATGAGGTGGAACAGGGAAAGGGGGGTAGGTGGGAGGAGGGGTAGGCAAGGGGGACAAGGGAAGGGAGTAGTTTCATGGGAGTGGATTCGGTACTAACAGACAATGACTATCTATCCTCACATTAGCACTGTCTCAGAACTGCTTTGGTCAATTCTGTCCCATACATATTATTCACCTCCAAAAGCTAAAGAACTCTTGGGGGAACACATCCATAAATTGGGGGATTTCTAAGAGACAACATAGCCAGTTAGAAGGCAACAATGGCCACGGCTCCTGGGAACTTCCAAGATGATAAATTTATACAAGTGAGAGTAGACACAAAGGTGAGGTTAGGTAAACAAAAGACACTGTTATGATTGCAGTTACTGAGAGGGCAGAGTAAATAAATGGGAAACCAGCGCTAGAAAAACACAACAGACCATCAGAGGGTGTGGGACTATGGCCAAGAAATAAACCCCACTAAGTGTGACTGACTGAGGCCAAACAATGTACAGTATTATAAAAATATCCCACTAATGACAAAGTAAAAATAACACCAATACCTAAATTAATATTACCAATCCTATCTTAATCCTCCCTTGGGATGTGATGACAAACTATACAGAGTTATGTTATGTTGAGAGATCCAGTGAGCATTTGTTCTATGTATATAAATATATCAAGTTAGTGTCTGTGTGTGAGTTATGACAAGTCTCAGGACAGTTCAGACCAAGACAGGCATATAGATAGTAAAATATGATGGCCATTATGTATTTAAATGTCATAAAATGCTACAAGTGTAAAGGAGACAGAGAGAGAGAGAGCAGTACAAGAATGATGAAATATCTAAAAACTGCAGAACAGAAAGAGTTCAAGGGAGAGGAGCAAACATCTAAACTTTCCTCATTCTTGTGGCAAAAACCTAACACAATTACACACAGTCTCTCTGATGGAGGGATGGACACCCACATGTTATGGAGTATGTATCATGATACACTGATAAATAAAGAAACTGAATAATAATGATGATGATGATGATCTATCATTATTTTGTTGTGAAGCATTAACCATTGATACCATCAGTGTATAAATGACTTGGCATTCATTAATAAATGTTATATCTGAGAGGCACTTATCTTTTTTAACATTACTGTACTATATTTCACCACATGTGCAATAAAAAGTTACTCTTAAGAATAAGGCTTAGTGTAACTTATCAGTAATATCCAATAATTCAAGAGCCTACATAGTCTGTATAGTACAACATTACATCAAGTATCCTACATGACTATGGTGCTGGTTAGTGCAAATATTTTAAAGTGACTCATTACTCCTCACAGGATCGTCCTCTCACCCACATCTTACATGTTTCCCTTCAAACATTGTACAGTGGTACAGTAATAATTAATGTACATTTCAAACCTGTATTCAAGTTTGTTAAACCTTAAACACAATTGGGCATCTTTGACAAGTTTATTCTTCTTGGTGAATTTTATATAATATTGTTATAATAAGACCCTGTGGGTGAGAGTTTTGGCTGGTGACTAGTGCTCAGATGTACATTCACATTATAAGCCAAGAACCTAAAAACCACAACTTTTGCTACACATTCTGTGTATCTTGGGAATACTTGCATATTACTCCTCAAGCATTTTAATTCAAGCCTCTGACAACAAAATAAATTCCTTATATAAAGCTTATACCAACTTGACAAATACCAAATACTGTACTGTATAAATGATCAAAACAGCATGGAGTCATGACATGTAATCCAAGAAGTAGCACACATACTTACTCACACACAAATAAACACTATCGTAGCATGCTACAAGGAGCCTAGAGACACTGCCTGCCTGGGTAGGCGTCCACTGGTGACGAGACGCTCACACACTAAATACATAGTCAACTGCTCTACGGGTTAGTCTTACCCCCCTAAATACATGAAACAGTTTGGACTGTGGGCCACAGATGAAGGATTAGTTGGTCCCGATGGATTTTTGCATGCACAGTTGACCCCGCTACGTGGGCCCCTGAGCACAAGTATCATAGGTTAGACACACCTCTAGGAGAGTCACACACATGTACAGTAGTTCCTCATGATATCCACCAAACACTTCTCAATCGAGGATATATAATTGCACACTAATATTTATTTTCATCTATAAAACAAATTAAATTACAGTATCAATAAAACCAGAAAGACTTATATAAGACATCCAAACATTAATATCAACTACTGTACAATCATAAAAAATATCCTGCCATGTAAATATTGTACACACACAATCTTCAAGTTTTAATGAGTAAATGGAGAGCTATTATGTTACCTATCATAGTTCATTAATATTGTATGAGAACATTACTAATAAACATGGACACTGCACAGAGAGAGAGAGAGAGAGAGAGAGAGAGAGAGAGAGAGAGAGAGAGAGAGAGAGAGAGAGAGAGAGAGAGAGAGAGAGAGAGAGAGGGAGAGAGAGAGGAGAGGGAGAGAGAGAGAGATGGAGGAAACACTAACATGGATATATAATACAGTGGAAAAAGGCAGAAATATGGACGAAAAAAATCCAAACTTATAATATTCTTTTCTATTAAGGATGACAAACCAATGTATCATATCTTGTCGACATCCACCCACTATTATCTGGGAAAAGATATCAAGGAAAAATAGTTTTAACTAATAGAAATGCCCCCCGCAAAAAAAATTATGGTACATCAATTACAGACCATTGGCATATACTGTATATTAATACAAATCAAATTACAAAAAGTCCTCCACCAGGATTTTTCGAAGAGCTTGATTAAGGAAAATAAATTGTACGCACCAAATCTAAGGTTCCATCACTAACAAGATAACACCTTTTCTATTATGATATACAGGTATATAGCCACCTGGGTGACACATCAACACACATGTACACGTCATCATGCGAGAACAAAAGTGTGGCCAAGTTCGCAGACAATCCTGTGTGTTGTTATGATATACTGTTTAGAAGAGAGGCTGGGGGAGGTGACAAATAATGTACTGTACTTTCTATTACAGAGGATAACTGACTTTTGGCAAGACTATTACATTCAACAAAGATGCCACACTGAAAAAGAGAGGAGAGAGGAGAAAGAGAAGGAAAGAGAGGAGAGAGAGAGAGAAGGAAGGAAAGCAAGAAAAGGAAAAAGACAAAAGAAGAAGGAAAGAAAAAAATAGAGAGACCAGAGAGGAGAAAAACATATACAGTATTAATAAAGGATCAAAGTACATATCTGGTGCAAGCTCAACACCTCCCCAGGGTCTAGCTTACCCGTGGAAGTAGCGATCAGCAGCTGCTCCCTGGGTATCCTTGCGCTCCATGGCCTCGAGTGAACCCATGCCTCGGTACTTTTTCAAGCGGACGCCGTTACTGAAGAAATATTCACCAGGAGCTTCCGAAGTGCCAGCCAACATCGACCCCATCATTACTACAAGAAGAGGTTAAGACGTAAATAAACAAACGTAAATAAAGAAAATCAAATTACAATCGGCCCTTCACATACGCGGGTTTAGCATTCACGGATTCGCAAATACGCGGATTGCCCCGCCGGAGGAATATTCTGTACATTGAAGTCAAATCGCGTGCGGCACCTCACACTGCACACCGCCCGCTCCCACTACCTCACACACACACACACACACATGCACAGCGCGTCGTCACCCCACCTCACGCTCCCTCACTCAGTCAATCTCGCTGTAACCACGCATGTGTTGACATCAGCATTGTAGTTGCAAAAATATTACGTTTCCGTGAATGTATTATATTAAGCACAGTATGAATAGAATATCACTAATATAACAGTATTTTAACCGAAAACTATTACCCGTTTAGAGGTAGACCCCCAATTTTTTGCAAAATAATTTGGTCTTAAAAACTCGAACTACACACAGGTATATACAGTACATAAGGACATGGGGGCAGCAATAGTACATGGATTTTTAACATTCACGGGTATCTCTGTTACCTAACCCCTGCATATGTTAGGGGCCGACTGTATGGTCAAACTTCAAACAATTTAATAAAGAGATGATGTATATTTACCACAGACTAAACAAACAAAATACTAACAATTAAACATAAAACTGACCTGTAGATGCCCCAAGAGACAGTGCCTTTATGATGTGACCCACAGAAGAGATTCCGCCGTCCGCCACGACCGGCACACCGAAACGCCGCGCATATTCCGCAACCTGGAACACCATCAAGGTTGTATACAGTATTCGTCACTATGCTGCTTTAAATTTCACCATCAGAGACTGCATAATGTATAACCACGGAAAAGAGAAACCGACATCAACCAATACTTTTGTTTTATACCAAATTACATGCAAAAAATGCTCACTAGTTAGTAAGTAGCTCACCTTGTACACTGCCGTGGCCTGAGGTCTGCCAACAGCCATCACTTCTTGGGTAATGCATATGGAACCCGAGCCCATACCCACTCGTAGACCGTCCACACCAGCGTCGATCAAATTCTTGGCCTGGGCTGCTGTCACCACTAGAATGGAAGATGCATGCTGCTGTTAGTGTGCCAGTAGGATTTCTTGAGTGTTAATCTTAAAATATACAAAAACAAATACTTTCATTCCACATTTTTAAACGAGTCATGATATCTTTCCATGAACGTGTTAACCTGCAAAAAAATATACAACAGACAACTCTTACCGTTGCCACCGATGATTTGAAGTTCAGGATAGATATTTTTGATATAACGAATAAGATTAATCTGGTAGATGGAGTTTCCTTGGGAAGAGTCCTGGAAAAAAATTTACAAGAAAAAATACAATACTTCAGTTACATGACCACAGTAACTTATAAACCATATTTGATCTCCAAAACCATTTACAGTATTATAAATTTCTTCATATATGACATTCCAGCCAGTTCATATAAATCTCTCCTTCAATTAACAGACAATATCAACACCTAAATGATTGCATAAAGAGCCTGACGATGAAGATTATAATAAAGAGAAAACAATAAACTCTTACCAAGACCACAACATCGACACCTGCGTTCACCAGTAACTCGAGTCTGTGTTTTTCCGAGTCTCTCGTTCCAATGGCGGCCCCAACAACAAGCTGGTTATTTGCATCATACGAAGCGTTTGGGAAATTTCGCGACTTTTTAAGATCAGTGCGCGCTATTAGAGCCACAAGTTCTCCTTGCTCATTGGTAATTGGTAATTTACCTGGCAAAATAGAAGGAAATCAATACCTCCAGCATTAAAAAGACCGTCTTTCATGGTTAGGTAAAACATATAGTCATCCCCGGCAAACTCAGTTAACAGTTCATGAATATCAAGTTAAAAAGAACCCTTATTTAAAATCAATACAAGAGTTTCACATATCTGACCAACTCTGGTTCTGTGTGATCGTGAAAATACAGGTTATAATTTCCAACAACTGCTCACAGCCCAAGAGACAGCAGCAGCATCAGTTGTCATCATGCAACTTTTACTGTCACTGTCAATAACTGTGACTCTGTTAAAGCTTCTATACTGTACTCAGTACTGTGTATATACTTTCTGTCTGTTCATTGTGTATTAAAATGATTCACACCTGCAAGATAAAGGTGCCAAAATATAACCCATAATAATAATAAAAGTTTATGACAATATTTTGTGCCAGTGTGAACATTTGCAGGCGATGACTATTACGAACTAACCATTAACCTCTTCCATTAATTTAGTGCTAGGTATAAAAATATCTTCCATTTTGACATTTTTAGGAATTCTTCATGTAAAGTACATACAGTACATGGCAGGGCAGACATATTTTACCCTTTTTAGATCGCTGTAGTATCTCATTTGCCTTGTCAAGGCTGACCCCCGCTGGAGCAGTGACAAGGTCATCAAACTGGGTCATTATCTCTGACAATAGCTTGTCAGAGGTTGGCTCCATGAAGTCTATGTCCCTGGATGTTACAATGCCAATCAATCTGGTGCCCATCTTGCCATCTTCTGTGATCGGGATACCACCAAATCCGTGCTTTTTCTTCACATCAAACACATCTGACACCTGCCAAAACCACAATTATATTATTTATTATTTTTTTTTTTTACAGGGATTAGCCCACCCAGGCACAGGTCACTGACCCACATCAGGGCCTGGGAGGCAACAATGTAATAATAATAATAATAATAATAATAATAATAATAATAATAATAATAATAATAATAATAATAATAATACTGTAATAATAATAATAATAATAATAATAATATTGTAATAATAATAATAATAATAATAACAATTATAATTATTCATAGTAAATTAAATTTATAATTAATAAAAAAAAAAGAAAATAAAATAATAATAAAAAAACAAAGAAATGCATAAAAAAAAAGAGATCAAAAGTGATAAACAGTATGTATGTTGTGTTGTCAATAGTAAGAGAAACAATTGAGACCCTACAATTGTGTAAATAAGGCAGAAAGTCAGATCAGCAACCTGGGACTTGGTCACAATATTTGTGATGCCATATAGCAGAAGGGTCTACCATTAGACAACACATTATGCTTCTAATACCTTCCCAGGCGGTAGTACCTCCCTGTTTGATAACTGCCTACTACCTTATTTGTAAAGGCTTAATGGTAACACACTCCATTTAGATTTAAAAATGTCTATGTAAACTATAAACAATGCATATACTGTATAGTATTATACAACACACAAAATAATTTACAAAAGCAAATTAAGATTAACACAGGGACTACCGACCTTATGGTTGGATGTGAGACAGACAGGGTCTCTGATAAATCCGTGCTTGTATTTCTTGACCTTCATGACTTCCTGTGCTTGGAACTCTGGGGAGCAGTTGTGGTGGATGATGCCAATGCCTCCACAAAGCTGTAAACATTGCATCTCTGGAGAAAGATCAACTCCCCACCAAACACTGATTCCTCTCCTAAAGTAAACTAACACTCAGAATAAACATAAGTAAACTTTTCCATTCTTAAAATCCATAAAATTTACCGATTGCTTAGGCACTATAAAGCTCTAAAATGGACCTCAGAGACAAGAACTATGACATTACAAAGAACTTCAAGTAATTAGATATATTTCTACTGTAACTTGTGTACTATCATGAGCAATATACAGCCCAACACCCGAGTTGAATGTTTACGTACTGCCATGGCGATGGCCATTTCCGACTCGGTAACAGTATCCATCGGAGACGACACCAGTGGGGCCTTGAGGCTGACCTTCTTTGTCAATGCTGATGTCAAGTCCTATAGGGGAAAATACAAGAGGAGATTACAGGTACATAACTTATATCCTCTGAGGAAAAGTTACAGTAGGTTGGCATATCAAAACCTCTGACAGTAGTAAAAAGTAATATATTATACCAAAATTTCCTTAGCAAACCAGATTATCATTATTGGTCTGCTCTACTAAAATCTCATTAAGCACCTGAACTAAGATATCATTAAATACCTGTACACATTAACCTCTTGTACATCACAGAATATATTACACCTAACATGATAATTAAGAAAATGAGGAACTATTCATCACTAACCACTTCCTCAGCTGCGAAGTCAATGAAACCAGGGAGGATAATGAAGTCACTGTTGAGGAGAGAAGACACTGCATTAGTACTGTACACCTCTCTTTACAGCCCACAAAACTGTCTAATCAATACATACAGGTGAAATTACAGTTTATAGGCAAATACAGTACAGGTATATATAAATGCAAATCCTGTACATTAATAATCCCTTTAGGTTCTAATTTCCGTAAGTACAATACAGGCAAATTCTACTTATATATCCCTGATGTGTGTTTGCGATGATGGTAATTCTAAATCAGTAAGGTTGGGTTTGATTGGTTCATTTTTCCCCATTTTAAAAGCCTTTCCCCATAACACACACACATTGAATATATCCCTCATAATACTGGAACAAGCACTTGTCTCCTGTAAAGAAATAATCCCACAGGGAGTCTTTACACCCACACCCATAAATAACAAAAAGGAACAAACCAATTATATCCCTTAACTTCTGATAATATTCTGGTTAGGTTGACTTTGCCTCATCTCAAATATAAACATTCAATCTAGGAAATGTAATTCATATTCTGTACTGTATTTAGGTTTTGTATTGGTAAGGTACATTACAGTATACAGTACAGTACCTGTATTCATTCACAGATCTGAACACAGACATTTATATACAATAGTAGCGGTGTTTCTAAGAGACAAGTTGCTCGTACTGTGTGTGTGCAGTATTCACGATCTTCTCAACTCATTGAAGAACTATTATATACCATTATGTAGCAAGCAAATACCAGCTGTTAATGAATTTAATTTCCTTAATAATCTAATTACAGTACTCTTGAACACTTACCAAACTACAAGTACTGTACGTTATCATACTGTACTACAATTGTTCACAATATTATGCAAAGTTATTCCCACTAATCCAAACAGTAAATATTTCTTAGTCTGGCACAGTATGTAAACAATTTACAAGTTAAAGAACATTATTGGTGTGTGATGATCTTGTGTACTGTAGTGGTGCCTGTGTGACATGTAGTGAGGCCATAAACACATCCTTAAAATGTACACAGTCTATGAACTATGATCTGACAAGTATGAGTCGTGTGTGTGTGTGTGTTTGTGTGTGATAATAATAATAAATAATAATAATTAACGGTTTATTGAAAAAGTTCTGCAGCCCGAAGGTAAAGGAACATACAGTGAACATACAGCTTAATGTAGGTGTTGAACAGCAAACTCGTAGTGTAGTAACTCCCTCCCAGATGGTGCTAGGAGGAACTCACGTGTTGTAGTAGTTCCCTCAGATGGTGTTATGAGGGACCTGGCGTGGTGTAGTAATTCCCTCGCTGTGTGTGTGTGTGTGTGTGTGTGTGTGTCTAATTAAAACAAACTGATATGTAATAGCACCAATGAATGAAAATCAATCACAAACTTGGTGCTACCATTACTAGCTACCTTGTACACTGTAATAACTAACACAATTCGTAAAAGTTCTATTTCATTCTACTAAAATTTTTAAAACAATCTGTTAAGTTTTTTTTTCTGAGTAATTCTGTAAAAAAAAAAAAAATCTGTCAAATTAATGAAAAGAGCTTAAGTATTAACTGTAATCCTGTAACATTCTTTAAATCAATCATCTGTTGTTCCCATACAAAGACGACTGACAGCTGTGAAACGAGATTACAGTCCACAACATTCCTACAGTAACCAACATCTCACTACACCCAAACCTAACCTAACCTAAAATAGGATTCTCGGTATTATTTTAGTTTCGGTCATCCTGGTAATAGGTTAGGTTACAATTGGTTAGGTTAGGTTACAATAGGTTAGGTTAGATTAGGTTAGGTTGGTTACATTGGGTAAGGTTAGGTTATGATGCATTAGGTTAGGTTAGTCTGGATGTGTAAATACAGGGATGACCAATACCAAAATTTTATTGTATTCTCATGGCCAGCAGGTCTTGATAAAGTTAAAAATGACAAGATCTGAAGCCACCAGGACCATAATTACTGTACTATCCTCTTCATCCTTCAGCAATTTAAAACCAAAGTAAATGATTTTCGGGTAAAATTATCGTTTAGGTCAGGCAGCATTTTTTCCAAAGGTCATAATCTTTCAAAATGCATCAAAAACCATCATTTCAACCTAACCTAACCCAATCTAACCTAACCTAACCTAACCTAACCCAATCTAACCTAACCTAACCTAACCTAACCTAACCCAATCTAACCTAAGCTATACTTAAATTTACTGTAACTACTAATTTTTGACCTTGTTTAGAGGTTCATTCTCAACTAAAATCATCATTAAGTTATGTTACCTTTTAGTACAGTATGTCAAGGTGAGTGACAGATCACCCACCTGAACTGTTGGAAATGATTTAATACAATAATACTGAATTTTAGACAGGGACCATGGAGTGACAGATCATGTGACTGGCCATGGAAGGTGACAGGGACCATGGAATGACAGATCATGTGACTGGCCATGGAGGGTGACAGGGACCATGGAATGACAGATCATGTGACTGGCCATGGAAGGTGACAGGGACCATGGAGTGACAGATCATGTGACTGGCCATGGAAGGTGACAGGGACCATGGAGTGACAGATCATGTGACTGGCCATGGAAGTTGACAGGGACCATGGAATGACAGATCATGTGACTGGCCATGGAGGGTGACAGGGACCATGGAGTGACAGATCATGTGACTGGCCATGGAAGGTGACAGGGACCATGGAGTGACAGATCATGTGACTGGCCATGGAGGGTGACAGGGACCATGGAGTGACAGATCATGTGACTGGCCATGGAAGGTGACAGGGACCATGGAGTGACAGATCATGTGACTGGCCATGGAAGGTGACAGGGACCATGGAATGACAGATCATGTGACTGGCCATGGAAGGTGACAGGGACCATGGAATGACAGATCATGTGACTGGCCATGGAAGGTGACAGGGACCATGGAGTGACAGATCATGTGACTGGCCATGGAAGGTGACAGGGACCATGGAGTGACAGATCATGTGACTGGCCATGGAAGGTGACAGGGACCATGTGACAGTGGCCATGAAGGGTGACAGTGGCCATGGAGGGTGACAGGGACCATGTGACAGTGGCCATGGATGGTGACAGGGACCATGTGAGTGGCCATGGAGGGTGACAGGGGCCATGTGACTGGCCATGGAGGGTGACAGGGACCATGTCAGTGGCCATGGAGGGTGACAGGGACCATGTCAGTGGCCATGGAGGGTGACAGGGACCATGTGACTGGCCATGGAGGGTGACAGGGACCATGTGACAGTGGCCATGAAGGGTGACAGGGACCATGTGACTGGCCATGGAGGGTGACAGGGGCCATGTGACTGGCCATGGAGGGTGACAGGGGCCATGTGACTGGCCATGGAGGGTGACAGGGACTATGTGACTGGCCATGGAGGGTGACAGGGACCATGTCAGTGGCCATGGAGGGTGACAGGGACCATGTGACTGGCCATGGAGGGTGACAGGGACCATGTGACTGGCCATGGAGGGTGACAGGGACCATGTCAGTGGCCATGGAGGGTGACAGGGACCATGTGACTGGCCATGGAGGGTGACAGGGACCATGTGACTGGCCATGGAGGGTGACAGGGACCATGTCAGTGGCCATGGAGGGTGACAGGGACCATGTGACTGGCCGTGGAGGGTGACAGGGGCCATGTGACTGGCCATGGAGGGTGACAGGGACCATGTGACTGGCCATGGAGGGTGACAGGAACCATGTGACTGGCCATGGAGGGTGACAGGAACCATGTGACAGTGGCCATGGAGGGTGACAGGGACCATGTGACTGGCCATGGAGGGTGACAGGAACCATGTGACTGGCCATGGAGGGTGACAGGAACCATGTGACTGGCCATGGAGGGTGACAGGAACCATGTGACAGTGGCCATGGAGGGTGACAGGGACCATGTGACAGTGGCCATGGAGGGTGACAGGGACCATGTGACTGGCCATGGAGGGTGACAGGAACCATGTGACTGGCCATGGAGGGTGACAGGAACCATGTGACTGGCCATGGAGGGTGACAGGAACCATGTGACTGGCCATGGAGGGTGACAGGGACCATGTGACAGGGACCATGTGACAGTGGTCATGGAGGGTGACAGAGACCATGTGACTGGCCATGGAGGGTGACAGGGACCATGTGACTGGCCATGGAGGGTGACAGGGACCATATGACAGTGGCCATGGAGGGTGACAGGGACCATATGACAGTGGCCATGGAGGGTGACAGGGACCATGTGACTGGCCATGGAGGGTGACAGGGACCATGTGACTGGCCATGTGACAGTGGCCATGGAGGGTGACAGGGACCATGTGACAGTGGTCATGGAGGGTGACAGGGACCATGTGACAGTGGCCATGGAGGGTGACAGGGACCATGTGACTGGCCATGGAGGGTGACAGGGACCATGTGACAGTGGCCATGGAGGGTGACAGGGACCATGTGACTGGCCATGGAGGGTGACAGGGACCATGTGACTGGCCATGTGACAGTGGCCATGGAGGGTGACAGGGACCATGTGACTGGCCATGTGACAGTGGTCATGGAGGGTGACAGGGACCATGTGACAGTGGCCATGGAGGGTGACAGGGACCCCAGGCTGGTTCAGTACAGTAGGCCGCCGTCACCCTCACCTCCACCCTTAGAGCGTAATTTCCTCCATTACTTCTTAAAACTACGGTTATATTCCCATCAACTGCGTCTAAACTGCCAAGATGAAGGACTTATAACCACCAGGTAATACAGCGAAAAGGTAAATGTGAGGTAAATAATGAGATACAAGGAGGCATGAAGCTGACAAAGTGTTGAAGATCTCGAGTCACTTACTGGTAGGTGAGGCCTTCTCCTGTGGCGAACAACTGAGCGCCGGTATTGCCATCCTCGGGCACGTAGCTCGTCCCTCCACAAATCAAATAATCCGCCATCTTCGAGTTTCTTATAAACGTTTATTTAAGAGTATAATGACAGGAGTTACGCATTACACAATGTTACGCTTTTGTATTAAAAGCTCGCCAGCCTCGCTCTCCGGTCCACCAGATCTCACCGCGTGGACCCAACTGAAGAGGACGACGAGTCGACGACTCACAAGAGTCACAATATGAGACACGATTCCGATAAATACCATCCGTCACTATACTACCTTCTCTAAGAAAATATAAATTCACTAATGTATAGTTAGTTATTTTTATTTATATAAAACCATATTTTGAATATATATACAGTATTGAAATATAATAATTTATTTTTTCTAGTCATTAGAAGTTGGTTATATAATAGTTTTTCCTTTGACTACACCTGTTGCCAAGCAACGGAGAAAGCGGGAAGTTTGAAATTCGTTGTGTATCAAACCTCATCTGGAAATAGTTTAGTGAGTAGACGATGCCATGTGCCAGAGAATTTTGGCGACTTACACCCAACCTAAACCATGTGTCAAGCAATCCCTAGAACTTCGTGTCATTCCACTAAGACGTTGTACGACCATATTACAACTAAGATGAAATATATTTAAATGTTGTCAGGCCTAACAAAAATAGAATAATTACTTAGTGTTTATTTTTTTTCAGGTAGACAAGAGTTGTAAGCTTCTCTGGCCCTAACAGTATACACTATGGGTGAGGGAGTTACCGAGAAGTATAACGTCGTAGAAGATAACTGTGGGTGGGTGGGTGGGGTGGGTGGTTGAGGAAGGAGCCATACTGCAGGCAACCTTCGTGCCTTGTCTTGGCAGCCTTGCTGGTGCTTTACTTCACCTCAACCTGATTTTCACGAAAATTAAAAAATATAAAAATGTATATATTTTCAAAAACTTCTAGTAAGATCTTTGCATTACCCTGTGCATTTTTGGGGTAAATTATTCAGCGCCGCGGGTGCCTGAATTATTGCATATGATCATAATAAATGACAAATCATAAGACAGAAGTTATGGTTCGAAACTGAGAATTTTACGAATTTACTGAATAAATATATCCAATTATTCTCCACTGGGTCAGTTCTGTAACACTGTTGGCAAGTACTGGGGCTTCTCCGCGCTCCTGAATGTACAGTAGTGTCTAGAAAAGCTTTGGTATTTGAGGAAGTAATATAAGTTGTGATGGTAAATGTGGGGAAGAAAAATTAAAACAAGATTGTCAAGCAAAATAAAAGCATCGGTTAAAAAGACACTCATTATAATCAGTTAAATTGGCTATTGTAATGCAATGTATAATCAGTACGTACAGCGAAATGATAAAAGTAATGGTAAGAGGGCCAGGGGTATGTAGAAACTGTGATAGATGGATGAAATGAAAAGTTCTAATTCCTGAGTTGGAGGCCATTATCACCAACCTTCAGACATAAGCCTTATGCATATATCACACATCTATGAACACGTGATTGTATATGAACAATGCAGGTATACAGTGCATTATGTATGTAGACAATGCAAGTATAGTGTAGTATGTATATAGGCAAACAATATACATACACAGTGCAATTACACAAAATGTATCTAGACTGTGTGGACAAATGCTAGCCAACAAAACTGTCAAATGCTTATTTCCAGTAATGTCTCGATGAGCTGGAGAGAATCACTGACTTACACAATAATGGATTGACCAACATGTTTCAAAACAACAAAACTATGCTTGGAATAAACATGGTCATGAAGCCACACTATCCATTTCTGAGCAACTCAATAACTACTAAGAAAGATTCACAACCATGTTAGGTAAGCTAGACGCAGTAAGGCCGGCAGCAAAGATATATTGAATGTCACGCGTGAAGAAGAATTACATTAAATAATTGAAGTAACAGTAGGTATAGCTGAAGAGCTGACAGGTGGAGTCAAGGCGTGTAGGGACACTTTTTAATGCTATTCAAACACACACACACACACTAGAAGAATGTTATTTTCTTAAGTTGCAAAACCCATAAACCTTCTTCTTGGTCTTATAGCACCTAGCAAGTGAGGATGGACTTTGTCAGCTGTACGAGATTAAAAAATCCCCGCCACACATCATCCCTACTTGAAGAAAGGTTCAGCTAGCCTGAAATTATCACGGGCTGATCAGGGTTTCCTGCTATGAGGTTACCAAGAGTCAGTTCTGAGATTCACGTAAATTCGATGACAAAAATAAAGTTATCAATCGGATACTGAGATAACAGCAGTTGTTGACGGAAAGAGACCCGAACGCCGTCTAGCTAATGCTTTCATTTAACAGTCTGGGTAGTGCTTCAGTCAGTCATTTGGCTCAAAATAGTCAAATGTGATAACAAAATTTGTTATACATTTTGGCCTCAAATGTTCTAGGATCGTCAGCAGCACCACCCCGCCCATTCAGTGTTCACGACAAGTTATATCCGTAAAATATAGTCATCATAACGTTTATCCTCTTAAGTCCTTTTGTAGTTCACAGACCATGATGGTTCATAACACAGTGAGTGTGCGACCTTCAGTGTACCAGTCAACGCACTGTCACGAGGCCTCGAGGTGCCTGACCCACACATTACCTCCTCCCTCACTACATAACTTGGACCAGTTTTCCGGAAAAAAAAATGGTAATCTTGTTGTGTGTTTGTTTTCTGGACAAACTTACATCACCGGCCACATGACATCCGGGAACAAGTGTAGTTACCCTGTCTGATCCTGGTTGTGTTAAGGACATCTAGTTTTGATATTTAGGTTTGGGAAATGCCACAGCAAGTTGAGGTGAGCTGTGGGCGAAGGTGAATATAATTTGTTGACCAAGAAAAGCGCCGACTGTTATGTTGTTGTGATTGAGGTGCTAATGTAAGGGGTTTTAGCTGCAGCAAAGTGCAGCGTACAGATTTCCATCATTGGCACTGATTAGTCCATTCCTTGTTGCTAAGTCAGGTCAGGTGGCCCAGGGCCTGGCCAGCTGTTGGTCAGGCGAGATGGCCAGCAGAACCTAAAGATTAACCACCCTAACCCTAATCTACCTAACGATAACCTACCCTAAACCTAACCTGACTTAACCTAACGCTCATCTAACCTAACCTTACGCTAATCTTACCCAACATAACGCTGACTTAACCCAACCCTCACTAGGGAACGTTAGGGTGGTTAATCTTCAGTTGAAATAAGCTGTGTG
This sequence comes from Homarus gammarus, assembly GCA_958450375.1. NCBI lineage: Eukaryota > Metazoa > Arthropoda > Malacostraca > Decapoda > Nephropidae > Homarus > Homarus gammarus. Next base: position 1,523,371 of record CAUDMG010001680.1, read on the forward strand.
ACAAATCTCTATGTGATTCCATCTTTCTTTTTAACCATTGTCGGGTGGCAGGTAGCGAAGGCATCACAAGCAGTAAGGCGCCGCTATAAACATGATTGTGATCACTATTGCGATTGATTATTATTTATTGACATATTTTTCTTTCTCTGTTGTTTCAGATATGACTAGACGTTTTGTGTTGAATTATGCCAAAAGGAAGGCTAGCTCGTTTGTTTTCATTCTACATCAATCTCCATAAATTCATAATTAGTCAGTAACGAGTCAGCACTACAAAAGGCTGAAACGCAGTTCTAAAGGTTCTGTCGGCTAGGCTACATGATCACTGTCTCGTCTGAGTACACTGATGGTTGCTCTATTAACAAATAGCCGTGACATTAGTAGTACATTACAGTATAACTTTTGCAACACTGTAGTGAGGTGTTATAAGAGCCAGGCCATCACCAAGAACACAAGAATGTGGTTCACCTCGCCGCCGGGGCAGCAGTCAACACTTCAGGGTGATCGGCGCCACCCTGTTTTTTTTTTTCTGCAGGAACCTTGAACCTTCATCTGTGTGTGACCATGAACAAGGTCTCCTCAACGTATACCTGTACTGTCGATATTATTTGTGTGAAGCAGGGAATTCCTCTAAAAGTTCCAACACAGTGGACACCAAGCGTAAAACAAAAATACAACCACGATGCTACACATCGAGCCCGTAAAATAATATTGCTGTATTGTGAAGAAATATTGGGCATGATGTACTGTACATCAAAACATCAACGTCTGAAGAAAGATTAAAAGACGCTTCATAGTTATTGAGATTTAATGGTAATGTAGAGGATGTAGAAACAAATGTGTTATGATGTTATCGTTCCGTGCTACACGCTAACATGAATAAATAATGTGTGGTGGCAGGCTGGGCCACAATTTGTCTTGACAGTGTAGGCCGGGAAAAACACCATGCTCTTAAAACTAGGTTACCCCCCACACTCTATTTTCCGCATCAGGTACGGACAGTTGTTTTAGGTTTGTGTGTTGTGTAAACAATATTAATATTTACGTTGTGATTATTGGCTTAATATTATTCATTGACGACCAATATCACCTGTTAAAGAAATGGTTTGCATAACTTTATATACATCTTACAGCCTTATACTATACAGTATATTTGTATATATTATTGTAATGTTGTTTTTCATTGAGGGGGTCGGGAGGCAGTGAACCCAGTGACTTCCTTCCTTATAATAGGAGGGAGAAATATTTAGGCTGACGGCCCAGGGTGCCAACACCACTGGTGCCGGACAACTCTCACTTCACTTCGTACATACCCTGTATACTGTTTAAACGTTATGGGGATTATCTTATAAAGGTGTCATTGAACAGATACCGTAAGTTTATTGATTGAAACTTTTAACTTAAGGATTCATCAATATAAAAGTGAGTGATAAAACTAGATCGAGTTTCTGAAAAAACAAATATTCTCAGCTTTATTTATATGATGTAAATATCTGAATATTTACCAAAATATACTCAACAGGTTTTTAGTTGTGTGGCTTCGTGGCTCCCAACTTTGGCACTTGACATTAAAAGTGACCTACCAACGTTAGGCCATAAACAGATGAACCCTTGAACTTCTGCACATGAAGAGTATGGTTCACTCTGTGTGTGTGTGTGTATGTGGTGGGCTGAGGAGTCTTTCCTACGCCGTGGCTCATCTGCCTCCCCTGTATATACTGTAGTTTCAGCCCCCTACACTTGAAGACTCGGGTGAGAAGTCTGCCAGGGAAATAACTAACACTGGAGAAGGCATGGTACCGTCAACCTGGTGGAGGTGTTACTGGCGGGCTGGAACAGAACCTGCGTCTTGCAAATGGCTCATCTCGAGGCTGAAATGTTTGGGAAGCGCTGTAGTGTAGGTTCACGTGTTTAAGAGATGAGGGTGAGATCATCTGCATAGTGGTCCTCAGTAATGGAAACGGCCGCCACCCCTATCTTCGCCTGGTGGTCGTCCTAGGTTAAAATATCCCTTCCTCAGGTATTGGATGACCTCCCCGCCGGCTAGATTAGCACTAAAGCGAGAAATGAAGGCAGCAAAGAAAGTGGAAAAGACGGTTGGCGCCAGTACAAGTCCTTGTTTTTACCCTCGCTTCTGGGAAAGAACTCCGATTGGGTGACATTATATATGGGTTAGGTTAGGTTAGCAATTGAAAGTTCACCAAAGACCTTAGTAATATTGACAAGGCCTATGTACAAGTCACGACCTATCCACACACACACACACAGTCTCTGAAATTTTAGCACAAGTTACCACCCATGTTAAATCGTGTGTAGGGAGGATGGAGGCGTAATGAGGCAGATCTGCGACTGCTTGAAAGAGAGCTTCATGGTGGGAGAACATCAAAGGTAATGAGGGGTGGGGAACTGGTCCACTGAGAGAGAAAGAGATAGAAGACCGAAGATAGAGACGGAGAGAATATTCAAAGAGAAAGAGAAAGGAGAAAGAGAAGAAATGAAAGAAAGAAAGGAGAAATATTAGAGAAACCGGAATAAGAGGATGAGAAAAACGAAAGACAAAATAACAAAAGGATGAAAACTGAGAGGACTAGGGAAGGAGAGATGAAGAAGTGAGAGGAGGCAGAGAGAAGGAAAGGAGGAGACAGGAAGGGGAAGAGGAGGAGGAGGTGACACTTACCCCTCTTAAGAACATTAGTGGAAATAATAAACCAAGCAGATTCCTCGGACTGTCCCTAGTTAAATCGACGCAGTTTGTCATGGGTCTATATTGTTTGTATACCTGCAGTCTATGTATATTGTTTGTATACCTGCAGTCTATGTATATTGTTTGTATACCTGCATTGTTTATGTATTTGCTGAACTATTATGAACTTTTGAGGTGATATGACTAAATATATACCTGTCACAAGTATATATACAAAGCTTTGGGTAATAATAATACACAAACACAGGATGTGAGGATGAATCTTGTCCCCTCCCCCAGCGCGAAACTGAGGCTTGATCGACCACTGCTGAGCTGACAAATGACAAGTAAAATTAATTATCAAAACTTGGGGACACGCTTTGATGTCTGTAAATATATGTGTGATGTTTTACGCATAAGCAACCCGCAGAGCAGACATTTATAATTAGGAGAGGAACAAAAATGGATTTTAACAGTTGCAAAATAATAGGAACTGGGTCATGGTTAGCAGAACAACATGGTTAAGGTAATAGTTAAAGCTTACGTATCCACGACAGGAAAGGAGACGTTTATTTAGGGGTCGGTTAGTAGGACAATCCCATAAATCACCAAACAGTAGTGGCATAATGACTCACTGACTCACATATTTTAAGAATTTGATTATTTTTAAAAGAGACTGACTAACGAGTACAGTATAGATAATAATAGTGCTTCCCGGGCAGTGTCCCAGGTGTGGGGGAGACAGTATAGGCGGTAAGTGTCGGGACTCGGGAGGTTATTTTGGGTGTGGTGGCTGCCGCTTCTCACTCACTCACCCACCCAGACAGCCAGCCAGCCAGCCACCCCTCAACTCAACGATTTTTTCCCCTTGAATTTTTATCACATCTCAATAGATTCAATTCCACTCACGATATGACATAAATAAACAATATGAGATGCTTTCTTTAGTGAGATAATATGAGAGAATATATTAACTAAATTGTGAAATATTTTTGGTATGTATGTCAACGGTTCTATACTTCGCTACGGAAACATTCAATAGTATGTTACCACACTCATCCGTCCACCACAACAACAATGTCTACTTAGAGTGATGTCAGGAAATAATATTTTTGGTTATTATAGATGTACCTTACTACATGATGAAGGATTGGTTCAAATAATTTTTATACGATATGGTAAGGTTATTAAAAGGGTTAAGTTAGTGAGGGTATTATAAATTTGTCCAACCATAGGCCCACCGCCCACCTACATACAGCCACCCACATCACAGTACGCGTGACCCACCCATATCCGCTCACCACCACCACCCACCCTAACCGTCTCCACAACATAATACCAACACCGTGAATCAGAGACATTTCTATGTAATAAAACGCACCACCAACACGACAGGACATAACTACAAGCTCGCCAAGTTATCATGAGAACTAGCATAGGAAATACCCTCTACTTCCCCCTATGCTTTCTTTCTCTCCCCCCCCCTCTCTCTCCTTGTACCCTCACCTAAGGTCAGACACAGTCGCCATTTATTTCTAGTCACCGTGCGCTTCGAGGACACACACACACACACACACACAGCTGTACCTTTAAACACCTGTCATTTAGCGAGACACGTAAAGTTATGACGTGGTGGGGGAGTGTAGGTATCTAGGAGAGAGAGAGGAGATATAGGTGAGAGAGAGGGAGTGAAGGTGTCAGTGACCGGAGAGAGAGAGAGAGAGAGAGAGAGAGAGAGAGAGAGAGAGAGAGAGAGAGAGAGAGAGAGAGAGGTCCACCACTTGGCACCACAGTACACGACCCTGAGGTCTTACACAGACACACATAGTTCTTACAACATCGTAGACTCACACAACCTGCCGCCGGGCACATCGTCTCACAGATACTTGACGAGGCAGCCAGAAGACCTTGACGGAGCTGTGAGGAAGAGGAAGAGGGGGGAGAGAGGAGGTAGGACAGAGGGGGTGGAAAGGTGGAGGAGACAAGAGAAGGATGAAAATGTAGAGGAGGAAGGAAAGAAGGAGGGGAAAAGAAGGGGAGGAGGAAGGAGAGAAGAAGGAAGAAAGGGAAAGAATTAGAGATAACGGAACGGATAACTTCATTGAAGCCAAGTATATACGTGTGTGTGTGTGTGTGTGTGTGTGATAACAGGAGACTTGTCAACTCCACAATGGAACAATAAGTTTACACGACACAAATACTGATGAAATGAAGACCACAGGTGTTTACAGGTGACAGGTGTGTGCAGGTGACAGGTTAGTGCAGGTGACAGGTGTGTACAGGTGACAGGTGAGTGCAGGTGACAGGTGTGTACAGGTGACAGGTGTGTATGGCTGACAGGTGTGTATGGAATATCAAAAGGGGGGTCCAAGAAGTTGTTGGTGGGGGAACATGGCGAGTCCACCCATGAGCACTTGACATTAGGAGATATTCTGAAGTCAATATTAATTTTACAATACAAAAATACCTGGATATAATACTGCATTAAAGAAAAAGAATTGAAATTTTCTGGTAAAAAGAGGGGGTCCGCCCTTGAAAACACAAACCTAACCTAACACCCCCCCCCCCCCCAGGTAGCATTAGAGTGTGTAATTATCAGGTGAAATAAGCGAGGAGGGGCTAATATTCAGGTGACTCAAGAGAGGTAAGGAGGGGCAGCAACTCAGTATAAATTTAGACCAATGTGTAAATGTGTAGGTGATGACCACTCAAGAGATAGTTTGAGGCCAGTAGGTCGTTGAATGAGGTGTGTGTGTGTGTGTGTGTGTGTGTGTGTTAATCCGGAAGTGCGAATCAAAAGTGAAAAATGTGGAATTACCAAAAGTGTTTCAATCTGCAGCCAAATGGGAACTGTGTCTGGTGGGGAATTCTAGTATTTTCTTGTTATTGACCTTCACCACTATACTGTTATTGACCTTCACCACTATACTACCCCTTCACCACTATACTGCCCCTTCCCCCCACCACACCTTTTGTAGATACTGAGATGTGGCATGCGATAGAGTGGCATACGATAACCCTGACCGGCATACGATAGCAAAACGAAGGCATGAAGATATATAGACGAGGTTGGGTGAGTCAGGTGGAGAGCTTGGTGAGGGGGAGGAGGAAGTGCGTGTGTGTGTGTGTGTGTGTCCACGTGTCCCCGGAGTGATAGTAGAAAGAGCACATGTTTAGCGTGTGATATGATGGTCCCACGTGTAGTTTCCTCCCCACCTCTCTCTCCCCTTTCTGCCCTCCCTTACCCGTATGCCTCTCCCCTTTACACCCCTCCTTTCAGTAAATCTCTTCTGTTATCCTTCAGGGACGGCTTTCCTTCCCCCCAACCCTCCCCTCCTCTCCTACTACTACCTCAGCTTGTGTGATCAACCCAACAACCTCTAACTCATAAACTTGTTCAATTTCTGACCTGTTAACCCTATTTCCTCCTCTAAGCTTCCTTCATCCCTTTTTTCCTTTCCTTATATAAAAAAATTACTCCCATTTGCCTATAGTTTAATATATAATAGCAATTGCAGTTGTGTTCTCCGGGCTGGATGTACAAGGAGTAACGTGAGGCTCGTCTCTATTTTGTTCCACGATTAATTACTTTGAATCTGTGGCAGAGTGGGTACATCCTCTCGACTTCTATTCCTAAGTGTCACTGGTTCGCGTTCCAGGGGTGGGGGGGGGGGGGGCACACATCAAAATCACACAGAGTCTCTTAAGTTTACAGTTGTGGAAGTGAAGAAGGTCGATTAGTGACTGATAATGGTAATAACTAGTTAATATTAGTCTTTTATCTTTACGTCGCTTTCAACACACTGTCAAGCCCGTGTGACCCACTTTCCCTTATCACCTAAATTTTTTCTATTGATTTAAGATTTTTAACTGATGGGCGAGAGGGACCTTTTGCCAGTAAGAGCCGCCAAGGACACTATTAATAATAACCTGTCTGTATTCACGTCCTTCTGGCCCGACACTGCACCAACCACGGACGAGGATGATGTACTTGTATGGTAAGTTGTTGACATGGGAGGATGGGCGGTAGGGGAGGGTTATAAGTTACTGGTGAATGTGGAGACGCGAGGTGGTGAGCAATTGCAACTGATGAAGACGCTGAAGGTGGGAGATACTTGATGTTGAAGTGAGTATAAATAACAAAAAAGAGAGAAAAAGAGAACTAGGGGATAGAGGACTGGTGGGAGAGAAGGAAGTGTTGATAGATAAGACTAAACTAACACACAGATACATAAATCAGTGGAAAAGAAAAAGTGACAAGACGTACCATTGTCGATGAGTTACGTTATACATTAAGACGACATTGAAAGTCTCTTAAAATCTGTAAAATAAAGTTTATATTATATACATCAGAAATATAGCGTTTATAAGAGGTGTGTGTGTGTGTGTGTGTGTCCACTGTAGATCGATGGGATAAACTCCATTATCTCGGTTCATATCCTCAATAAAATAGTAACGCGATTTAATAAAAAGAGAATAAAAAAAACACATTATACTTGTCACTTGAAATAATATATTTTTTAAAGTGTGTGTGTCTAATTGTGTCTCTAGGTCATTAAATTAGTCCACTACTAGTCATTACCTCTCGTGTTGAGGTGTGCGTGTTGGAGGTCACGTATAAGGAACAAAGTTTAGCTCACGAGATCAATTAAAAAAAGGACTCGATTTAACCCCGAGAGAATAATGGTTTAAATAAATGATAAACCTTAAAGATTGATGGTTTAAGCTATATTAAACCCCACTGAAGACGATGGTTTAAACTATACTCTTTTGGACGAAAATTTAAACCCAAATCATCAGGAAAATAAACCAATAAACCAATTTCTCGAAGGGTTTAAGTCATAATTCTCTCCTAAATGATAAAAAAAAACCCAGTTAAATCGGGAAGCCATTTATAAGGAACGATACTGCCCGGTTTAACTATTCTTGAGAGAGAGAGAGAGAGCCAACCCGGCAAATCATACAGTTAATAGTTTAGCCAGCAGCCAAACTCCACACACCCAAAATACACCATGTACTGTGTGTGTGTGTGTGTGTCGGGAGTAGGGTGGGCTGGTGGATGAAGCTTGAGTAGGGTAGGCTGGTGGATGAAGTTAGAGTAGGGTAGGCTGGTGGATGAAGCTTGAGTAGGGTAGGCTGGTGGATGAAGCTTGAGTAGGGTAGGCTGGTGGATGAAGCTTGAGTAGGGTAGGCTGGTGGATGAAGCTTGAGTAGGGTAGGCTGGTGGATGAAGCTTGAGTAGGGTAGGCTGGTGGATGAAGCTTGAGTAGGGTAGGCTGGTGGATGAAGCTTGAGTAGGGTAGGCTGGTGGATGAAGCTTGAGTAGGGTAGGCTGGTGGATGAAGTTTGAGTAGGTCAGCTTGGTGGATGAAGCCCCAGAAATGTGGTGGAGGGCCGACCCAAGGTAATGTTAGCTAATGTTACCTACACACACTCCTTTATCTAGTTGGGTTAGGTTAGGTTATGGGTTACCTTAGGTTAATGTTAAGTTCGGTTAGGTTAGGTTTGGGTCATGATTTCTGAACTTTAATCTAAATGTAAGTATGTATGTATGTATGTAAGTAGAGACACACGCAAGCAAAATATTGGGTATATATTTTCTCTCTCTGTCCTCTCTCTCTCTCTTACACACAAAAGGAGAAAACAATATAATTTACTAAGTTGGACAGGAAACGAGAGTCAAGCAGTAAGATTTGTTTAGTCCTGTCTGTTCTTATCTCTCTCTCTCTCTCTCATTTCCTATCTCCATTTCTTCTTTCTCTCTTTATCTCTTCCTATTGGATATCTCTTCACCTTCTTCGTTTCAGTGTCACATATATACTAAAAACTATAAGACATTAATTATTATCTTTATTTTAATCACCCTATTGTGATCTTGAAATGTAGTTATAATGAATGGTTGTTTGTGTGTTTGAAGAGCCGCTTGTGGTGGTGTTACTGGTAGGCGGCTCACACACACCCTGAAGCCCTATAATATGCCCTGTCAATAAATTCTGGTGTAGTGTAACAGTATACGTGTTCTGTCATGTTCTCTGAGTCTTAATTTTTCCCTGTAGAGTGTTATTGATGTATTGTGTATAATCTTTCCTGTAGTCATTGCTGCAGTGTTTATAATCTTCCCTGTAGAGTTTATAATGTATTGATGTACAGTATTGTCTATTTTATTATCGATGTAAAATAAAATAATAATGACATGAAAGGAATTATCCCGATACATCCTGAGGCATTCATTGATTCTTAAATGATAATTGACGGCGTGTCGTAAGAGATAGATTTTCATTGATAAATTTGGGTTAAGAGTTTCACCATATGATGAAGGCAGTACTTATCAACCCCCAGACCCAGCCTCCACTGAGTGGCCCCTCCCTCCCCCCATCACCCTGAGTGCCCCCTCCCCCCCCTAGTCATCGTGAATGCCCCCTAGTCACCCCAAGGTATCCCCGTCCCCCAGGCCACATTAAACTTAAATCAGTTTTCTGATAATTGGCTTTCAACGAGAGATTATTGGATTCCTTGTGATGGAGGAGTGTAAGGCAGGCCGTGAGGGAGGTTGGGCAGTGTGTGTGTGTGGTGTGACGTGCACATGATATCACATTTAGAACGTTTCACAGCCACACCAACCAGATGTACAGTAATTGCTTATATTTTATTACATCTATTGTTAGTATTGTATATAGTAAACAAGGAATTACTGCTAGTATATTTAAAATTACAGCAGTATTATTTAACTTATGTCATGTCGTCAGTTGGGGACATATTTCGGTGGACAAATTTTTTTCAATTTGTAATGAAACTTCACAAGTAATTGGATGATGGCTGAGCACAAGTAGAAGTCAATACAGCATTGGTTGTTGTATGGTAGCAAAGGGAACCATTAAAGTCATACTACAGTACTACTTTACTACACTACAGTACAGTACTGTTACTAGTAATACTACAGTACAGCACAGCACTAAGTTACTACTAATACTAAAGTACAGTACTATGTTACTACTAATACTAAAGTACAGTACAGTACTACAGTGCTAATACTACTACTGGTAATTATTATACCACAGTAATTAGTTTGTCCTTGCCTGAATGCACGAGACTTTACATATTGCCTTAAATGTACAGTAAATATAGAATTGTACTGAACCCAACATTGGGTGAGTTGGGTGTGTAATGTGACACTGAGAGATAGGAAACCCTTGTATCACTTATGAGGGCAGTTGGGTATTGAGAGTGTAGTGGAATTCTCCCCCTACAAACTGTTTGTCGCTGAGTAGTCGACCCCACCAATTTCCCAGTGTATGCCTCGTGGTCTGGGTCAACCAGCGCCGCCATACATCACGGAGCGGGGGTCAACTGCTAAGCCACGCCTACCCCCGCTATTTAAGACCTGACCTCGTGGTGATCTTTCTCTTTCTACCTACACCAACCAGCCAGCAACACCTCCGCCTGCCTGGCAGCCCTCGCTCCTCCGCCTGCCTGGCGGTCCTCTCTCCCGCTGGCGAGCATGGAGACCCACAAGCTGGTCCTCCTGTGAGCATCCTCACCAACCAGCTCTCTCTACATCACGCTTGTAACCATGCTGCCTTCCCAGCACCAAGCTGCATTGTACATCCAATACAACATGCATATAGAGAGCACATTGTGAGTTTCCTTTCTCCATCCCATCCTGAGTGTGAACCAAACATCTTGAACCCCACAAGAGCATAGCAGAGCTGGTTCAGCCATGTAGAGAGAATGGTGGAGTTTGGAGGGGAGGAGAGCCAGGTGGTAGACTAAGAATGATAAGGGGAGAGTGTACTACGCACATCATAGTCATTCCTAAGAACCCCCCCTAATTCATATTGCGCTACATAACATTCAAATCCACCGCGCTTGTAGGAGCTCAGAGAACGGGAAACATTGATAAAGGATAACTCACCTACTCAATGTTACTGAATCATTTGTTGAATTGTACCCAGGTATGGTTATATAATATTAATTGTATGTATTCATAGCATTAAGGAGAACTCAAAGTATCTTTCAGATGATTGGGAAAGTCCAGTTGATCCGGACTAGTGTACTTTAGGACTAAGTGTAGACCGTGGTTTGAAGGTCATACTATTTACGTCTGTGAACGTGTAGCGAACATAACTTCCGCAGATATCATATGAAAATACATGAGAACAATGATCTGGAAAAAGGATAAATGTATCAGAACTATGTGAGGTGTTGGAAGTGACCCAGAAACTATACTTGAAAGGAAATATCTTGTATGCATCGGTGTGAACTTAATATACCTCGTATCCTCGGGTGACGTATACCCACGACAGGTACAGTGATCAGAGAATCTTATGTCTGTGTTCAAGTAGTGCAATGTGTGAGAGGAGGATCCCTAATTATGGTTTTAAGTGAAGTGGATATACCCACGCTATGAACATTCGGCTTTTGTTTCAGGGTGGCGTCCCTTGCACCCGGACTCCAGGTGTGGGTTGACGATATAGCCCAATTAATTTCCCCAAGAACGGTCAAACCGGAACCGTATTCTCGAATGTAAGTTAGGATTAAAATATGTATTTATAAGACATGAGGTTACAATAGGCAGGGAAGTGTTCATGTGAGAACCGTAAGAAATCAAAGGGAAAATTAAAGATTGGAAACTGTAGGCCTAAACAGAGAGGAGCGGGGGGCATCGGCCTTAAGTATCCTTCGCTCTCTCATCAAACTCAGGTCCCCGCGCGCTCTGACCTCACCAGCACGGCGGCCATTACCCCCGTGAGCGACCCACCATGTGAGAGGACTACCCCCAGCTATGCTATTCCACTGTGAACCTGTGGATTCCCGGCATACCACCCCAAATGAGTAAGAATACATAATGAAATACGCGAGAAACTCCACGGTCGTCACTTGGAGAGACCTATAATGCCATGCGTAGAAACAGTACAGCACTGGTATGTCTCTTGGTGAAACCCTCATCTCTACCCACCGAGGGCGGTGTGCAAACGAGGTGCCTGATATGTGGATCTAGAAATTACAAGGAGTCCCATACTTGCAGGTGTGGAGTGTAACAGGTGTGGTGAGCTGGTGCTACTATGTATGATAACCTAAGGGGCTATATTCCATACAGGTAGAGCAGTCTGATGTGTTGAGGGTTATTGTAAGAAGAAATGACCGAGGTAAGGAGGTCACTCATTGTTATGCAATAAGTATGTGGATGACACGCCACTAATGTATGACGTCTGTTGTCGAGCAGGGTAACCTGAATCATTATTGTTCTTCTGAGGAAGGCCAACTCACTTGTATTTTAATGGAATGCAGTATGTTTTATAAGGAATAAATTAGTTAAGACATGTTATGGTTTCACCCTTTTTTCCCCTTATCGATCTGATCAATGAAACACCTAACCCTATGCCTAGTCCACTCTGGCCGCTACCTAACGAGCTACATACTACCCAGAGGGGGTCTGGTGGCAGCAACCTTTAAAATTAAGACTATAGTTAAGTTATCCCTTTAGAATTTGTGACCCCAGAATCTGGCTGTATAAGAGGTTGAGAAATGATCTCCTGGAAAAGCCCCGACTAGAAAAAAGTTGCAAGAGATAGTGCAGCCTTAAGATATGACTAACTCATGCAAGTGTGTAGCACAGCTGAAAAATGTTGATGATGTGAGTGTGTGTTAGATTATATGTACAGTATATCTTTTTGCACCAGACAGGAATCGCCCTTCTTGTAAACTCATAATTCTTGGCAACTGAGGAGCAACTACTGCTCAGCATTCAACAGCTATTGGCTTTCCCAAACCCCTTAACAGAATGCTAGTCAACTGTCGGGTTGAACCACCATTGAAAAGTTTATCTATTGTGTACTCATTTATGGCTGAGTGCAGGACACAACACACTAAAAGGAACTCTTAAAAACCATTCTTCTTAGAACAGATAATGGTGGTGGTGATCACACATACACCACAACTTTAGGTTTTGTTTTCTTGTATGGGATGTACGGTACCTTACTACAAGATGGAGTGTCAACCTTAAAAAAAAATAAAAAAAGCCCAGCAGACAAACAAGAACCATCACAGTTCATGTTTAGAGTGGACCTACAGGTGACTCAAGCTATCAAAGAGATTATGAAGCAGCTTTGTAAAATCTTGATACTGTACTACAGATAATTAATAAAGATCTACATGGGAGATATCAGAGGAAAAGATGGAACTAAGTAAACATAATAATTACATTTATTTTTACACCTACGATAAAACATGGTTGTTATCATACAAAGGATATTAGTATTAAAACAAAGACAAGACTGACGATATTAGTACTTTATATGTTTCAACCTGGCGTCATAAACAATATTTAACTTGAGTCTGACTTCAGTCCTAAATGTGTTCCTCAATGACTGTTCTGCTTCCCTGGCAATCCGAGACACAGTGCCCCCACCTCCTCCCACCATCAAGCGAGTCAAACCACGTCTCCTGCATGATACCTTGATCATGATGTAGAGCAACTCTGTAAGTGAAAGACAACATAAGGGGCCAATACTGTATCTAGGACGTGTTATTGTGTGAAGTTTGCCAAATGTGTTGATGTGTAACTTAACCAAATATAAAGGGAAACTGTACAGACTGGGAAAAATGGGAGAGTGAACCCTTTTTAATATGATGTTTTCTGTAACATGATTCATTAACTAGTCTATCCATATGAATGTGTTGCCAAAAATTCCCGTTTACTTTCATCGGTCGACGCAGGCATCACCTAGCTCTTACATCAGCTTAGGTGCACCCCAGCATATACAAGTCCTGTTATCTCACCACCATGGGGAAGCATTTTATAAATCAACTATGTACAGCTGCCACAATAGGGTGCAGGACAAAGACTTAGGAAGGCGAGCAGTGTAATTAATTCTCAAGCTAAAAGGTGCATGTAGGAAATATGAATATAATGTTAATGATCTAAACTATCTACATCCATTACTATGAACAACATACAGTACACTTCTATCAGGCATTACTGTACTGTCAAACTCCACCACACGGAGTAACTTTATTAACAGAAGGAAGAAAGGTCACTACTATTCTAACTTACATCTACTACTTTATTGTCATTCTTAATTTATAACTTACCACTATCTGAGAGATCCCAGTGTTCAACCTGGAAGTGAAGGGTGTATGGAATCTCATTATGGAAGGTGTCCAGGAACTTCTCTCTCACTGTCATTAAAGCTATCTCCTGTGGGTTCTGGTCAGTCACCACCTGTAGAGATGTTAGTGTTACTAGTGTCTTGATATCAGATGCCAAGATTCCTGATACTGAAACACCTACAGCACTCTACTTCACACTCAAAAAAATTACAGGTTTCCACCATGTATGTACGCAGTTTCTAAAGAAGGACATAAGATGCTACTATAGCGTGTGGTCTACAAGATATTTAGGTTAGGTTAGATTAGATTAGGTTAGGTTAGGTTAGGTTAGGTTAGGTTAGGTTAGATTAGCCTGAAGATATCTTTGTAGCCTGCATGCTATAGTAGCACCGACAGTAATCTATCAAAAGGATTAACAGATTTACCCAGACTGACATTGGGAAGCTATATCTCAGGACTCGAAGACCTCTGGCAAGTTACCCAGTATTGCTAGTCACCTACTGTAGTGAATATATTAGAAAATGGAGAAGTGGAACACCTACACCACCACTTCATTATAAGGTGAAAGTCTACACAATAATCCCCAAAAACTCTGCTTCAAAACTGTTGCTGTACTTAAATAAGCTTACTCCTGAAAGTACATACCTGGGAACTGAAAATCCAGGGACTACTCAAGGCACTGGAACAGAGGAAATGTTGCAAGTCATCAACTCCAGTTCCTTCCAGTGCAGAAATCATGAAAACCTCATCAAACTTTGGCCATGACTTCCGATCCTTAATAAACGCATTAACTTGTTGTTCTGTTAAGTGGACTCTTCCCTCCAGAATGTCTGTTTCATTCAAATGGCTGATGTCAGATGAAGTATTTAAAAGTCCATCTCCGTATAATGACTCATCTTGAGACACATGTGAATTTTTGTCTAAACTCTGTATTCCACTGTTATTAATCTTATTGTTCGAGGTATCACTTTTACATACAGAACGAGAACTTAAGCTGCTGTCGTGATCCACGGTCTCGGAAAATTTTTCGAGAGTTTTTCTTATCAATTTTTCTTTATTTAATGATTCATTTTTTTTCGTTACCAAATGTGACTTCTGACCCCCAACAACACCTTCTGTTAACATTCGTGTTAATTCTAGTAGATTCTGTTTGCACTTTGATTTATCCACCTGTAAAGAAAATAAAATTAAAGTCTTCCTTCACTCTACATACAATATAGTATACAGTAACAACAGTAGCTATATCCATTACAGGTGTATCACATATCACTGCCAGTAATTTTGTTGTCACTCTATACCAACTCTATGCCTTCATTTGCTCTCCAGTATTTTACCCACAAGCACAAATATTTGAATAAATGTTAAGTAATACCCAATTAATTTAGTTGTCATGTTAATTCCTTCCTAATTTAAAAAGACTATGGAATTCATACTGGTGTGGGTGAATGACAGACACCAAAGTTTTACCTTATTAAGAATCAACACACTGGGAATAGTTGGGTAAAGAGCCAGCAGGCGCAGCACCCTAGGTTGGAGACAGTATCGGGTAAAATGGTTGGACACATCGTGAACCACTGCCATTAGGTCAGCCTCTTGAAGTGATAGTTCTGCTTCAGTCATCAGAGATCGTTTCAAATTATGTCTGAAAAATCAATTGTCTTACTGGTGCTGCACATGTAATATACAAACACTGCAGAATATTACAGTAGTCAGGTAAAATAGTAAACCAGACACTGTAACTAATATAAATGTTTCTGGCTACTGAATACAAGATGGAGTAACAGTAAAAATAGTAATCTTTTACAACATCTATTTCCCTCCAACTTAATTTTCCCTGTTTCATAAGTACCAATACTGAACTTTATTTATTAGTGACAATATTTTTAGCTAATTATTCAAGTACTGTACTTTGTTATCTCCTGTGGAGTGACCAGTCCTGGGGTGTCGAGGAAGACCAACTGCGTGGAGCCAATGTTATGGACAGCTCGAGCACACAGCTCCGTGGTGTGGACCTTTGATGACACACTGCACACCTGTTCAACACATCATTATGAGAACAGAGTACATGTACAGGTATACAACATATCTTAAATTCGGATGTTTCTAATTAACTCCTCTAGGATCTTAATGAAACTGTGGCCTAATATTCTTTTCAGATATACTGTACTGTAATGAAGAGCAACTTCCATTCACGTTGTTCTCTTACGGTTAAAGTCGCCCAGCTATAAAGAAGAGCGGAGATAATGTACAGTCAACCCTCAATGTCCAGTCTTCAAGTTTGAGATTTTGAACTACCACGACAAACTGATTTTAACAAATTCCCAATATTGCAGATAATACGGTGAGTAATAACCTCCACATATCATTTATAAAGAGACCAACTGGTTGACTTAAAAAATTATAAAAAACCCTACTCTAAAATATCACAAGTCACCAAAATTTAGCATCAAAATCACTTATTAGCCTTTTAATTATTTGATCACCCCATATTCCATTCTTTCCTGTAGACACAAAACCTTACTACTGTATCCCTGCCAAACTTACTCTCCAGCCCATGAGCTTGTTGATGAGTGTGCTCTTGCCACAGTTTGGTACGCCCACAATGGCTACTTTCAGACGGCGAGCATCTGGCGGGGAGTTCACCTCCTTCTGAAGCATCGATCCCATCTCCTCCATGGTCCTGGGAACCTCACGCTGGTATATCTTCTCCCACATCATCAAGTCTCCTAAATAAATGATTCATAAAGTCTTTAGCTTACACAGACATCTTAAATTTTCCCTTCCCTTTCCTATCTTAGCCATACATAATTTTCTAGAGATTTTACCTACAATAAAAACTAACCATTATTAAAAACTATATATATTCTCAGACTCTGGAAATATATAAAACTGGCACCAATTAACAATTTTAAATGAAGTTAATATATTTCTCAATCTAGTTTCAAGGTATATGAATCGTTTATGCCACTCACGCTAAACACTGTACTGGGTAATACTATAAGACATGGGTTCAGGTCATCCTGCCACGTACCTTACGAATAAACGAAATTGGACGGAAGAATTATTATTTTCATTTAAAATATATAATATACCAAAAATTTAAGTATCCCATTACCCCTATTGGTTATATACACTAACTACCACTCACCCCCAGGACCAGGTAGTGATGATCCGGAACGAGTGAACAAGGCTGGTGCCAGGCTATAGTGGTCAGCCAACCGCAGGACACACCTTCTCACCATCATATTGGAGGTTGAATGATCCTTTTCTCCTTAGTTGAGGTTGAATGATCCTTTCTTCCTCAGTTGTCCAGTATTCTTCCTCACATCAGGAACGTCTCGCCGAGGTTCACACTGACGACATGACTCCAATGTTTACACCGACCGTCCATGTGTTCGTTTCTCCTGACGAAACTTATTTATTTATTTTATAAATCTAAGAAATATGTTTGATATACTAAAAAGGTTATATCATCCAAGGATTAAATTACAAAAAGGAAATATTTTTCTATTTTTTTAAATTTCAATTAAATTCTGTTCGTTAAACTAAAAATGGTGAAACTAATAAAGTCGAGGTAAACGAACATGTTTACCTCTGACTCAGTTACCAGATGTATGTTCTTAACTTTTATAGAACATCTAGGGAAACTTGGCTGACACATATTCCCATTATTGTTCCTAAACTAAACTATAGAACTTTTAAGATCTATGGTAGAGGATTAAAATAGCTTTCTTCAGCTCACCTATGTTCATTTGACTTACTACTGTTGTCATTTTGTTACCTACACTGAATAAATGTATCCATCTCCTTGTCAACCCTGATACATATTTTGCTTAAATAAATGAAAACTCATGTACTTATATATTTCTCAGGTTTTACTACTGAACAATTTGTAATCTAGTGCGATGTATGAATGTATTTGTAATGTATCATAATTTGGGGATATTTAATTGAGAATGATCAGTTACCTTCAACTTCTGAAGTACAGTTGTATAAATCCTCATATTTTGCTTTAATTCAACTTACGGTATTTTAATTTGATGTATTTACAGTAATTTGTTAAAACCTTGTACCACTTCTTCCTTCGTGTACTAAGACGAACACGACACATCCGTAGTAAGGTTCTACCACCACTTCAGTACAGTATCCACATTTATCCTCATGTGGTTCTACTGTATAAGATGACATTCTAAGTTATGCTCGCTGGCAGTATTAGTCCCACAGGTGTATAAAGAATATTAATCCTTTGTTCTCTTCCCTATATTACTTGGATTCCTCTCACTCACTCCTCCTGGCAATAATGTAAAGACTTAAGTTGTGTTTTCTTAACTTTATTTCTCAGATCACAGTAGCGGTTTTACAGGAGCACAGGTAATACAGTCTCATCTGGAAGCAAAGGCTAAACAGCACCCAAATGGGCTATAGCTATGCAACTTTCACCACTGGACAACTGATATATCCAAAGTAATTTAAGTTTATATATAAAAAAACTATGAAGTGTATGATGATGTTTACATGCAATAATAAATCATAATGAATGAAAATACAGACAACTACTTGTACCTTTTTACACATCAACAAGACTGCCCTTGTAAAAATCCCATACAAATGTGAATAATTAACTTAAATTACATTTCTAATCCTTAAATACAAATTTCTAATCTTGCCTTGTACAGTACAAACTATAGTAAGGAAAAAATTGAAAGAGACAGGTTCCATAGTCACAAGTAAGGGTGTCTAAGATGCTACTCGTCATAGAGTGGCGTTTGGTCTCCGCCAATACTCATATTAGCGGGAGAGTGGATGGTCTTGGGCGTAGAACGAGCCGAGCGAGGAGTGGTGCGGGGGTTGTCGTAATCGTGGTAGGGGCGAGGCGTGCGGTCGTCGTATCGTGGCGTGCGGCGAGACCCATCGTCGGGATACCTGGGACTAGACGGGTATCTCGAGTCTCGGGAGTCGGAATACCGCGGAGTAGAGCGGCCGCCGTCGTGGTGTCGCGGAGTCATCCTTCCACTGTCGTGTCCACTGCTTCCACCCTTTGCTTGGACCCAAGCAGCCGCTGCCATCTTCCAATCCATCTGCTCGGATCGACTACTGACCGGGGGAGCGGACCGAGAGGGCTGGGCAGAGTGTCCACTGGAAGATCTGTGCGATGGCGTCCTGTTACCACTACTGCCGTACACTGGGGTCTGTGACCCACTGTAACGAGGCGTGGTCGACGGTCCAGGAGTGGCATACGGCGTCATGAACGGCGTCTGACCCGACGGCGTATAAGGCGTATTGGCATAATTAGAATAGCCTTGAGAGAACGCTCCGGGAGTGTGGGCACCGTAAGGAGTGTTAGTGGCAGCCTGGGAGAGATTATGTAACATGTGTGGATTGAGGTTCTGAGCAACCTTCTGGATTGTGGAGGCATCAACACCCATAAGATTAGGTGTTGTGCCACCCATGTAGGGTGTTCTTGCAGACATCATCCCTGGCGTTACATTTGGTACGGCTCGACGGAAATTCTGTTTAAACCATTTGAGAAGTCCGGCAAGGTTTGGGTACTGCATTCTCTGTCTAAATTTGAAGCCTTCAGGAGTGATCGTTACAAATTCATGGATAACTTTCACTCTTGGTAAATAAGATAAGAGGAACTTTCCAGGCAAATCCTTTCTAGGTGAAAAGATATAAGGGATAGTTTTAGGGTTCTTCTTCTTCTCCTCCTTCAGAAACTCAGCTGCTTTCTCCTTGTTACCCATGATAGACTCTTTAAAATATTTATATTCTAATATTTGTCGCACATTACTTGCCATGGGGGACACATATCTGGCAATGATTTCATCCAAATCTTCAAATTCCTCACTTCCAATCCAGAGCTTCTGACCGAGAGAGAAGTCATTTTGTTTGTCTTGTTCCAGTATATCAATATGCTGACAGATCCCATCGGTGACCTTCCAAGTGGCAGTGAGATGATTGTTACCTTTACTTGAGGGCCGAATGATCACGTCGCCTTGTTCTAGCTGCTGCATCACCTTTTCTGCTTCATTATAATCAATGTTCCTGAAGGAGGGGTGTGCAATAACACGTTTCTGATACTGGGTCTTCTTTTTCTCTTTCCTCTTCTTATCTACGTTCATGTCTTTCTCCTCACTATCGGGATCATAATAAGGATCTTTGGGAACTTTCCATTTGTTGTCTCGGTCTTGCAGGTCCGATGTTCTTGACGTCAGCTCCACAGAAAACTTTTCAGGATCAATCTTCATGATACGACAGAGCACAAGACCATCTCTTCTCACTCTCTCAGCTGGATTGGTTACAGTTTTATCTGATAAGTTCTTGATGCTGATGAAACCCGAAATTCCATTGTCCAACCGCACTCTAATACCTATGGCTTGCCCAGGACAATCCCCTGCATCAAAATGATTCCACACCTCACTTAGCTCAGGAAAATCATTCTTGAGACAAAATGGACACTGCCAAAGTCCAGTGTCTTCATTTCTGACTGGGTTAGCATTATCCAGCTGATCTCCACGGGGTTTACGATGAATAAAGTTAGTAACAGAAACCTGGACCAGTTTACCTACATAAAAGGTCTCTGGTGACTCCTTGGTGAGTATGTTAAAGGTTTCTTCAGGAGAGGGAGACCTGAATGGCAGCCTGAAATCTTTGTATCGATGGTTGAGTTCATGTCTAATATCATACAAAGTTGTGTTCTTCTTACCAAAGCCCTGGTTCTGTAGTTCCGTTGCAAAAGCTTCCAAATCAAGCTCACTGAGTCTTTCAGGAGTTTCTAAGATTTCTTCCAAAGCTTCTGCAGGTTTGCCCTCTTCGTCCTCATACTCCAGAGCATCAACAGCCATTTTTCTAGCCCAGTCATAAGCTTCTGGATGAATTCTGGTAGAGTCCAAAACTTCTATGTAGTTGTCACTGTCACCCAATGCATTAGTATCAATTTTAATGAAGCCCGCACAGTTTATGAAGACTTTTGGCCCCATGTGGAAGTTAACAACCAATTGATTCCTATTTTCTAAACGGTGATTATTTTGTTTCATAGTCTTTATGAGGAGATTGGCCTTTCGAGGACCCAAACCACAAACAAATTGAACTAAATTCTGAGTATAAGGATATGCTACAGCACGATTAAGATCCACACCAACCTCATTTGTACGGTTAACAAATTCAGTATACAGAGCATCGAGTAACTCTGTTGTATTTAACTGATCCTGTAAACTGTGGAATTTAATGTTGAGCAATTCCTCATCAGAATTACACAGCTGAGAGAATTCAACCAACGGATCCTGAACGCGGCGCCCAAGAGACACGGCTTGTCTCAACAGGGAAGGGTAATCTAGGAAGTCTGCTTCTCCCTTCTTGGACATGGAGTAAATATGAGCAAGGTCATTATCAATTATTTCTACATTAATTTTGGGGAACTGTTCCTGTTCTTCCAGATCTTTGAGGATCTGGATCAGGTCCTCCTTAACCATGATGGCCTCCCGAGATTCTCCACTGACGGCGATGACGTGCGGTTTACGACGAAAGATGAAGTCCTGCATGCGTCTGATGTCGTTCTCTTTGGCCATAGCGTCTCTCTCGTTGTAAGCATTACGCCGTTTGAGCAAGTGAGGAAGTCGAATGTACTCACAACAATCACCGTCAATGTCAATGCAACAACCAAAGGCAGCTTGAGAGAGGTCTGGAACAAAGGCGATGGAAAAGACTCTAAAACCTTTTATTGTGTCCCAGTCGTCCTCATCCTCATCAGTAAAGTCACCAGGATTATAAGGTGCAATTTTTATCCAGTTATAAAGCTTACTACAACACTGTTCTGTCACGTGGTCTTTAGCCTCCCGGAGCAAACGTTGAGACAGTTCTCTTTTTAAATCTTCGATAATTCGTTTGAAGGCAAAAGTTACAGCTCTGCCTCTCAAATCATTCCAATCCTGAACAACTTGTGAAAATTCATCCCTATAATACAGCTGTTTCATCTCATCAAGGTAACTAATTGTGGTATTCCCGTCGATGGTGTCAGACAAGCTAATTGTCATCAGCTTGTCCTCAACTCCACATTTGAGACGTAGGAACTGGTCGCCTTGCAGATCTGTGACTGGCTTATCCTTCAGGTATTTAATGGCATAAATTGGATGATGTTCATCAATGATCTTCACGCCCTGTGGTGTGGGCCTGGCACCGATTCTAGCACGTTCAAAGTACGCCTCACGAACTGTACGGCGTACCAGAGGTTCGCAGGCTAACTGCCAACCAACCATTCTCACAGCTGCTTCAAGTACACGCTCCGGGGTGCTGCACATTCTGTAATAAAAAAAAAATATCATGTCTTCCAATAATAACCACAGGACATTAACAAATACAACCCCCAAAATTTTAAATTGGTTGAGTACAGTTAATACTGGCCTGTCCTCGGCATTATTATGTGGATAGATTCATGTAATGATAAAATTAAAACCTTCCACTGAAGACTCAAATGAAATATGAAATGGGATCAATGTGGCTTTTGTAGAGTATTTATGAACGACAATAAATATAAAATGAAAAAGAGAGATTTACAAAATGGCCTCAGGGTGGAGTAATAACATAAGCCTTTTAGTTTTGTACATGCATTAACACTTTATTTACTCGTCTAAACCTGAAGCTGTACATAATAGTAAAGAACATACAGTACTGATCATGGAGACAACTGATGCTACTATGTGAGGTCTCTACTACAGTATATATAGTGGTACAAATCACAGGTTATGGATGACCGCTATTATTCCTGGGCTTAACCTCTATATTCCCTATGTTAAATGGACCCCCAGTAAGTGTGACTCTGTAACCCCACACACATGAGAGCCAAGGACAGGCCCATGGAGAGAATAACACTTGGATGTCTTACTTAGATTGGTACTCCTCAGCCTCCTTCATTGGGTCCTCTGGGCACTGCTCAACGTCAAACCTCTGATAGTTATCCCTCAAATTCTCACCAAATTGCTCAGGTGTCAGACCAAACTTCTTTGTGAGTGACTCTGAAAGATTAAATGATTATTATTATTATTATTATATTCTTTCTAAATGACATGAGGATGAAATGTATTGAAATAAATCATGTAATGTGGTGGGAATCATAAACTATTACCTACTCGTCAATCTTACACACAGACATACACATCAGCTACTCACCAATGCCAGCTCTCCTCAGCAGTTCGTACTCGTGCCTCCGTACAGCTTTCTTCAAGGCCTCTGCGTCTTCTTCAGGTACCTTATTCTCTTCTTCTACCTCTTCTTCTATCTCTGTTTCCACTTCTGTCTCTACCTCTTCCTCATCATCATCATCATCGTCATCGTCATCACTCCTTGCTTTCTCTTTCTCTTCTTCCTTATCCTCTTTGTCTTTCTGTCCTTCCTCTTTATCTTTTTCTATTTCCATACCCATCTCTTCAACCTCTTTACCTTTCTCAGCACCTTCCTTAGTCTTCTCCTTCTCATCATCATCACTCTTGTCCTTTTCTTCTCCTTCATCATCACTCTTCTCCTTCTCAACACCAACATCACTCTTCTCCTTCTCAGCACCATCATCACTCTTCTCCTTCTCAGCACCATCATCACTTTTCTCCTCATCATCACTCTTCTCCTTCTCATCATCACTCTTCTCCTTCTCTTCATCACTCTTGTCCTTCTCACCATCATCAACATCCATGCCTATATCAGTAACATCATCCATGTCACTATCGTCGCCATCCTTATCTTTCTCAGCGTCCACCTGTTTGTCTTTCTCAGCGTCGCCCTTTTTGTCTTTCTCTATCACACCATCCGCGTCCTTCACCGATTCATCGTCCTTGTCTTTCTCCGTCTCGTTATCCTTGGGCCTGTCTTCGTCCTCGTCGTCGTCCTCGATGACGAGATGATTCTTCTTCTTCTTTTTCTTCTTTCTCATAACCTTTCTCATGACCTGGGGAAGAAAATCTGTGTAAATAACAAAAGAAGAAAAAGATATCTGGCATTATTCCTATTACGTGAAATGCCAGCTAACAAAAACACTGATGGATTATGGTGTAACGAAGGCATAAACATGAATGTATCCCGCTGTCTTAGGAATGAGCCAGTTAAAAGACATTTGATAACACTGGCTAAGTCTGGTGATGGAGGTAATACACAGAACGACTCTCCTTCACTCTCTCACCTTAACAACGCTGGTGACTTTTGTTATGGTCCTGTGCTCCTTGCGCTTGGCCTTCATGTGCTCTCTCATCGATGGCTGTTCTTTGCCATAGTACAGCAGGAAGAACTTGTAGTAATCGTTGAATTGTTCTGAAGTCTCGATCTCTTCAATCCTGTGGAAAAAGAATCAATCACTTAGTTCGGTGTTAATCAGGACATCACTTAAGGTATATCATCTTGACCCACATCATATCGTTGGTACTCACGATGTGATTCGTCACTTAAAAATTTCTTGTCATATGTTTTCACTTTCAGGTATTTTCTCACCATAATGGAATTTGGGCCAAATAAGGACACTCCACTCATTACTGCAGCTTATTACACCCTGATGTTCCACAAACTCTTGACTCATGTTCATTAACTGACACACACTGTTTCACATATTCAGAGTTATCTCCCTAACACACACACAAAATCATATACCCCGTAGTTTTCTCAACACAACCAAAACCTATTCCTCTGTATAACATAAAATCAATATCACGAATGTTCACATCAGCATCAGTCAGTTGACGTAAAGTCGGGGTCAAAAACTTGCTCCCTCCCAAAGCGTCGCAGCATCGACCCCAACTAAAATAAAACAACACACCCGTATCAGATGCCAGTCGGGGTAAGTAAGATCGGAGACTCATTACCGTGACTCAGTTTCACCACAGGGAGTGAACTGCAGCTTTCAACTGTACATCCACTCTGTACTGTCTTACCTTTCAATGTCTTCTTCCTTAAGCATGCGCATATTTTCTGGAAGTGGAGCATCTAGGTCCTTCATGATAAGGTCTCCCTGGAATTCTCCCATCATCTGGAATCTGGCCCGCAAGTTTTCTTTACGGTGCTTCAGTTGACACCACTGTGAGAAAAATTTAACGTAATGTTGCTAACTAACAGAACTTTAACCTTATACTTTAGTAAAATATATTACATGTACAGTATTGTGTTAGTATTCCTTAGCAAAAAGAGTTGACTAAAGGTATGAAGATTTTGTGAATGGTATGATGGACTGACTGGTTTATAACTACAATGTGAGGCAAATGAGAGAATGGAAACTCCAATTATATACAAACTAAATAATGAAACTGCATATTTTTATAATTTGATAGTTCATTATAGGAAAGTGAACACGCGCCACCGCTGATGACAGCTGCCTGCCTGCCTGCATAGAGGAAAATGCAATATAACGATCAACTTCCCATTCTTACATGAGGAAGAGAGTGTGTGTGTGTGTGTGTCTGTGCGTTGGAAATCATACTAAAGTGACTTGCCTTCTCATCCCAGTGATAGACTTTCCATAAATCATGAATATTCAGTTCAGGCTGGACCTCTTCCTTCCTGTAAAAGGCAATGAATGGGACCTCACATGTAGAGTTCCTCATCAGGTCCAGGGCATTGTAGATCTTCTGGATCATGTTGACGTCACGCCGAGAACGCTGCCGCGCCTCCTCGCGCCCCTCCTGTCATAAAAATACAAGTCAATGTTGAAAATTTATTATAAACCTTAATGTGGGAACCAGTAAATTTATAGTGTGTATCGGGATTCATGCAGAATGATGGAGAGAAGAGCCAGTGCTACAGTGTGGTGGTCACTGACTGCTTATGAATCAGCTCAAAGACTCAAATCCAATGTCGTTGTAAGGAAAGTATTCATAGAGTAGTAGTGTAGCAGTAGTGTAGTAGTAGAGTAGTAGTGTAGCAGTAGTGTAGTAGTAGTGTAGCAGTAGTGTAGTAGTAATGATAATAACAATAATCATAAAAGTGAAGTCAACAGAAAAATGTGAGGGTTGTTTCCCCAAGACCCAAGTGGATCATGGTTTAGTCTACCCTCACTCATCACTGATTTACATGGTACTATATACAGCTACAGTACTTGTATAACATAGCATCCCTACAGGAGTACATTCTAGAGGACACATAATTCTATAACCTATATAATAATAGTATAGTAACCTGGATAAATGAGTAAAATATGATATTCATAAAAAGAAATCTGAGCAATGAAACCAACCTCTTTAAACAAGATAAGATTCCACCTTGACTTTTTCAGTTTGTAAAGGACAAAGATGTCCCCACTAGTTAGTACAGCAGGTAGCCAGAACAGACTGGATGATCTTGCTACTCATTATCTACATTATCAATAAAAAAAAAAAGAGGTAACAACCTGATTGGATATAAATGGCCTGAAGAATGCATGATGGTATATCCACTTGGCCTCGTGATCCAACTCCTTATCAGTAGAGCGGTCGTCACCCTCGCCTCGGGTACGCGTCACGGGTATCTGCCGGAGCTGGAACCTCTCGGGAATATCCAACTTGCGGATTTCGTGATCTTGATCTGTAAGATGGCCGCGCTCCAACTCACTAGGTTCGAACACCTGCCAAACAAACACAAATTTTGCTATATGCATTGCAGTGTACTACCTGTATCTACACTACATGTATAATTTAATGTACAATACTTATGAATTGAAAAAGTCTAAACAAATTTCATGGACTCAGTCTTTAGAGTAAATACATATATTGTGTAGAACAGTTGTAGCTCATAGAGAGAAGGGTGAGCTATCTTGGTGGGATGTTAACCCAAATGGTAAGGACCTCGATGTGAAAGATGAACTTTATGTTTGTGCCGATTAAGGTTAACAACAGAAAATTAATCTTTAAGCAAGAAATAAGTTGTCTGGACAATTCTAACCTTATATTGTATGGGATATGTGAGACAGAAATGAAATACAGTACAACAAATATCATTACTTGTTCAGAGTATCATCCCTTTACCTCATAGATAGACTTCTTGATTTGTTTCCGGCGTTCCTTGCGGCCACGACGATGATCTTTTCCTTCTCCACCGTCTTCGTCTTCCTCGTAATCATCATCATCGTCCTCCTCTTCCTCACCTTCTTCCCAGCCTACAATAAAAGGTAAAGTAGAAGTAGATCCTCACAATGAACCAGTTACCAGGACTTAGGAAAACTTACTTAGGAAAACATTCAATCAAATTTCATCAAAATATGAATTAAAATAAAGGACATGTCTTATGCCTATAGTGACCTACAGCCGTCCACATAAACCTGAATAAATTTAGCCATATAATCTTATTCTGATGCAGTGACAAAAAGGAAAGTGCAGTTAGGTTATTTATGAGAACTTAAAGAGAGAAAGTTTGTTGATTAAAGTGAGGAAGACTTGAGGGGAAGGTTGGAAGGAGTGTGAGAACAAGGGCATGAAATGTAAGGTAAGGTAAGGTAAGGTGAGGTGAGGTGATATACGGTAAGGTGAGGCAAGGTAAGGTAAGGTAAAGTAGGATTAGTTTAGGTGCAGTCTGACAGTTGAGAGGCTGATACATTAATTAATTCACTCCATACCTTCATATTGCTCGAACTCCCCATAATCGAAATCACAACCGAAGATATCACGAGCGGCTTCCAGTCCCTCATCCTCAAACACGGCCTTCCTCTTCTGCCTGGCGATGGGTTTGCCTTCATCGTCGACAATAAAGTTCTCTTCGCCATCAGATAATTCCTCTTCTTCCTCCGAGGCGTAAGTTTCAGGCTGCTGTGGAGGGTGTGGTATGGAGGCCCCGTCATCTTCCTCATCCTGAGAGGTCAAGGAGTGATTTACATAGATTAGTTAATGTAGAAATAAATAAATAAATAATAATAAACAAAAATAAATAAAAAGTTCATCACATCTCTTACGGGAAGCTGTTAGCACTGTCGACGTAAAAGTTAAGCCAACCACGTTTTACCATCAACAAATACCACAAGAATAGCCGTAGAACACAGCAACAGATTATGTACCGACGTGAGAACAGTGTTATAGTACTCATCTTCAGTAATAAAAACATTTGTGAAGAAACAAAAATCTTAACTTGGAAATGTCTGTCTACAACCACTCATTTCCCAACACATTTGCTTTTCCCTCTCCCATCATTACCATTATCTAACACTCTTATTTTTCAATCTCTCTCTCTCTCCCTCAAGTCTCAAGGATACAACCATTAGCCATCCCCCCCCCCCCCCCCCCCCAATTCCCCATTTCTAACTACCACTGATCTGTTACCTTGTACAGTGTGGGTACTGTTTGGTATTTGCACATCTAAAAGAATATTTATCCATTTCCCCTTTACATTATATCCACAATATTATTCATTGTTTGTTCCCATATCCTATAAATTTACTCTTGTCACCCACACCACTCTGAGGATCACCACATTATCTTCCCTGATTCCTTTATAATAACTCATTCATTGTATCCATTATCTGATGAGACACACCTCCCCCCCCCCCCCACACTTCTTAATACAGTAAACATCTACCAATATATCAAGTCCACTGGCTAAGAAATTCTGTAGTATTGTTTCCTGTAAATCAATTCCTTCATAACACTACAGTATACTTCCACCTACGAGGGGCTATTGGTTGGGGGTTCACAATAGGCAGCAAACTCCTCAAGAACCTTCCTGAATCTCAACTATAAAATAAACTTACATTATTAAAAGAAACTCAACCTAAAACTATGCTTGAAGAAATTTAAAAGTCAATCAAAACAAATTTTAAAGTCTTTCACAGAAATTAGTTAATAAAAAATGTACACTTTTTACTTCAAAACATCAATAATCCAATAATTCCAGAAGTAAAAGAGTGGGACCTTGTTTAACACTACTACTATATAAGTAGCCCCCATCCCCTTCCTACCAGAGAAGGCCAGTACAGTAGTTACCCATCAAAAAGTGTTGCAAAATTTTCTTTAACCCCCCCCCCAAAAAAAAAAAGAGAAGAGATTTCGTACACCTGAGCATTTGGGTTAAGTTTTCCAAAAGTCTGACCTCGCTTATAAAAATACCATTGTGCAAAACTTACTTCCTTTAACTGAAAAAAATCCCAAACACTAAACAACTGGCCATGATTGCTGACACCTACTGATATTATACATAGCAGAAGCAACATGTGATATGGTATAAATTCTACATAAACTACAGTGCAGTTTTAGTACACATCAAAGACTATTTAAAACAATAATATACTGTACAGTAAACAGAATCTGTCTACAGGTAGGGATAACTAATATATAAGACTGTAGTTATACACAGAGACAAATGGTGAAAATAAAGGTCACTGACTTACTAGGTCTTCCTAAAGATGGCAAGTTGCAGGGGAAATGAAAAGCATGAAATTTAAAATTGCAAGATAAAAAAATATCACAGCCCTGGAGCTTCTAATTTTAAATTACTACAGCAGTCTCACTATTATCATCTTATGGCATCAGACACTTTGTAAAAAGCAATGAAATTTAATTCAAGTAAAATAAATTGGGGATGCAAAGCCAATCTAATTGCACTGTGAGAATTTAATGACATTTAAAACCAATATTAAGCTGTGTTGTATTGTGTTAATTTCAACCTAATGCTAGACTGTTTGAGCACTCCTTCCATTGACATACTGTACTTTACAAAGGCCAAACTTCCCAATACCTGTAACACAACCACAACTATCTTACAGGATATACCACAACTAGCTATATTACATGACATACAACATACACCTTTCTATCAAAACATGGTCATTCCACATCACATCTTTCACCTTTACACTAAGATATAAATTCTCAACAACAGCAGTGAGAAAGTCCGCTAAATTCACCAATAAGTATTCCCCAAAGCACAACTGGACAGCCATCTTCACAACCCCGATAGGTTTTGTTCCTGTATGGTACCAGCTGAATAATTCCCTTTTAATTCCCATCTCTGTTGGTCTTGTCTCTTCCTGCTCAGACACCACATCTATTACCAAACAACCTCTGCATTATGACTAAATGCTAAAAAATTCTCAAAATACTTCGACCTAACCTCACATTTTCATTTGGAGGAAGTTTGGCCCAATATATGTGAGAATCAAAATATCCAATCTTAAATGACAAGTTTTGGAGAGAAGAGGAAAAAAAATCTGCATTCTAAAACCAATTTCCATTTATACACCATTTAATGTCCAGTACTGTTGTGTGAGTACGTTTCGTCATCTCGTGTAGCAGAGGGTAATGTCTAATTAGCTTGGGTTATTAAGCACCAATGGACCTGTATTTAAAATAGGTTCTATGCTATAGGACTGGCCTATTAATATAAATAACACAAGACAATGAAGCCCTCTCTACACTCGTCTGGTTATGCATAGAAACAAGGCAGAAGTTAGAGTAAGGTGGATTAATATACATACATCAGAACCCTCGAAGATCTCTTTTCTTATCTGGCCCTGGACGTCATCTGCTTCTGCGTCGGAGTCCTCATCCACGATTCTCTTCAGACGCTTGAACTTTTTCTGAAATACAGACCATTAATCTGGTTATTGTAAAATATATTAGAGTTGATACTTAAGCTAATATATGAGGGCAGGTACACTGTATCCTTTGTCCAATATCTAATTACACCATGAAGGAATATTCAATCAAGAGGCATATTACATTCAACCCAAAATCATCGGGTAATACCAAATCTCAATTCTATTTTGTTATCAGAATATCAGTCCATAATGTTCTCCCTGTTAGTGGTGGCAGTGTAACTAACCTTCCTGTCAAGCTTTACACCAATGTTCTCTTCAATGAGGTCGAGGTCGTCTTCATCGAGGTTGTCAGCTTCCAGGTCGTCGTCGTCGTAATCGTGACGGCGTTTTCTCTTACGCTCCATGTCACTGTCCGACCCTGAGCCCCCTTCCTCTTCCTCTTCTTCATCGTCATTAATAAAGTCTTTGTTTTCTTCTCGGATCTTTTCTTCATCTGTCACGAAAAAATATTAATATGAGTTATACTATTGGTGGAGATCTCAAGAGTTAACTTTTCAACAAGAGAATCAAACATGACTAAGCTTGCAAATTTTTCAAGTTATTTTCCCTTACATCACAAATTTATTCCAGTAGCTAATTCAATATCATAAAACTGTATTACATATATGGTCCTTAAACACATCACTATTTCCTTTAATAACAATAAGATCCTCAACAACGACCGGATGACTGAATCTCAATACTATAAAAAAAAGTTACCATCTTCATCATCTTCTTCCGACGAATCAGCTATGGCAGTCTTAAGCTTCTTCAGTTTCTTCTTTTCACTTTCTTCATACTCTTCTTCCTCCTCCTCACTCTCCTCTGCCTCTGAGTCGATGAAATGTGACATGGCTGACCGTCAGCCACTGGCTCTACAAGAGACAAAGGGAACACCATCATTACAGCATTTAACAGACAAATATTTACTACACTATTTCCTGCGTCCCGGGTCAGGTAAGTTTTTCTGTTCCCCGGCGATGATAAAGTTTGCCTACGGTGTAATATTTTGCTACATTCAAGATACTGTATATCATGATGTGAAAGGGGCATTATTTTTGTTTCGGTCATCCTGCGAATTTTAGGATTTGAAGTTTGGGTTAAGTTGAAATTATGTTTTTCCAATGGTTTTTGATGGGCTTTGAACAACTTCCAAATAGGTGGATGCCCAAAACGATACTTTTACCGTGAAAGGAAAGTAAATGACCATTAATGGGAAATTTTTGTGAAGTAAGACAGCTTTTATCTTCTTTGGAGAAATAAGATAACATTCTGCCAAAACCAGCAAATGACCTTAAATTGTTGGCAGAATTACTGAAAAATTTCCATAGTCGTTGTATAACATAAGCTATCATCATCCTGAATTACCATAATACTGTTTGTATATACAAACAATGGCTGCCCTAAGTGCTAATGTACCAAGTCAGTGACGTACTCAAAACTCTCTCTTACTGTAGGAACACTGCGCCTGGTAGCAGAATGGGTGAGTAATAATCCCTTTAAATTTACCTTCTTCAGAATATATACCAGACTGGAACAATTAAGTCAGAACTGAGGCCTTAGGACTAACAACCACTTCAGACAAGACACAATAGAGTAGTTCTCATCACTCATCGAAAAATTGAAAATCCTGAGTTATGGAAAATATGAACCCTGGCCATTTCTTTGTCATGTCATGCACCACCAACTACAACCTTACCAAGTTACCATGCAGGGTAAATAAAAGGAAATACTTCACTAATGGCGTGGTAGACCTAAGGAACAGCCTACCAGCCCTAGATGTTGAAGTGAGAACAGCACTGGGCTTGTGCAGACTATCAAGAACAATAGTGGTAGCCTATAGACCACTGGCCGTCTTCCCTAACCCTGGCTATCTCTAGTCTGGATGGCCATAAGGTAATACAAAATATATATATATTCTCAAAATTACATCGTTTCACCATTGTTACAAAAGGCAATCATTACGTCCCATTCTTTGAGGCCCCAGACAATACATCCTTTATGAATCACTTTAATACTTACATACACACATCTAATACAGTCTCTTATCTCTATTAATCACCCACAAACAACACTAATCCTCCCAATAAACACAAAAATCCACAAACCAAAAGACTTAGCAACACACACAGACAAGGAGAAACATTATACCAATATCACCTCTTGGGAAAAATGTTATGTATGATTATTATATCTCTCTACCTCTCTAACTTATCTTACCATCACTATTTAATATCCCAATACTAACTACTTCCTTAATTGGTAAGTGGGTAGTTGAGGGAGGCCATAATAACCTACCAAAACGTGGAAAAAGACAAGAGGATTGTGATTTTGTTTTGGCCGAGTCCAATATGGCGGAGGAGACAACACCGTTCATCACCCCCTCTATTATAACTCTCTCTACTGTCTTAATTAATTTATATCCATTATATATCACAAAAATTAAATCAATAAATTATAAAGATTAATTAAATATCAATATAAATCATTAAATAAACTTATAAACTAAAAAAAAACAGGAAATTACCATCAAGTAGATATCCCTCGGTGTTAAATATCCACATAAATTAAATTATATAAAAGACATTGATATATATTAATAACTAACATAATAAACTATAAATAATATAAGTTAAAATGAGAGATAGAGGAAATAATAGAGAGTAAGAGAGATAAAGGTCTTGTCGTCTGTCAGGAGGAGGACGCCACTACAGCCTCACACACACTACCTTTCAGCCTCAACCTGTTATTACACCTCTATAATGACTCTCCTCGTCCTAGTCTAGCAGGTATCTTCTTCTCATACATCTAGGGATATTAACTCACTAGATATATAACCTTAGAGACCCCTAGAGATAAGAGAGAAAGAGATAACAGTGGTGGTAATAAGGTTGACTAAACGAGTAAATAAAATCATTCTAATAGTTTTGTAGTGATAAATGTTTGTTGATTTTTATGTGGTAATTATAGGTTGTTAGTGTATAATGTCTCTAAGAGGTAGTTATGGTGATTGAGGTGATTATAGGTTAGAGGTATCAGGTATAATTGGCACTATATTGGCACAACCTTTACCTCATGTGGCTGTTAATGATGGCACCTTTATGGCCATCCCTCACTAATTATATATTTTAAATTTAGTGAACAATATGAACATCTCCTGACTGGTTATTAATTAACTTATGAAATATTTACCATCATAAAACTGTAGAATTGATTTAGTATTTGTAAGAGTTAATCTATAGGCAGTGTTTTTTGTTAAGTGTAATTGTCTGTTCTGGCTTATTTATTATTATCCTGTTAAATTATCCAAACCTTTAGATAAATACTGTAGTAGAAATAAAATTGTAATGTCTTTAATAATTTACACTTGTTTAAATAACTTACTATATATACTGAGACTGTGGTGGTGTAGTGGTTGTGGTGTGGTGTGGTGGTGTGGTATAGTGGTTGTTCTGTGGTGTGGTGGTTGTGTAGTGGTGGTGGTGTGGTGTAGTGGTGTGGTGTAGTGGTTGTTCTGTGGTGGTGGTGTGGTATAGTGGTTGTGTGGTCGTGGTTAGGTTGGTGAGGTACTGGAAAGGAAGTATCAGTCATTTATCTTTTGATCTGTCAACTTGAAACTTTCCAAGAATATTAATGAATTCTTTAGGTAAATGAAAGGTGTTTAAATTGACAGGTTTGATTAGTTACCGTTAGGCACTGTGACTAAGGTAACGGAGGCGTACGGACAATTTCCCCGGATAACCTCACGAATGCGGGTTTCTATGGGGTGACGATTGATTCTCTCAACGGGCGAAAATTAATACTCGATGTTTTCACTCTAATGTTATATTTCTCGGGAATAATTTAACGGGTCTTGTTTATGGCCTATATGTCTGTATGGCTAGCCTGGGGATATCAGCCATAGGATTAGCCTCAGATTTAACTATGTACGTGAATAAGAGGAATTGACTCGATGACAATTGATGATGTGTGACGCTCTGGCATTATAAATGATGTCAAGAGTTAAGCTAACCCAACTATCTTAACTTACTTGTACTTTTTGATTAGGTTCGGGTAAGTTAAATTAGGTTAGGGTAAGTTAGATTAAGTTAAGTTAGGTTAGGTTAGGATAAGTTAGGTTAGGTTAGGGTAAGTTAGGTTAGGTTAGGTTAAGTTAGGTTAGTAAAGATAGATTAGTTTCATTTGTGTTGTCTTTCTTAACTTGTTTACTTATTCAGCATAATTCTAAGAAATTTAAAGATCAAGTCCCATTGGTCTGCCACCTCTGAATGTGCCTAACAAGGGAAGTCATGAACCTTAATTAATTTTATTTTATCTTTTTATATAATTTAATGTAGCTACAGTACTTGAGGGCTGGTCCAATTTATTTCACACACATGATAGGGACGTACAGAGGATGTTTTCGAGCATGGCGTCCACAAGGGAAGTCATACAGAAAGTGACGATATCCTATTTTCACCCATTCCTTTGGCCTCCGTCATAATCTGGTAATTCTCCGATCACCAATTATTTTTTACTATTTTTTGACGGGTTTTTGGTGTTTGTTATGCTTACACCAATATTTTTTGTGAATATTGAAGTAAATTTATGGATTATTGCCCTGTGTGACTGTTTTAACACACTGAATTCTCGTCATAAAATACCATTATCTCAAACAACTTTTTCACGGTGGTGTTCAACGTTTATATAACTACACGGTATATCATTATTATCTTATCTGTATATTTTCTCTTCATTTACAGGAGCTAGCCAAATCTACCTGGGAATCTGCCAGTTGATTGTAATATAAAAATGGTGAGTAAAATAGGGGAAATATTATTATTGTCTTTTTATTTATTACATACATTCAGCTGGTTGACTCATGACTGGAGCTGTCAAGTAAAGGATTTTTCCCAAGGGTTTTGCCTCGGGGATGACTGACTGTGGAGGATTAATATAAAGTGCGATTTCCGGGACCAAACATTTATTTTTTCCACAGGCCACAGACCAAGAATCTCTCCGTGCTTTAGAAGGGTTAATGAATGAATTTTTCGGCCCGACCACGACCAACACCAGGAAGAGAGACATCGAGACAATCTTGGGAAACTTTGGACAGCAGCGCGGCGCCTGGAAACAATGTCTCTACTACGTGGCCAACACACACAACTCCTACGTCTCCATGTACTGTCTCACCACCCTCGAGGTAAAGTGTCTGGAGGTCTTAGTTGTGTTTGACCTGTTACCTTCCACAGATTAGTACTACACTGATTCTTCCATGAGGTATAATATTCTTAATTATTGATGTAGTATAGGTAAAGGAACATCAGTTTTTTGTAGTTATAGCCACAAGAGTCACGTTTTTACATACACAGTATTTTGAATCACCGTAAGAATCACCGCCACAGCTTATTTCACCTAAAGTTTAATCACCCTAACCTAACGCTATTTGGAGAGATTAGGTTACGTTAGGGTGGTTCGTAGAGCGTGTGATACAAATTATGCCCCCCCCCCCCCTTCCCGAAAAGAACGAATCCGTGTCTTATTTTCTCCCTCTTATAGATTTTGTTTTTACTTCCCCAGAATATCATAAACAAACAGTGGGTCGGCCTCATGCCAGAAGAAAGGACGGAGATTCGCTCCACCTTGTACCGGTTCGTGCTGGAGAACCATAAGGCCGCCCCCTATTATATCAGAAACAAGCTAGTCAAGCTGGTCGTGGACATCGCTCGTCTCTCCTGGCCACACTTCTACCCAGATTTCTTCACCAATGTATTGTCTGTGAGTAGTGAGGAACATTAATATTAGATGTGTTGCTTGGTAGGGTTGGTTTACAGGTTTCAATGTTCTGTACTGTACCATGATGAGCCAGTATAGACCTGTATCTAATAGTTTTATGTTGTTCCAGTTATCGAGAAATCCCGACACAGTTGTTCTCTGCATCGTGTTCCTGCAGACGATCAGTGAGGAGTTGGCGTGTCCCCGTGAAGAACTGTCTTACTCCCGACGCACAGAACTGAGGCGCCTCTTGTCCCAGCAAGTCCCAACTATGCTCACCCTGTTATCTAGTCAGTAATTATGTTATTTTTAATTTATTTATTTGATTTACTCCATTTTAAAACCAGTACAGTATAAGGTGTATGTGTGAGTGGTGTAACTTCAATTTGGTAATACAGTATACAGTACTGTATTATCCAGTACAGTAGCGTGTTTAGTTACAGCACATGTAAAGTTGATCAAACAACTCTGTATTTGGGGGTCGATGAAATTCAGAATGAACACCAACTCGTGTAGTCTTGGTAGGGTTGTCAAAGTCCGTCGTCTGTTGTCATAATATCTTCATACAATTTTGTAAGGGAAGTTTTTGATCATGTGTACATCATCAGGCTGACAGGGGACTCTTTAGTAATAATACTCTGACAAAACTAACACCAGAGGACTAACTGGGTAGCGAACGTGTCTTAAGCAGTATAGCTACGGTACTGTTTAATGAATAAGTAGATGATTCCTTTAACATTTGTGGTGTGTGGTTCTTTTTTCAGGTTTATTAGAGGGTGTAGTCGAGAAACACAAGAACGCTGTGACTGCTACACCTCCACCCTCCCCGACACACTCCCACAGCCACTCTCCTACACGTTCTGGCCTCTCGTCTTCTCCGATACAAACAGGTAAGATGATGATGATTGGTGGTGTAGTTCAGTGGCCTTGATTTTGCATTAAACGAGTAAATTCTCATAACAAAATATTCCCAAGTTGTTTTACGGTTAGATTCCATGAACAGCATTAACACATGTCATATTCCTGCTGTTGTAGACCTATCAGGAGGGGCAGAGCTGGTGGGAGATGATTTACTCAGTGAAAGGTTGAGGAACACAAGCTGTATTAGACATCCTAGCCATGAGGATACAAGTGCTTATTTCCTCTCTCATGGGACACTGGGTTGTGCCTTAAACTCCCTTAATCCGCTGGGCTGTGACTTGGTACAATATCTGACTTTATAGTTGGGGGTGGTCAAGTACCATGTTGGCCAAGCTTCCTTTTGTCTTAAGTGGACCATCAAGCCTGTGGGACGTACTTTCACAGAGATAACATCACCTTATTCAGACTTGAGTATTCTTTGGGGATTATTTATATGGAGAAAAAAGGGAATTGTTTGTATATATCCAAAAAATCACCAAACTGTGTTGTTGTAAGTATAATATATTTAAATTTTTGTCTCTTACAGGTACACTACTGAGCAACATGTTTCACAACCTAGAGAGTGGCACTAGTTCACGTACTGGTTGGGTGTTGCCTCCCTTGGACACTGAGAGTGAGACCATAGCATCGCTGTCACTCAACTGTTTGACGCATCTGTTCTCCTGGATCCCTCTCTCCTCTCTCATTACACCACATTTGCTCAATACTATATTCATGTTTGCTTCTTTGGGAGCTGATCCACAGGTGAATGTCATAATTACCTTTATTAATGACCACTAAATACCTCTAGGCAGAGCTTGCCATTTCCCAGGAACCATCTAAAAATAATAAAAATAATAAACGGTTTATTAATAGAGTTGCAGCCGGTGGCTGAAAATATACAGACTTACATTAGATTTAGACATAATGATATAATATGCATTGAATACATTTACAGGGCTGTACAGTACATAAATCGGTGCTTAGTGGGATGATTACAGCGTCTAAATGGACATTGTTTGAGCTGTGACACAAGCAGCCTTCTCTGTGTGGGGTCTAAGTATAATTAGATGAAAAGGTTCTAATAGATCCCATTTGATGGTAAAGTTGAGGAAGGTTTCATTATCACACTAACAAGTTGCTCAGTCAGACCACATAATATAAGGCCATTTCCTTGACATTCTTGAGAGGAATGTGTGTAAAGTGTATAATGGAACAATTTATTCAATCATCAGCCAGAGTTTTTGCATCAAGATCAGTACTGTAATTGATGCTCTTTCTGTTACAGTTGCTAAATGATGAATTGAGGCACAAATTCCAATATGCTCAAGTTTAGGAATTATGTGACTTTAATTTCCTCTCTTAAAGTGGGGTTCAAAATTAATAGGAAACTGAAAAGAGCAGAGAGACATGATTAGATACAATTGAGGTTGGGTTTCAGAATGGAGGGACTTGCTAGCATTAAAAACTTGTAAACTGAAGCCCCACTAGTCTCTTAAGACCAGCACTTGGTGAGAGGACTGCTGGTGTGTAGTGTAGAGTATAAACTTTGTCCATGCTGAAACTGTAATCCTGCCACTGATCTTGGTGTGCTTATAGGCAGTGTCGGGGTGTGTCCAGGGAGGTTCATTTGTGGTGTATCGCATAGACCAATTGTTTTGTCCGCTCAGTTATAAAATGGGTTTCTCTGCCTATGTTCTTCAATTTTAAAAACTTCCTTTGTATTGTGTGTGTGTGTGTGTGTGTTGATGAGTGTGTGAGTGGGTACAGTAAACCTTCCCTTTGCTACAGTACATGGACAAAAAATAATTACAGTACTGCTAAACTAATCAATCTGTTTAGCTCTTAATTACAACTCAATTCTTTTTCATTTATGATGTTTGTCCCATTACTACAGTGAACTCTAAATTTTTGTAGCTGTATTAAGTTATTTAGAATCATTGAAGGAATTATTAGTATGATTTCTTAATACAGGAAACCAGTGTAAACTTTCACAGTGATCAGAAACACGTGTACTAGGTTGAGTGTGAGTTACCATGGAGGAATGAGTGGAAATAGGGGTGGGTTAGAGACTGTTGATATTCCTGAGACATAGAATAAGGACATATTTCAGTTATGTCTTTATGTTGTATGTATGTTGGCATTAAGTTTTCTTTTTAAAGTCTGGATAAAATATGAAATTAGACAAAGAGGAAGAAATGAATATTATTATTTTTCTTTTTTTAAGGTCTCAGTCACAAGTCTGAGGCCTGAGAGTTTGACCCCTTAGCTTGTTGTACAGTATAAATATAAAGATGCTTGATGGTGGCTTGGATATAAATTGGCCTGTGAGAATCAATCCTCTACTGTACAAGGATTATTTTATGAATGGATAAGTCTCATTCATAAAATACATGCCCAAATAGAATAGATCTTTTTATTACCACTCAAATACAAAAAAAAAAATTATGTGATGTGTGTATTTGTGAACAGCACAACAAACTACACAATGGGTCGCTGGAAAAGAGTTTCCTGTCGGGAGAATCCCTCGGGGTCCTGGCCATGGGCGCCATCAACGAGATCATGAGCAAGAACTGTGTCCCGCACGACTTTGAAGACTTCCTCTTGCAGATGTTTAGAAACACATTCCATCTATTACAAAGATTAGTGAGAGATGAGCCAAATACCACGTCCCGCCTCCAGTTGTTAGACCCGAGGTTTGTTGTTGTTTTTTGTGATGGTTAGTGGCCATAGAGAATAGGGTTAACACTTACCTTTTACAATATCTGTGGTAGAGTTAACAGTTAATTGCAAATGAGTACAATATGTTGAACTAGGTCATAATTTGGTGGGAACTCAAAACCTTGTAGTAATCTAACTCATTTTCCTTACACCATATAACAGTACAGTGGTGGTTTGTCTTATCATATAATCATCGGTAATCAGGCATTGTTGAGTGACTCGTGTATATTATACCAGTATAGCCAGAATATTTAGCTGAATTTTGTGAATAACCACATTTTTGTGTTTTCTATTCCAGTTATATAGATAAATTCACCGAGTTTCTGAGGCTGTTTGTCAGCGTTCACCTGCGCAGATTTGAAAACAACTCTCAGTTCCCCGTCCTGGAATTCCTGGCGCTCCTCTTCCGCTACACATTCCACCAGCACTGTGTGGAGGCGTACTTCAACTGTCTCGACGTGTGGAGTATCTTCCTGGACCACTTACTGTCCAAGGTTCAGGGGACACAAGATCATACAGGAGAGGGAAGGTATATAATGAACACAAACTTATCTTATTACTTTTTTTTTTTTTTTTATTAATGTCTTGTCATCATTGCTTTCCCATTACATTTTTCCTGTAACTATTTTTGTATTTCATTTGAGCTGCTTGTTAGTGTTTGCTTTTGTATTTCTTCTTCTGTAATCCTTTCTTGTTAGCTTATATTTCAGTGGATAGAGAAGAAGTGAGCTGGAGATTCATGATCCATTTTTATTTACATTTCGTATCGTGGTGTTGAGGTGTGAGAGGGTCTGACACTGTTGGGTTGTGGTACACGTGAGATGTTTAATCCCGAGAGTAATTATTAAAGTATTTTGTTATTTGTGTTAATATGTTACAAAACTAAGACTAAATAAAGGAAAATAAATGAAGCGTGATTCTGTATGCGTCTGCTTGTTATTCTGGCCATTCTGTAGTTAAGGAAGTAAGAAGCATGAGAGTGATAAGAGAAAATGGAGTAATATTTAATTTTATTTCTTTTTTTGACAGGTACGAGGATGCCTTGATATCTCTAGCACAAGGAATATTACACAAGATACAACTACGACACAACCAGGTCAGCTTATTGTTCTTATTAAAGTAAGAAGTTGTGATTTATGAGATGCTTATGTTATGGTCACTCCTGGTGCAGTCTAATCTACCTTAACACTGTTCTCCTACACCATGTGGCCTTTGAGGACAACTGCCTAGATCCTGCATTGATCACAAGTTAGGTCTTCATTATGTATACAGTCGTTAAAACTCGTGGATATTATATTGAATAGACAGAATCATTACATGTTGTGGCTGTGTTTCCAGTACAGTACAGTTGTGTAGTTGTATTGGATTTATGGAGTGTAGCCCCGGCCCAACGCTACAAGCAGGGGGTTACTTGGGGCTACAGACACGTTAGCACAGTTCTTTTAAGTCAGTCGTATTAGTGATTAAAATGGAGGAATGTTATCACTGATTTTTTAATTTATTTTAAATTTTTTTCCCCTAGGCTGAACTGGAAGAATTGGATCATGAAATCTGTGAGGAAATATCAGAGAACAGCACTTGTCACTATGGGGAAATAGGCACCGGTGAGGAGGTGTCTGAGTGGCATTCCTTCTTCACCAGAAACCTTGAACTTCTGGCCAAAATTGCTGACCTTTTACCAGATCAGATCTTTACCCTGGTGGTAGGTGAAAACTGACTTTTTTTTTGTGTGTACTGAATATTTAATTAGCTTTAATTTTTAATGGAAAACTCTAAAATGAACTATTAAGAATGAATGTATTTACATGTTTAAGACCAATACTACACAAAACCAATTTGGTCTTTCCTAGTACGAGCCCTGGAACGAAGCCACAAAGATATACCTCACCCTCCAGTCTAACATGATAGAACAAAATGGTCGTCGTCGCCTCAACATCTCGGCAGAACACGAGTGTCCGCGGCTTCACTGCCTCTTGAGAGACCTGTCGTCCCTCCTTCAGGCCATCGGCAGGTTCTCAACGCTGTTTCTGGGAGAGGAACTGCCTAAGAGATCAACCACAGCAATTGAGGTTATTGAAAAGTAAGGTTGAATTAATTAGGGCATAAATATTGTGTTCCATAATTAATAATTGTATCAACATTGCTTTTAGAGAAGGAACCAGGCTTAAATAATAACTCAGATAAAACATATCTTTACTTTGGAGTCTTAATTACTTGATTTTTATTTTTCCATAACATATGTTGTGTATTGATAAGTGTACACTAGTTAAGGACTGTGGGGGTAAACTTGAACACTGTCTAAACACTCATCACTCTAGAGTAACTTTGAACATTGAAGAGCTAAGAGTATTATTGTATTTACCTAAACTATAAAGAAGATTTTGGAGATTATACATGAAACCTCCCAGTGATGCTCCATAGTGGCTCTGTTGAAGGAACCATCTCGGGGATAAAGATAGTGTCTGTGTGTTTCTATTGGCAGGTTGATGATTGTATTACATATTT
Source organism: Homarus gammarus (assembly GCA_958450375.1). Lineage (NCBI taxonomy): Eukaryota > Metazoa > Arthropoda > Malacostraca > Decapoda > Nephropidae > Homarus > Homarus gammarus. The sequence goes on from CAUDMG010001680.1 coordinate 1,565,544, forward strand.
ATATTTTGTATTGTTCACTTTCAGGTTAGTTCAGATGGCAAACTACAGCACAGGGTTGAAGCTATTTGAAGTAGAAACTGCGGTTGACGTCCTACACTCAGATTTTGTTGAAGTGTGAGTCTCGTATATCCATTTTTAATTTCCCTATCGCTTATTTAACATTTGTAGTCATGGTTTATGGCCTTTTGATGTATGTGAATCTCATTTAACTTTAATTTATATATTTTATTTATTTACCAACATGTTAGTGAGTGTATTTGGGATTTTAGTGTTGATGTTGTGAGCAAGACCTATACAGTACTGCTGATGTATGATGTCTCTCTCTCCAAGACATTATGGAGAACGTTTCATGTAACTTGTATACTTACTTGAGGCTTTTATGTACCTAATAATGTTATAATTTCCCCCATGAACATATTTTACTATGTATTTTGAGGTATTTTCCATTATCATACTGTTAGGTTAGATTAGTGTTAGGAGGGTTAGGTTAGATTAGTGTTAGGGTGGTTAATTTTGAAGTGAAAGCCACCCATGGCAAACATTTACCTGATGATGCATTACTTTTTTCCCATTAATTTGAAAATCGACTTATGTTTTTTTCAGTCACGCACAAGTTTTGTCGACGTTGAGGGCGTGGGTGCACTGGCTGTCTCAACTGTACGGGCAGCAGTTTGTTCAGGTTTTTCCCGGAGGAACACAGACGCACCAACACCAAGACACTTGTCATACCATAAATAAACAGATGCTTGTTGCTGCCACTAATGTTCTCAATGTTGGGGTGAGTTAATGGCCTCTACTGTGCATTAGAAAAAATAATTATATATTTTATTTTGTAATTAACTCGCTGTTATTGATGGATAAAGTATTAACTATCTCTCGCTTGTTCTCTCACAGGCTCCTCTGCTAATCGTTAATTGTGGGGTACAGCTTCTTCTCTCTCTGTCTGTGATGGTGCGATCCCCTGTGGCGCTCGAGATGAACCAGGTCCAGTCTCTGTACGTCCAAGCTCCGTCGATTTCCTCTGATGTAAAGGTTCGTGTTGGCCCGTGGTAATTTTGTGTTGTAAATACCAAACTCGTGGATTTTGTGACGAGTTGTTATATTTTTCGTAATTTTTTCTTGATTATTGCTGTTCTATTTCAGGTGCGTGGATTAATCTTAAGGGCTTTAGTCAATTTTCTCCTGCTGCCGTGGCCGAGCTTCGTCGTCGACCACCGCTTAGAGACTAGAAAACATTCGCTCACGTCCTTCATCAACTCCTTCACCTCAGATGTGCGGAAAATCGACGTACAGGTCCTAGTAGATGACAAGACCATGCAGGAGAACAGTGAGTGTGGCTCTTGGGGTGTATCCTGAGTGTGGCTCTTGGGGTGTATTCTGAGTATGGTTCTGTTGAGTGTAGTTGTCCCTCAGTTACAGGGCTTTTGAGTAGTGTATTTTTATATTTTTTAATTTTAGGAAGTTCCTCTTTTAGAACAGAAGCAAAGGTACATCAGCTGTACTATGTTATTGTTTATACTGTAACCACACTAGACATTGCATGTAAGTCATACAGATATTATGAATTTAGGTATTGGTGTTATGCATTACTGTACCGACTGATCACTTTATTTCCCTCCTCAGTGGCGCCAAAGTTGTGTGATACTCTGTCGGTGATCCGGTACCAGGTGGAGGAGCTGAACAACACAGATAAAACCAGCCGGGAACTTTACTACCACTGTGTTCAAGACCTTATCCACCAGGCCATCCTCCTCTTCCCTATCTATGTCCAACATGCCGGTAAGTCTCAGTGGTGATAATTTTTCCTCCTGGTACTGTATAGGGTCCTGTGTAATGTTTTCATCTTGTGGTTTTTCCAGATAATGTTGATACAAGAGTGAACTTAAAACTAGTCACTGTAGTCTTGTTATTAAGAGCGGCTGGAAATATTCTATTCAAGGTTAAAAATGGTCGGGATATAATTCTAAAAATGAAAGGACAATCACAGATGCAATCCTTGACTGGCTTGAACAATGTGTCGTCATAAAATATGTTTTTAGCTTCAGGAGAGGAATGCTGCCAGTGACAGGATGTGGTCAGGAGGAGGGAGGGATGTGAGTGAGGTTACTGTGTGAGAGAAGTGTTGGGGTGAGGTGGGAAGGAGCTCTCTGTATGTGAGTCTTGAGGAACAAGATTCAGGGGAGAAGCAATTTGTATCAGTCCTCAATTTCTAACTTGGATTTCAGTATAAATACTGTGTTGCTTCCCTTGCTAGGTTTACATCTCACTGAGGAGAAGTACTGTACTGGCAAGACATTTAGGTGGTGCCAGTATGTGATCACAGTAAGTAGAACATGTGTATTGAGGTTCAGTCGTGAACTAAAGTCATTCACCATTCTTGTGCTCCATAAACCCCCGAAATTAAGACTCGTGAACCCAAAGCAGTAGACGCTGATGCATTATTCTGTCCATAAATGCTTCGGATTCACGAGTTAAATCTGAGGGTTTGTGAAGCAGCAGAAGAGACGATAAAGCTTTTGTTCTCGATTGTACACGAGTGATCGGGTGGGCGGGTGAGTGAGAAACCAGTTGATGTTACAGATAAAACATATGGACTGATTTTAGCGTGGCCTTGCATCGTACATCTGGTACCCCTTACCCTGTGATGCACCATACTCCCACAATGCTTGGCTTGGCGTGCTTTTGAATCTTGCTCAGGCCGAAGCACAGACTTTGACCGTTAAACCTGTGTAATTGAAAACTTTCCAGTCCTGTTGCAAATTTTTGATATTAGGAAACAAAGCTTGTACGTATTGGTAACTCTGTGCAATTTGAGGGACAAGTGTACGCTGGCCCTTAAGTTGTGGGGAATTCACCTTGGCTGAAATGAAAGTCTACATCCAATCACATGTAGTGTTTATTAGTTATCCAGAAGCTCAATGAGTTTACTTACCTTACAAACTTAGTAAGACAAGTCTCCCAAGAGAAACCAGTGAACATTGATGCCAATAAGAACAATTTAATCTACATGGAGACTACTGTACCCTTGTATCCTCCTGTTGTTGGATTACTTTTAGTCTCCTCCCTCAGTTTTGTGAGTAAGAACAGTTATATAGCCTTATACTGTACTGGGTCATCTCTGCTCTACTGTGTGATTCAACCAATGTTATTTTAAGCCTGTTAGATCACTGTTTTAAGCCTGATAGCAGACCGCTTTGAGAATTTGTTCATAAACTATATTTCAAAGTTCAGAAATAAGCAGACAATATTCCTAAGTGAGTTGTGTTATATGCAGGTGTGCTCCCTCCCACCAGGGGTTGCTCAGTGAACCCCCAAACTGGACACAACCCTCTTGACAACCTGACTCAGCTTACAACAGGTAGAAATGACATGGTACTAATCCTAGTTTCTTAGTTAGTACAATTATCAAGGAGGAGGACACCTTGGTACAGTCTGAGTCTCTGATTTCCTCCCTAACACTGCCAGGTGTTTGACTGCCCACTGTCGTAAACTCAAGAAGGGTTTTAGTGAATGTGTAAACAACAAGTGCAAAATGGCATGAATTTATGTAAAATATTCAGTCTTGGTTTTGATACACCTTGAAGAACTTTGTGGCCTCAACTATAACCTTCCAAAGAGCAGAGAAAGATGCTTTTGACAATTTGCTGCAAGAAGCAAGAGATGACTGGTAGCAAGCATCTGCTGCCAGTGTAAGGAGGGAGGACTGAGCCCAGATCTAATACAGTATACTGAGACCTGTAACAGCTGATAGAGGAGGTGCTATACAGCCTCCTACCTTTGATGGGAACCTTTGCTTCTAGTACAGTACAGTTTTCCTATTTTGTGGGAGATGGTTGTGGTGGGGAGGCAGAAATAATGTTTGAACTGTTCCAAAGGTAAATATAGTCAGGATAGTACCCACCCATCCATTAATACTTAGAGCCACCTTGGTCCACAACTTGGCAAGCAAAGTGAGTGGATTACAGTACTCAAACTACCTGTTGGAGGCCATCAGGCTTTAAATCCTCTTGGCATTTTACATCTCAACCAGATTAAATGTGACTTTTTCTGAATCATAACACAGTTGCTATTTGTTTTGTTAACACTAATCCCACACAGGAATAAATGACTCTAGTCTGTCCTTGTTTTGTCAGAATAACTAAGCCAACAGTCTGACATTATATTTGATAACGTGTTCCGATCTAATGCTCTACCTGGAGAACAAATGTTTGCATAGTCATCCAGAATTTCTGGCTAATGCTTTTAATATAACTTACATAATATCCAAGCTTAAAGTGTCTTTTTAATATAAACTAATAACTCTTCATTTAAGTGATAAATTTACAGTAAAACAACAATAAATAATCAAAGGTTATTCTGCTTTCATTGTCACACAATTCATTTATATTTCAAAAGAAAGTTTCACCCTTTTTATTCTTTGTTTTATTATATTTTAGAGTTAATTAAATTATACACAATGATTACAATATTTATCATTTCTACTTAATGATAAGAGTATTGAAGAAAATAGAACACTGTGACTGACTTGGTTTTATCCACCAGGTGTGTGTGAGGAGATACTGTCATTGATGGTGGTAGTGATGCAGGTGCTGAGGGTTCAGCTGGGACCTGGCAGGGTAGAGGCCACCATACAGACCTTCCTCGATGTCTTCACCACTCGGCATCACCTCCAGCTTGCCATCAGTGCAGATAATCCTGCTGCTGTTAGAGTGGTTGACAAGTGAGGCTTTTTTTTTTTTTGCATTTAATATCAGGAATATATTGGTGGTTTAGTGGAAAGATAAAAGGTTATATCATTTGGGTTGAACTTACAAGGGCATAGACTGGGGTATTAGTTTGTGTTATTCCTTAATTTTCTTGTTACTATTTAAGTATAATTATATTCTTGAGTCTCACATTAAAAGGCTTTATATAGTTAATGTAATGTTATAATGTGTAATGTATTAGAACTGAAATTTAGATACATACATTCAATATAGACAGCTGTACCTACAGTTCTGTACATAAATTATATTCTGTTAGACAGTTATTCAACTTTTTCTAATACTACTCGTAGGTTTCTGAAGTTGCTGGAGCTGATAGTAAGTGAGCCGGGGCAGTCGTTCAAGCGGTTCATACCAAATACCATCACTCTGTGTATGGACCACATCTACCCCGTGGTGTCCGAGCGAGCGTCTCCTGAGGTCAAGGGGCCAATGTTTGAGCTGTTACGATGCCTTCTGGAACATAATTGGAAATACTTTTTTAAGTGAGTATTTAGTGACTTTTTTTATTGATTTTTGAACCTTGAAAAACATCATTTATTTTGATTATATATTAATTACATATTCCTCTTTAACCCTTTCATAAGGAGGTATATGGATGGTACAATATGTATATTTACCAGACTCATTAATAGAACTAGAGTGAGTGTAACCAGTAGTAAAGAAGTCAAATATGACCAAAGGTAAAAAAAAAATCATTTTTTTTTATACATTCTTTGTATTTGGTTGTTGTTTGTGGCTGGTGCAATAGGGGGAGAGGGGGGGGGGGTGTTGCTGCAGGTAAGTGGTGTTGAGAATTAATAACATAAGATTGAAATGAAACTGTTGAAGATCTAAGAATGATTTAAGTGGTATTTTATAATATATTGGTGTATTATTAATTTTTTATATACGATGTATTATATATTTAGAGTCATTTTAATATATTTTTGCAGACCTTCAGTCCACACATCTCTAGGAGCCGGGAACTGGGACTCTATAGAAAACGAGGCTCAGTTCATTCAGATCATGCAGGCGTTTGGTCAGTCCTTCATGCAGCCGGATATCACCATCTTTAAATATAACCTGGAGGCTCTGGAATCTCTCAATTCTAAATATAAGTTATATCATAAGGTAAGTGTTTTTATTTTACATCCGGGAAGGCTAGAGAAGGGTCGACCCCATCACAAAACTGTACTCTACCTTCTTGTGTCAGGTGAAGTTCCCTCCATTAGTTGTAAAAGAAAGAACAGGTTAGAATCAGACTTATGTTTGACTTATGTTTCTCTTTCTCAAGTTGTAGTTTCTTGAATAAATAATACATAAATGGGGAGGAAATGTGGATATGGAAGTATTGAGCAGAGAGAGGATCAGGGTCTGTCTGTGTCCAGGTGGTACAGTATGGAGACATCACCTTAATGACTAGAATAATGGTAGTGGATACATTTTACATTATAGGTTGATGGTCAGTTTGACACCTCTGTTTCCCCCCACAGGGAGTGTTCCGTAATTCGATGCTGGGTCAGTTCATCACCGTACTACTGCAGGTGCTGGTTCACCGCTCTCAGGATCTGCTGCAGGAAGAAGTAAGTTTAGTTTTATAGTTTTGTTATAATGAAATAAGTTTTTGCGTTAAGGAACAAGAATGAAAGACAATTTTGGTGAAGGGAAAGAATTTGTTACATTTATGGACCTGAAAAAAAACATATGATGGAGTACTGTAGGTGTAAAGCAACACGGGGAGTACTGAAAAGGTCAGTTAAATGAGAAACTGCTTAATGCTGTCCAGATTTTTATATAGACAGTGCCATATGTGGTAGTGTGTGTCGGGAGGGTGCCAAGGACTATAATTTTCATTGGATATTACAGTGCATGAAAATTAAAGTGGGAACCCAAGGCATGACTGCTAGTTAGGTGTACTGTGGATACAGCACACAAAGAGACAGTCTGGCCAGCATTGCACTTGACTACTTTTACTTCATTTGCATGTAAAGTTACAGTAGGTAGACATTACAACGGGGTGAACTAGAAGTGCCCCAGGATTGAACCACTAACATTTAGAACAGGAGGTTAGCCCAGTAGCCACTCAGCAGTCACACTCCACATTGAGTCACACCAGGACATTATTATACATTGAATTACTGGGTCACTGCACATATGGAATACTGTAAGACTGGACTGGGAATTATATAGTCATTACATTATGATTAAATAAACACTGAAATAATACTCGGAGTGAATGCAATTTAAGCTCTGTGGTGAACCTGGTACCTCGGTGAGACATAAGTTACAGTACAGTGTTTTAGGACTTGTAGGTACAGTACAGTACTCTTTTTAGTGGTGCAGTACATACCTATTAAACAGACTTGTCTTACACAAATCACTCATAATATGTGGATATAACTTCAAAACTAAAGACTCATTGTTAGTATAATGTAGAAAGACTTTAATTATATGAAGACAAGGAGAATACAGGCAGGATCACTCCTTAAAAAGAGCTTTCTCTCCTCAGTGGTCTGGTGTCTGAGAGTAAAATTATTCCCTTTGTTTCTCACCTTCCACAGATCACCATCACAGTATACAACATGGCATCAGTGGACTTCAACACCTTTTTTGCTGCATTTGTCCCTCACTTTCTACAGAACATGGATGGTCTGGATAATGACCAGAGAACCACTTTAAAACAAAACTTCAAGACTGATACAGTAAGTTTCCCTATCTGGTTACTGTAGCTCTTGATACACAAACCTGTACTGTACTTTTTAATACATTGTAGTGTATGTGTGAACTTTTTCTTGATTGGCTATTAATCACTTATTACTTATGTGTGTTGATAAACTATAAATATTATTGAAGATTATATCCAGTGTTAGAAATTGACCTCCATATGTTTACTTTTAACAGGACCTTCCAACTTTTACACAAAATGTGCAGCGGTTCATCAACGATCTCCGCTACTACCGCACCTGCAATGCTAGTCTCCCGCCAGGAACCGTAAAGTTATAGTAGTAGCACTTCCACGTGACGAGCTCCTCCCAGGGGATGAGTTAAAATACACTTTATTATTTTCATTACAAGGCAAATATTTTCTCAATTTAATGAGAAAAGGCCGTTGTTAGTCGTGGTTTAGGCCGTTTGGAGTTGAAAAGCTGCTGACTGGTGTGAAAAACTAGCCTTCTTTATATTTAAAAATGATGCATATCATCTTCATATATCATTCATTCAGTGTCTTGTCATTACTTGAGATAATTCCTTTAATAATATATATATATATATATACAGTATATATATACACATGTCCACTTACTCATCCAGCCACATATACAGTGCTTATGGTTGTCACTCATTTCATCAATCATCAACCCACTTTGTCATTCTTTGAATCATTCCCTGTCCTTGTCAGTGTGCTTGTATTACAGTACTCTAAAATATTATATATTAGCAGATTGACTGTTGTCTAGCTATGCCACTCATGGCAGCACTTGCCTTGTGTGGGTGTTGATGGTAGTAAACTACACTCTTATATGGCAGCAATATTATTAGTTTATTGATAGTCTTTCTCATCACTCCCATCTCCTTCCTTTAAATAGGTGGAGGTCAAGTACAAAGGTTGCCTCAGAAGGCAGGAGGTTCTCTAGAAGGGAGTCTACCTAACCAGCTCTCATGGCACCAAGGCTGCAGTCCTTCCAATCTGCCATCTTTGAAATTTAGTCCTTCAATGACACTCATTAAAATTGAAGCTCCAGTCTAACTATCTCTTGCCTGTTTATATAAAATCAAAATATCAAATCCCATTTAAACTAAAGTCATAAAGAATGGTCAGCAGAATTTACTGAAGTTCTTAGTACAGTATTATCATCCAATTAGATAAAATTTGACTGTTTCCCCACTAACACCTGGCTGATTTTTTATAGCAAGAGCTGTCTGTTGGAGGACATAACTAAAATTAAAGAACCATTCCTGAAATGCTTGTTTTCAGTAAACGTAATAACCAGGCAGTTCATATACTGTACTCACCCAGCTTCTTTGGGTTAGTGGAGTATTCTGCTGGAACTAATTGGGAGGACAGTAGCCTTGGTATGACGAGAGCTAGTTGGTCAGGCTTGGCTTTAGATGGCCTTCTGCCTATCAGGGTAAACTTTATCCCTGATTTCCTTTGTTTGTAGGATATGCTATAGGTGAGACAGAGGACAAAGCAATCAGATCATCTTGAATTACGTTAAATGAACAGCCACAACTACCTTGACAAGCTAAACATGGTAAGTGCTGTGATGAAGGCCACCTAGCTTTGCTAGAAAACAGGATTTGAACATCAATTCCTTCACATTCTAGGTAATTGTCTTCTGCCAGGTGGTTTATGTTACTGTACATTCCCTGTATGTGGGAGTTGGGTGACCATGCCTTAACCCCCAAGGCAATCGAGGTGTGATCCTCCCCATCACACCCATTAACCTAAAAATACAAAAGTTACCCCTTGAAAGCATGAGCTCAGACCTCTTGCATTTAGATGACAACCTTTCCAATTAATCACCCACTTGAGGCCACTGGGTGTGATGGGGAGGGATACCTAACCAGAAGCTCAGTCTCAGCTACTTTGTGGGGAAAGGTGTCATGGATTAACCTCTATTCCAGACATCTGTAGGAACAGGTGCTGCCTGGCGGTGGGCTCAGTTGGAAGACGAATTTCAGAATCATTCCCTCATTTTGGTTTTAGTTTTTCTATACTCTCTTACATCTTGATGTTGGCCATTAATGGTGTTGTACATCATGCAAGTTTCAGCTACTCATCAGTTATTGGGTGAAGCCACAGTAACAACAACAGCGGTGAAGGATTGTTCCTACCAACCTGGTCATGTGTAAGTTATTCAAACATTATAATATCTCTTTCTAGTTAAATGTGGTTTCACAGGGGCACCAAGTCTGAGAGAGCAAGGATGAGTATAATTGAGTATTTTCCTTCATCTTCAGTTAGATGAAGTAAACCAAGACTCCCACATTACTCCCAACACTTCACATCTCTGCTCACTAAATTTTAAATTATGTTTACTGTACCAATTCTCAATTTTTTGACATTTTAATTGCAAACATATTTACTACCTTATTCTAGTGACAGTTTGAGGTAAATAGTCTCATATATGGCTTATGATTAAACTATCTGCCTTTCATTTTATTTGTTGTTCCCTGTACAGTATAGTGCTCTTTGGCTCAAGTAGTATAGTTCCTCCTTTTGTTGAACCACAGTTAACAGGACATACATACCCTTGTACTGTATATACATAGTCTGCATATTTATAATACCTTCTTCCTCAGCCTCTAATAATTATCATTCCTTTGATTTATACTTTTTCATCAGTGCTGCTTTTTATCTTTATTTATAAAAGATTCAGCTAAGTCTGGAGGGTTAGAGCCCATATTAACACCATGAAGCACGAGTTAGGGACTAAGGATTATTGACACTTTGTCTGGCTATTACCAGAGTGCTGTGAAAGGTGTTTTAGAAGGAGCTGCTGCCATTTAAAGCAGAAAGCTAATAAGCCATATTTCTCCATAAATCCAGTCCTTTGTTCAGTCATGTCAACAAGACAACTTTCAGTCCTAGCTGTCTGATTATTAGATGTGGTGATGCTGCCCCATATACACTGGCTCCAAGTGAGGTGTCTGAGTGCCTTGGTATCTGTTTTTAATGTACTGTACATGTAGGTGCAGTATAACATTCATGGTTGGGTCAATATAGTCAAAGACTTCTCAAGGTAAGAAGGTTTTTACTGCCTTCATGATGCATCAGTTTGTTTTGGTATGACTAAATTCGATGAGTCAGTTTGTGGTACCAACTTTGAGTCCTATTGTTTCATAATGTATATAAATTACTTAGTGCCTCCACTTGTTCTTTTAAAGATATTTTTGTGGTTTAAATTATTTTTTTTATATATAAAAATATGAAAATATAGTCCAGTATATATGGATTCTTCAGTTAATGCTGTAGAAATTGGCCATAACCGTTTCAGATATACTGAATACGGTAGTTGCGAATACTTCGGTTAACTGTACAGTACTGACCATAGTCGCTGAACACTCACTAATTTGATGTTATGGGCTAATTCAAAATTTTTTGTCAGGTAACTTTGTTTATACAAAATTTTTGTTTATTACTGTTGCTGCATTGTTGTAATTATCGTTTGGTTATTTGATTCTTTTTTATTATGCGTTACAATGCTTATCGAGTGATTTATTGAAGGTAGGTCATTTAAAGGCAACAGGACTGTACTATTCATGCTGTTCTGGGCCTGATCTCAAGTGGTTAACATGTACAGTACTGTAGTATGTGTTTATACCATTATACTGTAGTACTTATTTCAATATTGTGAAATATGAACTGTATTTTCTTCTTATCTTTCTTTTGTGTGATAACTTCAATAATTCAGGCTAAGTGAAGATTCAGTGTACTGTACTGTATTTTATTTTAGGTAAAAATTCATCAGTATATTTGTTTTTGGTTCAGCTTGACATGAGGTAAAGGAAACAACAGTACAATCTTGTCATTTCTATTTGTACAATTATAGAACACAAAGGTATAGGATGGCAATGTGGGTCTGGTACAGTTGCCTCCATTTATAACTGGTACAGGTGGCTGGCGTGTTGTGTGGCACCACCACCCACCAGATAGGAGCCAATGATGTTCTACTTGGTAATCTATATTAAAACTACAATGAACCCTCGATGACTCGGAATTTCATATAACTCGGAATGTATTATAGTATAACTCGAGAAATGCCGAGATATATAAAATTATCTGGGAAAATCTCTGCAAATCTAGCCGTCTGTCACCTACCATGCCTCTGTGTCACCTACCATGCCTCTGTGTCACCTACCATGAAGCTTCATTCTTTGCCTGCAGTGCTGGTAAGTGTTACTTTTTTACATTTAGTAATTACATGTACAATCAAAGACAAAAGTCATGCCGCGGTTTTGTCCGAAGATTAAATATAACTCAGGAAATATTATGAGAGCCCCGCCCCTACCACAAGGCAGAGTGCACCAAAAGTTTAGCCCTTTGGCACATATTATCACCAAATTTCACGACACGACTTTTGTCTTTCGTTGTACAAATATATGGGTCGATAATTTTTTATTGTTGTATTTTTGTAGGAGGGGGAAGTGCCTCAATAAGTCGGAACTCGGCAAGGCCAGAGTCCCACATGTGCCGAGTTATCAAGGGTTTACTGTACAGGAAATACACACATTTACAGGTAGAGGAGGACTGCTTATTTAGCATCTTGGTCTGGTTTCTATATATTGTTACAGTTTATTTAGCCAGAAGAACACACATACAGAGTCGATTAAAAATCATAATATTAACACGGCTGAGCCAGTTAGCCTGAGCTCTCTTGAAGGTAGTTCTGCCCATTCTGCAAGTTTTACTACGATGTAAACAAACAGTGGTGCCACATCTCACAAAACACGGCAGCCACTGAACCCTTATAAATGGAGGCAACTGTACCACACTGCTGTACTGTTCTCTTGTTGAGCACAGCTGTTAACACCTCCCATGTACTGTTGTATAATACAGTACCAGGGCAGATGGTTTATCACCATGTCTATCCCTTATTTATATTCATTACGAACATAGTATTATAGTACCTGCAGTCACTCCCATTGGTTGACAACATGATTACCCTTCCAGCATAGTTTTGTGAGTTGTCTGTGTTTCAGTTTTATTCTCTTTATGCCAGAAGGCAGTTTGTGTATTGGTTCGAACATTACTATTGTGTATGCTGCGACCTTAACCCTGGTGCGGGAAGATGACACCACTTACTGGACACCTGCGGCCATTTTGTAGTCGGGGAGAGTTGGCAAACCTCATGGGGTGTTCAATATGTTTATAGACAGCTCTACACTCTGGTGAAACTTTACGGTAAATAGGAACATGGCCAGAGTTAATAGGAGTTCTTACCCTAGATACTTAGCTGAATATACTAATATGAGTCACTCAGTCTGGCCTCAGTTACAAGAGGATATTTCAAGATCAGTTCTTCATTTTTCCCTCATAACCATTGTATGTGTGTCATGTGCTGCTACTTCTGTCTCGGCCACTCCATGTTTCTGCTTGGTCATCCCATAATTTTGTTTCCTTGGCCACCTCATCATGTGTTTGCTCAGCTGCCCCATCATATTTTTGCTAGGCCTCCCCATCATGTTGTTTGCTAGGCCACCCCATCACGTGTTTGCTCCACCACTACTTGTTTGTCCTCTGTTGGTACCTGTACGTGATTGTGTTATTACCTGTCTTACCGTAGGCCTCCATTCAAACCTCTGATACCTTCTTGCCTAGACTCTGCTGCTTGTCAGTAATTGGGGTACAGCCTGAGTCTGTGATCGATGAACAATGTGATATATATGTGCTTAAGTTTTGTGGACCAATGTACAGTCATGTGAGGTATTCCAATGAGGGTTATGTCACTACCAAAATGTCAACCCACATTCTAGGTCATTTATAACTGTTGACTGAATATAAGGAGTTGTCTTAAGTTTTTGGTTGTGACATATATTTGGAATGCCATTTTGCGCGATTGTGCAATTTGGACATTTGAGATTCCAATGCGAATCTTAAAGCAAAAATATTAGGTTAAATTATTTAGATTTTCTGCACTTTTCCTTCCGTAAATACATTCTTACGACCTTGAGCATTCCACAGTATGTTCATATTTTATGGATAAATTATTAAAATTGATCCTTATATGTAAAACATCTAGTTATATTTAGGTATTATTGTGTATTAAAATTCTATACAACCTTTCTGGCCCTGTAGTAACTCCCTGGATAATGGGGCCATTAACACAGAGGTGCTTTTGTTCCCTAATACAAACTGTATACTACTACAGGTATAATCACTGTTGATAATAAATGATGTTCCTATCAGAAATAATTATCACTGAACATTTCATGCAATAAGATAATTTAAATGCCCAAAAGGCACGGTTGTAATTGGATACATTAAATCGTTTCACTTGTTCAATTGTCACTACTTTCTAGTACAGTACAGTAGTATGTAATATTTTGTGCATCTGTTAAGGTTTTGAGCATTCCAGGTACAGTTAACCTCTTTGTGGCTGTTGCTCACTCTCTTTAGGTTCTAGAATATTTACCATGCACATTCCAGTAGTAAGTTATTAAGTAGACATTCCTTCAACTCCCATCTGTATATATTCTTCATTAACAGCTAAGTGCCAACATTTTTTTTTCAAGTGTTTATTACCTGATGAAAAATGTCTTTGTCGATAAATTTGACCCATTGGTATAAGTAATACTTTGAGTTAGGTCTAGTTGATACGGTACCTTTCGTTGTAAGAAAACACATCTTTATTTTCCATCGTGCCGGCTGTAGCTTCATCAGGTTGGCTAGGTCATCAGGTTGACTAGGTAGAGAAAGTACAATGGGAAGTTCAAGCAGTGAATCCCTCCTATGTGAATGAACCACACATGTTCTTATTACTGTCCATCCTTAGACACCCTCACCCTTAGCCAACCATAGATAAGTTATGTGTGTCATATATTTGAATGTTTGTGTTTTCTTCAGAGCCGTGGGTCATTTTGTAGAGATGACGAGAAAAATGCACATACGCGCATATACACTCACTCAATCACTGCACACACTCAATCACAACACACACACACACTTACCTCTCCCCAAAAATCACCAACCTCTTACATAGGCCGCGAACAATAACTGCGGAAAACCTCTTAAAACTGGGGTAGGAATCGGAAGATGAAGGATTCTGATAATTGAATGACACTATTGGTGAGAGAGCAGACATTTACCTTATAAAACATACAACAGCAAAGAGAGTTTGTTCCAGTTTCTATTCATCTTCCTTCCTCAAGATCCAGGTGTTAAGAATATGTATTTGTAAGGTTTTTGTTAGCGTCCTCCAGGTGTCTTTTATATGATGTCTTTGTTAGGGGATTATTTTTGCTGCACTGATCATAATAATAATACAGGGCATTAGGGGCATTGAAAAAGAATGCCCTAAATTTAAATGGTTTTGCATTATATTAAAATGTGGGCATTCTTATATGATGACCTTGTACAGTAATATGTTCTAGATGATGTAAGAAATAATATATTGTGCCATCCCCATAAATGAATCGGTACTATGCTCTCCTGTCACTCATATGCTCTGTTTTTTCCTGGCTGACCGGTTCTCCTCACTTACATTACATTACTGCCTTTACCCGTCTTCCTCCCAAGAGGTATTCAACAATTATTTTCCATTTATTACGTTCAGTTGCCTCCACACGAACGAACCACAGCCTGGGAGTGTGAGGTCTCGGGTATGAGATGTGGCATCGCAGAGCCATAGTCGGGTCTGAATGAATACGGGTGTGAAACAGTGAGATTACCTTGTTTGTGATAAGATACAAGCAACATCGGGGGTGAACAGATAAACACACCCTATAATGTGTTATGCAGCATTGTTGTGTATCCACAGCCGAGTGACTAGGACTGAGCTACGGGGAATCAACAAACAGGGTAATCCACGGTTTCATGCCCACGACATCTTGTAAATGTGCTCACACACACTCCTAGACTGAGGTATGTTTATCTAGAGGCAACTGTACATATTTAATCCTTCCATGTTGCCTTTCTGTAGACATGTTTTTTCTTGAACCAAAAATACTAAACAAATTATTTTCCTTTTCCAAAATATTTTCAAATACACTTCCTTAAGGCAAACACTTTTTCTTATCCTTTGTATATCTAACAGTTATTCCTTTATAGTTAATGCATTCATTCATCTTACTTTTCCTTTTATAGAAGGGAACTATATAATATGCTGTCAGCCAAACATTTGATACTCTTCTCTGTCAGGCACAGTCTCTATTGTACTCACTTGTCTTCCGCTCTCACTGTTCCTCGTCCCACCCATAACATTTCCACGCTGATTCCATCCACTCCAGGAGCCATACTATTATTAAGCCTACCCCACCCCATCCCACCACCTCTTCACAAACTACATGTAACAGAAATAGCAGGTTAGGTCAAAAATTAATTTACAAAAATAAATATAAGGTCAGTATTGAACACTGTATGCTGGGTTATTATGTAAGAAATTGATAAAATGGTGATGCACTGGTGCATCATCTGGGTAATATCTTCATTTTGTTGCTTGCATTATCAAGGAAATATGAATGTATTGAAGTAACAGTTATTCTAGTTGTGAGACCAAAGTACAAGTGGCATCATCAGTTTTTCAAGTGAGCTTGAATAAAATTTACCATTTTCTAGCAGTTTTTAATATACTGTACTGTACTATTAGAGAAACCTTGAAGATATTTGAAGTTCATGATATAATTAGTATATAATAGAAACTTTTGTATTACGCAATAAGGACTCGCACCTGACCTTCAGTTTCATTCTTGAAAAGCTCAAAAGATGTCATCAAGAGTAAAGTTATTACAGCACTGTACAGTAAACCCTCGGGATAAAGGACTACCTAGAGAAAGCACAAGAAGCTCTGCTCTGCTACCACTTACAGTACCTGCAGTAATGAACTGTCAGACAACTCCTCTTACCTGGGGGTTTGTCCATAGGTTTATGCTGTCTGTTATCCTGAGGTTTACTTTATCCAGCAAGATCATAACATTTATTGTACCACCAGTACTGTACATTACTTGGTTCACATTTATGAATTTACTGTACTAGTACAGTCGGCAAAGTTTTCAAAAGTTCTAAACCTCATACGGTTGAACAAAACTAACGAGAAATCTGAACATTACTCTCCGAGAAAGTTTTATTGTACAATAAATTAAATTACCCTGCACGTACTTCTTTTCACCTGTACATACAATAAAGATGAGCATCATATAATAAGATTCACTTCCCAACCAACCATTCTGAGATGACACGAGCCGTAGTGCCCATTCTGAAATATGTCGTGTCCAGCTGTTCCACAACATTTTATTAAAATTTTTGCTGACTGTACAGTATACTATCAACATTCCTATTGATTTGAAAAATAATGATTTTTGCAGTGGCAACGCAGTTGTGTCTACCTTCTCCATACACTACAGAGCACAACGGTTTCTATTGTTTACTCTCCATGCACTGTATTAACAACAGCTGTGTTCATACTGTACTGGCCAGAGAGCCTTGATACTCTACCCCAGATTGATTAGTATTTTTGATAGAAAAATGTCTTAATACAGTGTAAGTCTCAGCCACTCTCTTCCTTTGTTGTTGTGCATTAATACAAATTTTCATTAAAATAGACATTCCTTTGTGATTATTTAAATATTATAAAGGTATTAATATTTGCGTTATAGTAAAATCCAGATAAGTAATCCAGATATGTGTTAGCATTTCATTATTTTGTCATTCATTTTATTCATACTTACCATTAATGAGTATATGTTTTGTATTGACTTTTGTCAGTTGTGTAACATAGCTTTCTGTGTAAATTTTGTACAAATAAATGCTTCAGTAATTTTTTATGTGATCCATTCAACACTAAATGGATAACCACCAAGTTCTTCTAATAGTGGAATAGGATGAAAATCTATCCATTGTCTGTTAACTCAAACTTTGTAACTGAGGCATAGAGTCTGTTTGTAACAAGGCAGACGATTGGCTGGTGGACAGATACGAGAAGGGTCATTACAGTACTTTAGTATTTAATCTATCATATTTTAAGGGGCAGTAACTATTAACTGCTAGTCTCTGATAATTTCTACACTTTGGGAAAATAAAAAAACTAGCTTGTGAAATGTTATGGTAATATAATATCATAGAGAACAAGAAAAAGGTTACCAAATTTTAGCAACATCCTCCACAGTGAGGAGTTTAAGTCCCGGAACTTGTTCATCATGATTGTGTTCTCATAATCAGAGCATTTTACAAGCTAGTTTTTGCTTCTCCAGGTGTGGAAATTATCAGAGATTGACAGAGAATGGTTATTATCCCTTAAAATATTAGAATATAAAGAAGATAATTAAATACTAAAGAAGAGGAATGATTTTTTGTGCCACTCGTCAGTGAATTGGCTGCCTTGCTACAAACTGACCCTAGGCTTGAGTTACAAAGTTGAAGAATAAAGTCTAATATACTCTTTATGTGAAAATGGCTATCAAGACGCAAGAAATACTGTACATCACTAAATATTACCTTTTTAAAAGCATCATAATTGTAGTGACAACAGTGTGGCAGCTTAAGAGTAAAACAAAAATTATAGGAAGTGAGTAACTAGGGTAGCAAGACGAATGAAAATGCAAGTCATTAGGACAAGTAATTGTGCCAAATCCAACTTTTTTTTTTACCCTGTTTAATTGTTATCATACAGTAAAGTGCACCTAGAATAATATAATAAAAAAAAAAGTCTTTAGAAAAACTAGAAGCAAGTAATTACAGCTGCAACACCAATGGAATTTTTCTGAGACAGTAGGACTTTTTTATTATTGCCAGAGTGACAAGACTTAACCCCCTTGGCAAGACGACAGCAATACTGTATTGCTTTTGGTTGTACTATAGAAAAGTTGCAATAAGGCAAATTTCACCTTCTGTAACAAGTCTCTCTTAACAAGTGTCTGCAACTTACATTTCAAGTGTGAGAGATTGTCTACCAATGACCATCACTTTGGTAAGACCCCTCGTTATACTGGAACGTTAACTGTTCTGTAGTGATGTACATCTGTAGGTAATTCTTGGCTCCACTTGTTGTCTTGTAAGTTGACTCCTCTGTGTTAAATGTTACTACCAGGTAAACAGTTGGTGTGAAGAATAACACCAAATATTATCTGGGAATGTATATTCTCATAAAATTAACTTTGCAATGCATACATCTATTTACAAATGTCTTAGATTTTTAAGTTAAATACAAATAAACTGTAGACAATAAAGAAATTAAGGAAAGGAGATCAAGTTTGTACAAACGTACATTAATGGACACAAAATGTAATGAGTTAAAATGTAGGAGAGTTCAGTATGAACAATTTGTTCTCATCAGATTTGATCCATCTAAGCAGTTTATTGACATAGATAATTGCATTATGCTTGGTCACCAGCGGCTCTAATGCAGCATACAACTCAAACTCCCTCGTTACCTGAAACAATATAATTGAAGACTTAGCACAATATACAGTACACTATACTGTACACACTAAATAAGCTTTAGTTTGTCACACTTGGTACAGTTGCAGAAATGTGCTCCTACGCCCAGTGATAACCCACATCTCCAAACATCACCGTAGTATCATTTTTTATGAATGGATATGGGTTGTCACTACAGAAGTGACTGGTGGATAGGTTTCCTATAGGTCATAAAGGTTGGCTGTTTGGAGACACGGGTTACCACAAGGGGTGTAGAACACATTTCTGCAACTGTGCAATGTACAGGTTCTCTCTCATAGGTTGTGCACTTTAGGATAATTAATGTTCTTTTCTGCCAGGTGAAGAACTCTCAACAAAGACCAAACAATGGCCACCTATAACTCTGGACCTCACTCCTCCCGATGTCTTCCTCTGGGATCACCTAAAATCTTTCATTTACCAAAACTGTCCAAGAACCATTTAGGTGACCCAAGAGGAAACCTTGACTATTCGACAGGCCCTTATCACCCAATTTTTTTTTTTATTTGTCGCGACTATCACCCTGAGAAAAAAAATACTACTACTACTCTGGTGAGAAAGCCTGTATATCAATCCCTTTTCTTTGGTTACTGAAAATTAGTACCTTTAACTGTGCAATGTCTCCGTAGAGTACTGTAGTAGGGGAAATGAAGCCAATGGAGGGGTGTGGCCTCCAGCAAGAGGCATAACATGTCTACATAAAAAAGGCTGTTTTATGTAGACAAACTGTAAAACATTAAGAATAACTAACAGGATGTTTGACAGGAGAAAGTTGAAGGTATATTTAAAGAGTAAAACGGTGGAACTTGGTAAACTCACCCATCCCAAGAGAGTCTGTGTGTCCATGACCATGTAGACCATTTTCAGAGGCCTAGACACTGAGTGTACACGGTGGTGTAGCAGCTGATACAACCCAAACAGACGTCGCTGCTCCGCCTCTGTGTGATACCTAAGAAAATTTTGGGGGCAAGAAATCACATTTAGTTGACAGAGACTGAAGTGATGGAACCAGTGAACACCCAATGACACATCCTGCTATGATGGGTGTCATAAGGTACAATGTTCTGTGGAGGGATGCAATATTCAGAAGAATAACACATTTGTTACCAAAGCATCATTTAGTCAATTCCACCAAGAGCCTATGTGCCATTAGCACACCAACGTCCACGTAATATTTTCCTCGGGGGACAATTACTTCATGAACCCTGTTTTATCTCCTTCGATGCTAAAAAGAAATCCAGCCCAAACTCTATATAACTTTAAGTGATAATATTGGGGGGGGGGGGGGGGCTCAATTGGTGTGAATTAATCAGAATAACAGAAAAAAATAATCTTTAAACAAAGAACTCACCCAGGCAGCATCAACAGGAACACACTCCATCCAGGGTTTCCCCACAGGCATGCATTGCTAAAATCTTTCCAAAACAACAACACTTTTACATAAACTGATATTTATAGACTTACGGAGCTGTGTACTCTGGGCAAGTGAACTGTGCAGTTGTCTTGGACTTGTAGAGGAAGTGTCTTAGTTCAGGTGCCCCAATTGCCTTCACCGTGTAAAAAGATGTACGAATTGCCGTATTTATTCCTTCTAGACAATGGTGTCTCCGCAACCGCTGGAATAATTGAGAGAAAATATAACCCAACTGAAAATTTTTTAATGTAAAAGAAATATAAGTCATCTTACTTTACCACTAATAATACACATTGCTGTTTTAACATTTAATTGATGTACATATATAATTTTTTACTGGTATAACACTTAGTGGCCAGATAGATGCCTGATACTGTAATCCAAGTCTTAAAATGTTGCAGTTAGTAATTTAACCCACCCCTCTCGACACTGCTATTCCACATAAAGGTTGTTCCTTCACTGGTAAGACCATTTAATACTGTACTGTACTCCAGTCTAACATTTTACAACAGATCTGAAATTAAATATATACTTACATCAACAATCTTTTGTTTTGCCTCAGACAGTGTGAAGAACTGCTCTCTGTCGACGGAGAGCAATAAGAGGCAGGCCTCACAATCATCCGCCAGGTATGAAACATGGCCGTATAAGTATCCACTGAAAAATACAAATACAGTACAGTAATATTATTAATATACTGTATTGTATGTACATTCTTTACTGTCATTTGATCTGATATAGAACAGAACACCCAAAATCATCAAGCTATTGACCCTTTCACTGCAGCCGTGCCATATATGGGAAATAAATCCATTATATCCCAAAAGCTGCACTGGAGGTACACCTGACAGATCAGCCATAATGGAAGGTTTAAAAAAGACAAGAAGTCACAGTGATATATACTGTACACAGATACTACTGTACTTACTTTGGGTCAAACTTGGGCAAACAGATGGGCATCCAGTTCTCACTTGTCTTCAAAGACTCAGTGGCATTTACAAGGTTAAACAGTAAATGTAGATCTGCTGGATGGAGGAGGAATTTCTTCATACGGACAAGAGAGATGAGTTGATTCTGACAGATGATTAAACCAAACACCAGATTCTGTCAACGTCAAAACATTTCATTGTCATTACTTGCTTAATGTAATAGAAAACGTTCACTTTTCTTAGTGTTTTCCAATCAGCCACTCTCTTATATACACTGCTGTACACTAAATCATGATCTTGTACGTAATGTATTTTTCCATCTCATATTTGACATTTAATGAATCTATGAGCTACAACATACACCACTGATAGACTGGAAAATTTCCAGTGTGTGTTTAGTCTGTACAGTACATTAGTGTGGGACTGAATAGAGTTCATTTATTATTTAAGACGTTTACTTAAAATAAATGTGATTTGCGGGAACGGCAAAAAATTTAAATCCAAGATTTTAAGGACATTAAATGTGAAAGTGGGTCACATAAAATCCTTTGAAAATGAAGTCTTATCATACTGTACAAGAGTCTTCACTGTACACTTCCTCTTTATCTCTTCCTCCTGGAAATCACACACCCTAAGATCTTACAACTTTTAGTTATTCCATCTAGAAATACAAATAAATCACCTTAATCTTGGAGCAGTACTGGATGATGGTCTGTGTAATAGTGTCCCGGACAGAGGTAGCCAGTGGGAGGCACTGAATGGCTCCCAGGAGGAAAGAAGGATGAGAGTCCAACATGTTCAACAAGTTGTCCAGTAATCGATCAGTTCCTCCTAATAAATGACGGAAGTCGTAATTGCGTCGCTTTTCAAACATTCGTGTCAGGGCAGAAGCTGTTAGTACACTGACAATCTGGTTCTGGACATACCTGCAAAGAGAACACAATTTTGATTCCTTGTGACTATTGCAGCAGGATGGTAAAATAAGTGAGAGCCAAGGAGAGTGACCCCTAGTTTCCCTGTTGTTACTCATAAGATACAGAAAAATAAGTCTCCACACAGTACAGTACTTACGTAAGCTGCATTAGAAGCTGTGCTATACTCGCAACAGAGTGAGATACAGCAACCAGTATTAGAGGAGACTTCACTAAAAACACAAACTTGTGGTCTCCCGCAACGATGCACCGAATCACATCATCACTGTCCGCCACAAAGGATACGAGTGCCTGCATCAACCCAAACAGTGTCACTAATCTATCTTCTTTCCCATATCTGAAAAAAAAAAGTGATAAAATACAATAATAATAAACACTATGCTAAGGAAGGAGGTTCATTATTATAGCCTCGGATAGTGTGTGTGTGCAGTACCATAACACCAAAGACTTTAAGTTTAAATATTAATAAAAATGTCTATACCGAGCTAACAACTACATATATACATTTGCTACCGCTTCCACATATATATTGTCTGGTGCTAAGAAAATTATCAAATCATAGTACCCACTCACTCATAATACCCATCCACCCACTCACTCATAATACCCACCCACCCACTCACCCATTCATAATACTCATTCAAGTCCTGCAAACATATTAGACATTGTGGTATACCTAGTGTAAATAGGTTTGCCCGATTCACTCAAAATAAAGACATGTTTCTCCTTCCGGATCCATTCTGGGTTTTGCAGATACTCTTCGTCGAGATTTTCCTCCTCAACGTATGTGGGTGAAGGGACCAGTTCTTGTAGTCTGTCTTCCGAGTCGGTTTTGTCTTCATCCTCTGTTACAGCTACCTTGCCCATTCCTCCAACAAGTTCATTTTCCTGTGTTAAAATCTGGAATAAATTTAATTGCTATCACCATCAAAATCTTCTGGCCACATGCTCGTCACAACAAATATTACATACATGTATAATATTACATCCTTAAATATCGCTCATTAACCTTCTAGTGAAAGAGTCCTCAAATGGCTGGTTAATAAGTGATAAATACTACTGTACCAGGAAGGAGTGTTGAGGTCTGACAAGGAACATTTACACACACCTA
This sequence comes from Homarus gammarus, assembly GCA_958450375.1. Lineage (NCBI taxonomy): Eukaryota > Metazoa > Arthropoda > Malacostraca > Decapoda > Nephropidae > Homarus > Homarus gammarus. The sequence continues at coordinate 1,588,791 of CAUDMG010001680.1, forward strand.
CAGTATAAAATATCAATATCTCCACTGCACCCCACATAGTACAGTAAAGTAACGTAATGTACTGATTTTTCTCTTTTATTATGCTCTATGTTCCTTTATAAACCTCAATATAGTATAGGGGAAGAATAGAGTGTCCGCCCACCTGTTCCTGCTGGACCTTCCTGATGGGGGAGTGAGGGACCGGACCATCCTCACCTCCACTAAACTGAGTGTCCAGTTCATGGTGACACTCCTCAAAACTGTCTGTGTTAACCAGCATAACCTCCCCGCTCACCCCAGGAGTATCATCCTTTAGTTCATCTCCTACAGCCTCGCCAGGAGTGAGTTTAGGTGAAGACACTCCTAGTTGATCCTCTACACTGTCCGCCATCATACCTTACTGAATTATTGGAACAAATAATAATAAACCAAATACACAAATTAATATATAAACTGAAACAAATATACCTGAACTGATATTTGTTGTTGTTTGAAATAATATTTTTAGTAACAGTAAAGGTAAAATATTAGTACTTCTTTCAGTTAGTTATTTTTAAAACATTTTAATTGTATTTAATTATTTGGGGATTGTTTACGGTGATCAGCTGACGGGTGACAGTGGCGACGCCTCCTGGGGCTCTTACCGTCTGATATTACTGTATTACTGTCTGTTATTGCTGTATTACCGTCTGTTATTGCTCTATTACCGTCTATTATTACTGTATTACCGTCTATTATTACTGTATTACCGTCTATTATTACTGTATTACCGTCTATTATTGCTCTCTTACCGTGAGCATTACACCGCTACAGGAGAACCAACACTGGCATGTTCTTCCGTAACGAGTGAGGAAAACAAGTTGGGTGATGTAGAGGACGACACAGGTGAGTGAAGGTAGACCACAGGCTCCCTACCAGGAACACCTTTACCTTGAATAAAAGCCTTTACTTTGTAGAATAATCAAAACAAGAAGGTAATACTTGACGACTGTGTTATGACCTTCATATCAACTTGAGGAAATTTCTCCATTGATAATAAAAGCTTTCTTAGCTTGATAAAATGGTAGTGTTGCAGATGACAGCAACCAAAGAGTCTGATTAAAAAGGTGTGTTTGTCTGACGTTTTTTGAGGCGATTGGTTCAAGTCTGACATTCGTTTTTATCGGAAATCACTTGTTTAGAATTTACCCCCTCCCCCTTCATAATAGTTCCATCAATTGCGTGTTCTGAATTCCCGGTACTCTTTGCTTGCTAACTTATACCATATAACCAAACTAAACCTTCCCTAGCCAGGGGCTCCGCCCCCGGACCCCCGCTGACCCTAGCCGGGGGCTTCGCCCGTCCCCACAAACACAAAATAATAGCCCTATAGTCGCGCGGTCAGCCTCCTTGAGAATATGAATAGCCGTTACAGTATTTCTTACCTTACCCCGAGTCAGAGTCTGAGTCAGGGACCAGAATGCCTCTTGGGTTCCGCTGTTCTCTAAAACTTCCAATAGTCTAAATCGCACCCAGCACATAATGGCTCCATGTTGCAACCGATTAACAATGTCCCGCATCCTACCGCCCACACTCAATATTGAACACTAATTGGTTGAATCAAATGTTGAGATTTTTTATTGGATTTGATTGGCTGCCGCCCCTCCCCCTAAGTTTGGTTGGCGACGCCCCCCGACACATGCACAGGAGGTAAGTGAACGTACGAACACACACAATTTGAGCAACAGCGTAGGGGCAACAGGTACTCTGACTTTATACTTTTTAAAATTCAATTACTTCTTCAATTTGTGACATTAGTGTAATATAAGAAAATGATCATAGAAAAAATAGTTCTATCGATTGAGTGTTGTGAATTTTCGGAATTCTGCGGTTGCTGTAAACGGCAATATTACCGATAAAATGACAAAAAATGCTCGAGGCAAACACTTGGTGTAATGTGTAGAGTAATACAGGACTCCAAATGATTCTAACAAGAGTACACTGCTTTTACACCATAATTTTTGTTGTTAATTGCTAGTGACGGTGTTCTCTTTTGGGGAAGTGTTTCTTTTTTATAATTTATACTATAATACCGTCGGTGAGCCATGAGAGGGGGCGTGTGTAGTGTGGGGGTCGTCTTAATCACATTATCATGCTATAATACATGACCCAACTCTGAAAAAATAGTGTTTCCCCAATATGGGAATACATTACATTAGGTTAAATAAGGATAAGTTAAATACTGGCATTATATAACCATCAAGGGGGATCAAGGGGGGCAAAGCCCCCTCCCACTAGGGGGGTTAGGTCAGGTTATGTCAGGTTAGGTTAAATAATGAAAACATTAGTTTTTTGTTTTTTTCCCAGAAAAAAATATCTTCAATAAAAAAGCAACAAAATTCATGCAAGAAAAAAAATGTTTTTGCTGGCAAAATCGCTCACAGCACTTAAGTAAACGTTGACCGTAATTTGACTTTGTGATCATTTTCCATTACATCTGGTAAGTGATGCCGACAAGTTCCCTGTGTCCACCATATAAGTTTCTATTTTCATAGTAATTATGTTCCTAATATAGTATAATAATAATAGTAGGTACAGTACTACAGTTCAACATGGCTGACAGACAACCTCACCTACCCAGCAGATAAATGTTTTCTTACCTCTTGAAGTGATCAACATTTCCAATTTGCGTAATATTATTTTTGTGCTTCTTCCACCCCGAGCACTAATCTACGTTGACGTGCTGTGATGCCATCGTCCACTGTATGCATGTTGAATGCTTTGTTTCATCCTTGGAAATACAGCATTTCATACTTTCAAAATTCTTCCTGTACAATTTTGGAATTATTCAGATCATATATTAAAGAATAATATGTATTTCAGGTTACTTAAAATGATGGGTTCTACTCGAAGTGAAGACTGTATGTGTGAGGTGACACTTGGAACACATCCTCGGGTGATGATGGTCTGTGTACCCATAACCATCCCCTCGGGCATCAGCCACGTTGAGTTGGCCCACCGTCTGGTCCTGCACCACAACCTACCTATCTACCTTCACACTGGTAAGACCACAATACTCTATTATTTTTGTTATTAGAATAAAATAATGATGTTGTATTTTGGAATTAAGCTCAAATCTCAATGTACTGTACTGGCATCTTACAGCTTAGTGAGTACTGTACACAACTTACTGTCTTGTGTACAGCTTAGTGAGTACTGTACACAACTTACTATCTTGTGTACAGCTTAGCGAGTACTGTACACAACTTACAGTCTTGTGTACAGCTTAGTGAGTACTGTACACAACTTACTGTCTTGTGTACAGCTTAGTGAGTACTATACACTACTTACTGTCTTGTGTACAGCTTAGTGAGTACTGTACACAACTGTCTTGTGTACACCTACACAACTTACTCTCTTGTAAACATTGTTACAGATGCTGGGTATTGTGTACATAACATCAAAGACTCTGGTAACAGCTTTTTGGATTAAGTGGTGTTTGATAAATGTTCCAGAGTTGAGTGAGAAGCTTCAGGTGTTTATCCAGGACAAGACCGAGGGATATTACCGCCAACAAGACCAACGTGCCATCCAAAGTCTACGAGATGGAAAAGTGAATATTGACGACGTTGCTTCTGCGTGGACGAACAAATATTCACAAATACAGGTAATGATACTGTTGGAATTTCTCATTTGTTCAAGTTTCTGCTTTATCCCGAGTTCCCTGTCATCAGTTGTACGGTAAAGACAACCAGCTGTACCCTCACACTGATTAGCCATACCCTCACACTGACCAGCCATACCCTCACACTGATTAGCCATACCCTCACACTGACCAGACATACCTTCACACTGACCAGCCATACCCTCACACTGACCAGCCATACCTTCACACTGACCAGCCATACCCTCACACTAAACAGGTGGTCAATCTGGTCACTCCACACTTCTTTAGATAGCTGTTTTGTCTCATTATCTTAGTTGTTTTAAGGTGTTTGTGAATTAGCCTGTTATATTTACCCAAATGGCCATTTTCACATTGTTTCTGGGTTTTGTTCCTCTATATCTCCACTAAATGGCCCATGCAAAGATTTTCAATTACTATTTTCTGCCATTGGGAGATTTATGTATTTATAATGGTTGTACTATTTTCCCTTTGAAGTTGAGTAAAAGACAAGAGGATGAAGGATGTGAGAATGAGATGTTGGCCACAATGTATCACTCACTAGTCCACTCCCCTATGGTGGTCAACTTGCTCAGCTTGGAACATTCTTTTGCTGGGGCCATGAGTTCCCTCGTGGCTCAGAGGGAATACGCCATGAAGGAAATCAGTGAAAGGTATTATGTGCTCTATTGTTTGGTTGTCTTCATGTATCTTGTGTTGATTGTAGAATTTTGAGAGAATGTATTTTTTAATTCAAATTTCTTTGTGTGTTTGACTGTCAATATTTAAAATAGTATAATAAGGGCAAGATTAAATAACGATGATATTATGATGTATAATGAATAAATTTGAGCACTTGTTTTATGAAGAGTTCATCATACAAAGCCTATCTTACTGTATGAATGGGCTAAGACCATGTAGAGTATAGAAATAACATGAAACAGAACAGTGCAGTAATGTATGTTTAGGTGACTTAGTAGACAAGTAACTAGTTTTAACATCAACAGGCAGACAAAGGAGATGAGCAACACAGTGAGTAGAGTTGGAGTGAATCTAACGGACGACGACGTGAATGACCTCGCTGCTCATCACCTTGAAGACTCTCAGTTAATGGAGGTTCAGTGGGATTCAACTATTTCAGTCCTGAGAGAAAATCAGAAACGGGAGTTTATGAATTTCGTCATGGAGTCGTTTGCCGGGCGAGAAGTGACCACACCAGTGACTCCCAAGTATGTTTTATGTCGTTCATGTAAATATACTGAAGGCTTGAACACTATTGGCAGCTTGTATCAGTCAAAGGAAACATACAGTAAAGCTTATACAAATTAATAAATTGAATATATTAGATCTTGTTGCCTAATGTAAATGAAGTTAGTTTTATCAGTCATTAATGACTATATTTTCCTTTAATAAATTGCAGTACAGTATATATAATCTGTTTAAGCACCGTACCTAACATACCACAACCCCCCCCTTTTGCTTACTGGATGCTGTTTAAACAATAGCTCAACCTTCCCCTATTATAATAAGTATTACCTTTAAAAGAGTAATGAGTGTTGTGTGTAAGGCTCCCTTATATGATGATGGATATTGTTAAGGACTCATGACTTTGGAAACTCACTTATCTGTCGTGCTAAAGCTGCCTTGTCATATGTGGCTACAGAAACTAGGTGCCGTTATAACAGCTTCTCCTCCAGCCATTACCAGGTCTGTCTCATAGTTCAAAATTGGAAATAATTATCATGAAAAAGCCTATTAGCTTTTAAGATGGATGTGCCACTGAACTGTTAGCTAGGTCCTCCATGTGCCTCTTGACATTCACTGAACTCACCATTAAGAAAACATCTCTCCACCTCCTCCTTTTCTCTCAATGATGGAAAGATTACCTATTTTGATGGTACTATACCTCACTGATGTATCCAAACAACAAAAGATACATCTTGATTGATTAAGGAGTTGTAAATCATTCAGTTTATCTTTAGTCTTAAGATGGGGTGTCCAGAATTCCTCCTCAAATTTAACTGATATATGCTTTTTTGTGTTACTGTTAATATAATTACAACAGTACATCAATCTGTCAACCTATATTTCTAATTTGATTCCCTCAATAGAGATTTTATAATGATGGGTTCGGATTCTGTGGTGGTTGAGACAGCAGACCCAACACAAGAGGAGAGTTTTACCATCCACCTCGGGGCACAGATGAAGCAGATGCACAATTTACGTCTTCTCTCGGCACACGTACTTCAGCTTTGCAAATATCAATCACATGAAGCAAGGTTTGTTTATATATGATTCTGGACACATAATACATACTATAGTGTTCCGACATTTATTGCTTTAGGGTATAAAAACCAATGACTTCTTACAGTATTTTATTCTTATATTGAGAATTGTGATTTGTAGAAGACTGCTCATTGTAATTCATCACAGGTCAGCATTACCAGTCCATATAACCCAAGGATCTAAATCACCTTTATTAACTACAGTACCATTGTATTTGTTGTAGATATGGTCTGACTTGTTGATATTATTGTATCACTTATATATGGTCTTGTACAGAAGTATATGATGACCTTGTAGATAGTAATGAGTAAGGGAATATTTCAGTGACATCCCACCACAGAGGATTCAGACATCAATGAGCCTGTACTCCCACAACCTGAACGGCCTGGTGCTGCTAGTGGACGACCGCATTAACACCTACTCTGGAATAAAACGTGGTAACTTTCTTTATGTTTTTTTTATAATACAATAGGAAGTCTTTTGTCCCTTGTGATGAGAACCTTCAAGGGGTGTAGGATAAAGGATTTCATCTGGAATGTCTTAAGCATGGACTGGGGGATTCTCTTGTGATTATATTCTAACAAAAGTAACGAGAATACTAACGCCCATATTATTAAACAAATGAGTCTTGAGGGACACCACAGTACAGTACTAAACGGGGTGGTGTGGCGGTAAAATAAACTAATTCCAATAGTATTAGAAATTAATTTTATGGGAATTAGTTAATTTTACCGCCACACCACCCCATTAAGTACTGTACTGTGGTGTCCCTCAGGACTCATTTAGTTTAAAACTTGGGTTGAAACACGACGACCCTCTTAAAGGGAAGATGTTTAATATGGGCGTAAGTCTCTTTCACCTTATATAACTGGGAGGGACAGGTAACTAAAATGAAAGTATGAAGATATAACAGCAAGAGAAGAGTGTACAACTTCACTAAGCATTATTACCCAAAAAAAAAATTTCATTTAAATAATTTTAGGATATTCATAACTTGTTAAATGACTGTCCTCCCTTGAAACAGTGTTTTCAGTGTATGTATCCCGTACAACTTTGTTTAAGCTGATTTAACTGTTCCATACACTTTCTTTACTCTTAACCAGACTTTGGGCGTGTGTGTAGCAGATCAACTGAACTCCACTTCCCAGATTTAGAAGACCAGCTGGAGTCTGTCCGAGATACTGTTCCTCAGGTTGTACAGTGGCGCCGTGACCACCCACCTCCACAATATGACTGTGATGAAGATGCTCCAGTAGGTTTACTCTACAGTACAGTACACTATATTTATTTTGAAAAACAATTGAAACTTTGTATTATGACTGATGATATTAAGGAAATTGTCTAAATAATTATTCTAGCATCTCATAATATTTGAACACAAGACACATTCTTGGTGGCTTCACTTGTGTGTTTTTGTTGTCTGCAGCTCTATGTAGCCTTCTTAACCAGATACTAAAGAGTATATTTATACAGTACTGTAATTATAAAGTGACAAATTAAGGTTATTAAGACATAAAAATACACCATTACGTTTTTATTTCAAAATAATACTATGCAGGAATATATGTTTCTGGAGGTCAGTTTGTGTGTTGAGCTCTGTATTAAACTTCAACTAATAATTTATTCCAGCCTCCACCACCAGTCCCGCAATACCTTAAAGCAGGGGATTTCTACATAACTCGACACTCCAATCTTGCTGATGTTCACGTAGTCTTCCACATGATTGTTGACGACTCGCTACACTCGGGGGACATCAATTCCCGCCATCCTGTCATCCTGGGACTTAGAAATGTTCTAAAGGTAAAGTTGTGAATAATTTAGATCCTCAACAATTTTGCTGTTAAGTTTCCACAGGCCATGGAGGCTAACTAAAGATGTGATGTAACATAATAAAAAGGTATAAGAGATATTACTGTAAATGGTGTAACTTATATATAGAGAGTCACGGTGATGATTATGTTGTTGTCACCCACAGGTCGCCTGCCTTGGAGACATCACCACACTCACCATTCCTCTTCTTCTTACAAACACCATGTCTGAGGTGAGTGGAAACATTACTTACCCTTTCATATAGTGTTTAATATTATAAGTTAAGATATAAATCAATTGTTTGACTGCAATATGTAGTTTATGGAGATACAGTACAGAGGGCCGTGCTCCTAGAAAAGTTCACCCCAACCATAGCTTAAGTTTCCTAACCTGCCTCTGTGGAGTTAGCAGTACCACAGGGATCAGTCTTGGGTCTAATATTCATCAGCATTTATGCCTGTAGTCTTGTCTCTATTGGAAGCACATACAGTAATGACAAGTAAAAATTTTAATTACACTTAAAATCACAGAATACATAAGACAAACTGAGAAATGAATGATTGAAATTTGAAAAGCAAAAGTTAACTTATGAATCTTTTGAGACAGAAGTTTAATAAGCTGTAGGATAAATTGAAGTAGGAACATATAGAAAAGAACAAAAATATAAATAAACTCTTTTGTACATTATCTTTAAACTAATTACTTTTTTACCTTTTTAATCAAGGAAATGACTATGTCTTGGTGCCAGAAACGTGCAGAGTTAGTGTACAAGTGTGTCAAGGGTTTCATGATGGAGATGGCATCATGGGGCGGAGCTGAAATGAAAAACATGCAGTTTCTCGTGCCAAAGGTAATTATGATTGTTGTTGGAAAATGTTGTAGTTTTATAAGACTTTTCACCAACAGTTTAAATGAGTGGGAACACGACTTTTCATCAGATTATAATATTCCATAATGTCTTTGATAAATATATAAAAAAAAACCATTCAATAATTATTACCCTTAGATGACTAATGATCCATTGTGGTACTGTATAAGAAACGGGTAATATTTGCTGTGGACTCTACGTAATTAAGCCATGTAACTATTGAAGTACATACCTGTAAGTCATCCAAGTGTCAGATACATACAGTACTGAAGAGCCTTGGCAACTTACAGCTCTTTATAAATTTGCAGGGCATCTCCGAGGATTTATTCCAACACCTGGCCGCCATGCTGCCCAACATCTTCAGAGTTTCCAATCCGCTAGTTGTGAAGTCGTCTTAGTATACGTACACAAACGGCTAAACAGTATGTACATTAAATTTATATATAAAGTATTAAGTATTGTTATCCACAATAAAAGATAACTGGCATAGACTGTTTTAATTTTTTATGGAGTAATTTTTAATACTTTTGACCAAATCCCAGATGTTGCCTTGAATTATTGTATACCTAGAGTGGTAACGCCCCTCCCACAAATAAACATATAATGGAGGGGAACACTGTATATTATAGATGAATTATTTAGTAATGTTTTTATATCCATTTGGAGGATCACACTGTACTCTACACGGGTATTTCAAATTTGACGTAAGAAATAATTGTATATCGGTGATCAATAAAATAATTTTTCCCAACTGTTTGTTTTACGTAATGATGCCTGCAAGATATTAATTACATTATTTCAACACTAATTACTCACCAACAATGGGTTTCTGAGGTACAATTTTGGTGTTTATGTGTTATTCTGGAAGTACTTAATTAGTTACCGGTAAGCCTTTTATAATCCAATTCCAAGAGAAAAGCATATTTTGGTCGAAAAATTACCAAGGCATTAGCCTTAATATTTTGGCCAAAAATTTGATTTCTTTTAAAATTGCAGTATAGGTACTCCTGAGTATGCTAATTTCAAATCTATGGTCCACAAATTGATTGAGGGGTTATTAGTGGCTGTAATGACGCTTGAAATATTTTAATTAAGTTTTAAAAATCTTAATTACATTAAGTCCTCCCTTAACTTCGGGGTTACTTTCCTAAAAACGAGACATTATACAAGACAACGTTAACCGGATCGATTTTCCCCATAAGGAATAGATAAAATACGGGAGTTATGCTTCCGGGCCCCCCTTTGCCCCATGAAACATTACATATGCAAAAAACCATTACCATTTCTATAGAAAATAGTATATACAATATACAGTACTGTACATAGAACTACAGTACTGTACTAAGTATTGGTACTCATCGATGGGCGGAGGAGGTAGAGTGAGTGTGTGGTGGGTAGTGGAGCGAAGGAGGAGGATGGCGGGAGGAGAGGAGGGTAGCGAGTCACTGAGACTCTGCGGCTGCCTCCTCCTATGACTGGGGTTCCTCCACTGCTGTTTGCTCTTCCTCCGTTGAAGTTTGCTCCTCCTTGGCTGCCAGCTGTTGTGAAGAAGCTGCTTCTGCTGTTCTGCGATGAACAACTGAATCCAGTTTTGACTGCTTGATGCTACTCATATTCTTCTCCTTATAGATCTTGATGTAACAAAGACTGTCCTCAATGCTGCGTTGAACCTTTGAGCTACATTCTCTGTTTGGGTCGTCATCTGTGAGGATTTGCATTGCTTGCTAGAACATGTTGAACGATTCTGTCATCCTCTTGGAAGTTAGCGTTCGTTGAGGTTCTTCGTAGTCGTCGTCTTCAACAGGACTGTGTTCTGTTTGTTGCTGCAGATCTTCGTTGGTGAGCTCTTCTGTATGGGATGCCAGGACGTCCTCAATATCCTCTGATTCCAGCTCATCAAAGCCTGCCTGTCTAACCAAGCTGAGGATATCCCTCCTCACAGCTGGGACTAAGTCCGTGAATCCCGTAAAACTGTTGACGCACTCAGGCCACAGTTTACGACACACACACCATTCAGGCAACTTTCTGAAACCTCTTCCCATGCCTTGCCAATGTTGTCAATTGCATGAAGAATGTTGAAGCCACTCCAATATTCTCGGATCGTAGGTTTATTTTCTCCGTCTGTAGACTTGAGCAACTGGGCCATGGTATGGCGTAAATAATACACCTTGAATGTGGCGATGATGCCTTGGTCCATAGGCTGCATCAGTGCTGTCGTGTTGGGAGACAGGAATAAAACTTTACACAGTCATGCAAGTCGTCGAGATTGGGAGGATGAGCTGGAGCACTGTCAAGGATAATAAGAATTTTTAAGTATTCCTTCAGTGCAGGGACGGCTTACATGTTTAACCACTGGCTAAATATGGTGCCGGTTAACCTTGCCCTGTAGATCACAAGAAGGTGATCCTTAGAGTAACCTTTCAGGACCCGTGGATTGGCAGCGTGAGAAATCAGCATAGGCTTCAGCTTGAAGTCACCGGCAGCGTTCACGCCAAGCGGTCTTTTGCCACTTTAAAACCTGACGCTCTTTTCTCCTCCTTGGAGATATAGGTCCTCTCAGTCATCGTCTTCCAAAAGAGACCAGTCTTATCCACATTGAAGACTTGCTTCGATGTGTAGCCTCCTTGCTGGGTAATCAGTTTGAATTCTGGAGGGAATGTCTCAGCAGCAACCGTATCTGAACTGGCAGCTTCACCAGTCATCTTAATATTATGGAAGTTATACCTATGTTTAAATCGTTGAAACCAGCCTCGGCTGGCCGTAAAGGTCTCTTCCTTCAATCCTTCACCCTCTTCTGCCTTTATGTCGTCAAACAAGGATCTGGCCTTATGCTGGATAACCATAAGGCTCACAGGGGCACTGCATTGACTCTGGTCCTCCATCCACATAGCCAGCATCTTCCACTTTTTCTATCACAGTGCTTCTAGTACGAGTTGTCTTAGTTGCAATCAGAGAAGAACCACTTCCAGCACTAACCTTAATCTTGTCAGCTTTGGTCCGGATAGTACACACCGTTGTGGGGGTTAGACCAAGCACAGCGGCTATGTCCACAGCACGTTCCCCTTTTTCAAATCGGGTTAATACATCCATTGCCTTTTCACTACACTAGCATCAGTAGCACTTGATGGGCGCTTGGAAGCCATTTCGAGTGGTTATTGTACAGTTTTAGAGCAAAAGCACTTAAGCACACGAATGATGTGAAGTCGTAACAGAGACTGGCTTGACGTCGCTTGGGAACACTGTGATGTTCGGCGAGTGAGGGCAGCGATCCGAGCCGAGAGAGCGTTGTGCGGCCAGACAAGAGCGGGTGATGCGCCGTAGAAAGTAGTCCCTGATGATGCAAAACGACGTAGTATCAGATCACCGGGATGTTAAAAAATCTTTGCTCTCTAAAGTTTAGCGACGTAGTACAGAAATAACGTTTAGCGGGACGACATTAAGTGAGGACTTACTGTACTCGCCAACTATGGGTTTCCGAGGTGCGATTTTGGTGTTTTAGTGTTATTCTGGAAGCACCTAATTAGCTCAACCCTGTGTGACCACTGCCTGTGACCCCACTTGGGCTTACCCAACCTTAGTTAATTCCCAAGTGACCCACTGCCATATAGCAACTAATCCACCAAACAGACTGTGCTGATCTTGGACTGTAAACTCACACAAGTTAAAATGTTTATATTGTTGACTATATACAGTATACTTATTTCACTGTTACATTTTTTGTAGTTTCTTACTCTTAGGTGATGAAACAGTAATATATTGTGTGTGAATATTGTTCTTTAAATAAATGTTGCTTTACTCAACCATAAACTGGCATAGAATTTCTCAATCATTTTACTGGCCGCCCAAACACATGGTCCGGGCCCCATGCCTGAATCCCCCGCAAGTGTTTCCCGTAGAAGCGCCAGGCACTACCTCTGACTTGGCTCACCTTATCACAGTCTGTACACTCCCAAGATGCTGGATCCCACCTTATGTTATCGCTACATCAATCATTGTCTTGTTTTCCTCATTATCCTGATTACAACATTTTCCTGTAAATAGAAAACCAAATCTAAACATAATAGGAACATGTTTTGAATTAATGTTTTAAGAATTCTACATTATGGTCAGATTACTAGAACTTTTATAATTACGATGACGATAATTCGGAAAATGATGATGACAATGAGTGATGATAATTATGATGCACCATCCATAACTAAGATAATAAACATTCTCAACATTGTACAACTTTCTCAACCTAATGCACACTTAACAAATGCTTCACTTCCCTATACAGTAGAACGTCGATTTAAAGCGATTCAATTTCAGATTATTGATTTAAAGCGACACCCACAATTAAGGACAATGTTTTAATTTAACGCGAATCTTTCCTATTTTGTGCGAGTCAATCTGGCGCATCATATTTTAAAATTCGCGCCTAATGTTTCTCTGGGCACACTACACTGTCCTAAGGGCAAAGTTTACTGTACATGTACTCAAAATAATGTACTAAATGATTACTAAATTTTTTGTCTAGTGCAAACTATAGCATAATTATATTCAAATTAATCACTATCTTATAAGAATTCCAGCAATGTAAATTATATTCTCCCCGGTCACTTGTGACATTTTATAAACAAAAACTCAATCTAAAGGACATAAATAAACAAATAAATACTTCACTAGACCTTCCGCCCCAACTGTCAAACGTGTCACTGTCACCCCCCCCCCCCCCCATCTTCAGCCAGGGTTGGGTGGTTACAGGCTTACAGTTTTTATCTTATATAATACCACAGTCTAAAGTTAGGAGAATATAATTTGCAATGCCAGAATCCTCGCAATACAGCGAATAATTTGAATATAAACGTCATATATTTTGCACGATAAAATTTTTAGCCCTTTGTAATAAAATTAGTTAAAACTAAAATTTGTATGTCTAATGCAAACTATAGCATGTATATACAGTATTCAAACTAATCAAGATCTTATGAGAATTCCAGCAATGTTAATTATATTCTCCCAGGTCAGTTCAGTGACATTTTATAAGAGAAAAACTTAAGTCACTCTTAGGGACTGATAAATAAATAAGCATCCCTTAATGTTAGCTGTGTTGACTTATGAGTGTTTGTTTTAACATAATACTACAAAATACAATGTTTTGTTTATTCTAGGAGATGGGCTGAGGTGCATCTGGGTAGACTGTCAGTCTTCTTAGCACTTTGTGTTTCTCTCAAGTACCAAACTAAATTATTCCATTGAAACAACATTTTGATTTAGTGCAAATTCGGTTTAAAGCGACGTCTCTTGGAATGCATCTCGTAATATCGACGTTCTACTGTATAAACATAAGGCAGCATTTGAGTTTCCAATTTACTTCATCCAATTTCAATACATCCCGACTATGTATCTGCTGTCATAAGTCAGAAATTTTCCACTTGTGTTCTTTGAGAGATATTTAACACATTTATTCCTCTATATTATTATTATTATTATTTTTAAGATTGCTGTTAATATTCCCTCTAAGCTGTGCTGCCATACATACAAGTATAGACAATCGAGGGCCACCCAGTCCATTTTTCCAGCCACACATATCATCAAAGACCTTCATATCATCTTCATGTGATTAATTACCCCTTATTTGAATACAGTGACCCCTCCGTTAACGAACTCAATCCGTTCCAGAAGGTCGTTCGTTAACCGAAACCATTGTTTCAATGGGTTTTTGGGTAATTGGTTCCAGCTCACCGAAAATTTCCTAAATTCAACAAAAATGGTAGAAAAGTTCACTTACTTTGAGGTGTGTATGAAGAAGGCTTCTGATGATGATGATGATGGGATTTAGAATGGGGGTGGAGGAGAAGGAAGAAGAGAAGTCACCCCATGGCGCCATTTCACCCATAAAATTTTAGCTCTCTTGGTGTAATTCAAGATTATTTTCTTTAAATCAACACTGCACTGCATTATATATTGTCAATATGTAAAATATATTTCAAAATGACCAATAATTTGCTTGGAAACACAGAAAAAAAGCACTTAGTTGAAGAGAGTCTCAAGCAAGATGTTACCTCCAGTAAAAACAGAGAGAGACTAACTCCTGTTTGCTGCGTTAAGAGGCTGGATGCCGAGCATTAAACTAGTCACTTTACCTTCAATTATGTTCAATAATTGTTAAAATGGCTAAAAAACTTAATATTGAACTTTTAAAATTATTGAATAGTATAAACTTCTTGATATTTACTAAAATAGTAAGGAATTTAAGCCCTAGAACCGATTAATGTATTGGCGGACTGATACTAAAGCTGGTTGCCCGGTCAGTGCAAGCGAAAACATGTTGAGGTCGGTTCGTAAGAACTTCGTTAACCGAATTGAAGATCCTTATGGAAGGCAGTTCGTTAATCGAAATTACGTTAACCGAGGTGTTCGTTACACGAGGGGTCACTGTATTCTTTCTACCTCTTACATATCCTCACAATGCCTTGATATCACTACGCATAATACTCGATCTATGCCGTGATGTTAAGAGATTAAGAGGAATGTTGGATGTTTACCTTAGCGAGATCATGTACTACCTGGCTGTGGGATCCAATGTCCAGTATCCATTCCATCGTCGTCTATGCAGCATCACTTTGTCTTTTCCTCTCATTGGATGTCTATAAAGGCACTAACAAAAAATATCCAATCTACGAAAACAATTTTAATGTATTTCACAAGGATTGAATATAAAATGCAATACAGTATTAGTTCACTCACCTACATACCTGAAAAGAATGTCCTCTTCTCCAGTAACCTTGCAAGATAAACATCATTAATGCTTCAAAAACCCCAAATTGCGATAAATCTCAATTAGTACACTGGATCTATAGCAACCATTACTAAAGATTTATGATGTACACCGGGTGGTCTTCATAGGGTTAAGCAAGGGTTGGCTCGTCACATTTTTCATGGTCTTGCAAATATATATTACTTACACGAGGAAGTGTTTGTGGATGTGAAGAAGCAAACCTTGGTACCCCCACGAAGACACTTAAGCTTAGCGACTGTAAACTAAAGAGAGTACATATCTGTGGTTACTTGTAAGGAGCTGAGTGAATGATCTTTTCTTCTCTGTTTTCAACAGAACTAACACCTTTTTAAAAAAAAGATAAAATAAGTGTCCATCTGGTATAAAAATAATTAAAACTAATACCCTTTCAGCAAATTCATATGAAAGAAAACACTGTTATTTTGTTTTATAACTCCACAAAAAACAAAATATCTATTCTTTATGCTCTGAAGTTTTTAAAATTTAGAAGAAAGGTTTTTTTGACATTTTCTCGCTGGAAACCCAATCTTCAGAGGTACTGCAGTTCTTGTTTCAATGTGTCATCGGTGAAAAATACATTCAGAGTAAGTATACAAAACTACTACATCCAACCTAACCTTAAGTCTCACCAAGTGCTGATTTTTCTTTGAGATTTGACATAAAACTTATAATTTACTTACATGAATTTATAATAAAGATCCCATTATATAACAATCATGTATATTTAATGATGAAATACATTACAACTTGGACCATTTCTAAACAAGAATTTACTAGAGGATCCAAACACAGGGCTGAAGAAATGAATGAATGTGTGCTATCTCATAATTGTACGTCATATTTACGCTACGGCAATCATTTGTTCGAGTTGAAATTCCACCGAAAACCTTCCTTTCAGACAGCGGCAAGGTAAGAGCACTGGGCACTCACGACAACACCAAAGTCACCAGCTAAATTGTAGGTTCACATGTTGCAAAAATCCACGAGTGAAAGGTAGGAGTCGCACCTCCCAACACCAATGGAATGTGAGCAGTCATGCTTCTTCCTCAGCATCCTGGGTAGCTATCCTATGTCTAGGAAGTAGGTCCAGATCTACAGGTAATGTTGTAGTGTGTAGCATCACCATATAACTAGTGAATTCCAACACTTATATTTTGTTTCTTCTCCTCTCCCTCCTCTTCATGGCAGGAAATAGCTGTTTAACAGCCTGACCTAACCATATTTACTTCCTGTGGAAGTAGAAAAATAAATACACTATTGATGTGAAATTTGGTAAAAACCTTTTTAATCCTGTTGACCTGAGAAAAAAATACAGGTGACAGACAAGATATAAAAACATTTTGTGGAGTAGACAGATTATAGAATAATATTTGGTCCATAAAAAACAATGAATTATAAATTCTTTAAGTTCAAACTATGTCCCCCATACACATCAGATAACATACTCTTGCAATCACAAAGTTTTCCTATAGTGCTGCTTTACAAGTTTTCATTCCCATTTACTGTAAAAACCCTTTATTTGAACTTTATGCAATTTTATTACAATGAAAAAATTATAGAGGATATACTGTATTTCTATTTTGTTGACTGAGCCAACCAGCTAGTGTGTGGAATACACTAAAATTCCAGTAAAATGTAAACAGTTCATGATTGAGAACTTCAGAAACAAAATAGCAATCATTGAGTAAAATTTTGTGAGTGTAGACACCTGAGGAAGAAGATGGTACAGTACTAAGCACATTGTGACATTACCAAAAGGATAAAGAAGAGAAAATTTGCTAATGAATAGGAAAGTGGTATATCCTGTGGGGGAAAAATATGGAGAGATGAAAGCAACAGGTGATATCTAGGTCACCCCCAAATGATATCCACAAGTAACTGAGGAGTAGCTATCACTGCTTAACCTGGCCTGGGGGGATCAAGGGAAAACACATGGATGCCTGTCACTACCC
Organism: Homarus gammarus; assembly: GCA_958450375.1. NCBI lineage: Eukaryota > Metazoa > Arthropoda > Malacostraca > Decapoda > Nephropidae > Homarus > Homarus gammarus. The sequence goes on from CAUDMG010001680.1 coordinate 1,606,112, forward strand.
CTCCAACCTAAAGCAATCACTCGCTCTCTTATATTTCAGAAGCACCCAGGAGGCAATATAATCCTACTGATCTTGAGTTATCTTTATATTCAAGTATATTTAGAGGGACAAGTCACGCTGCAGCACAGATATCATCCAAGGACCATAAATATCTATCTTAGTTAAACAAGAGAGACTTTAAGGGAATCACTCACCTGCTCTTCTTTTTGCTGTGGTGGCGATCACCGGAGTCTTCTCGAGACCTCTTCTTGTCCGAGTGTTTGCTGGGGCTGGTGTGATGCCGACCCTTATCTTTACTTTTGTTTGGAGACTTGTGAGACGATTTGTGGGAGGACGATTTGTGTGGGGATTTGTGCGAGGTCTTGTGTTTACTGCTGTGAGTGTAGAAGCAAATTCACACATTAGTTTTTGATTACTGTCATCCTGCACAAACTGTACTATAGACTAAACCTTAACACCCTGTACTGTACTGAATACCCTACACTACTTGAGGGAGAAGGATACGCAACAAGGCCTTTCTTACAGTCTTCAGATCTTGTGCTGCAAACAAATGTTACCAATGATCCCTAGTCCCCAAAAATAATGGAGAGCAGAGGAACTACACTACAATAGAATTATAACTCCTACGACTCACCATAATTATTAATCGTCATCCCTTAAGGACACTCCCACCACCACAAATGCACGGTGTTATATGACTTGCTATTACGTCCTCAGCTACCAAGTGACAGTTATCCTACCATGCTAATGTACTGAGGATGAACTCAGGGAGACATTGCATTAGTCTTTATCAGGGAAGTGAAATGGCTCAAATGTCTAGCAGCAATGTGGCTTCATGAGAGAATAATGTGGTCTTTAAGTTTAACTCCTAAATGATGTTACTCTTTATAACTAGAAATCTGGGTTGAGACATGAAAGATTCCCCTATAATGATAATAATAACAAACTCACCTGTCATGCCTAGATTTGTGTTTGGAACTGAAATAAAAAACACCCAAAATTATTACAATATGCTTCAGTCACAACTAATATCTCTCTAATTCTAAAAGTGAATTAATTTAAAAGACTATGAATAAAGTCGTATAATCTAATAACACTGACCTAACACAGGGAGAGTAATGACTTGAGGACACAGGTTATAGTTAGTGCTACCCATAAATATTACCTGTAGCTATAAAATATAAGTTACAACAGTCTGTTTATATTATTCTTTTAGACCAGTTTAATTCTTTTTTTGGTGGATATGTCTCTTGCATCTACTGCAGGATGACTTATTCCAAATTCTTTATTGTAATATTTCACCCTTTAAATACATCCATTCATCCATCAGAAAGACTTTACCAAGATCAGTCAATTTCTTGTTCCCACAAGACATCACGTATAACCCAACACAACCCCCTCCACTCACCCCCTTCAATGACACAGCATAATTGTCTTTTTAAATACAGTATTCTAAATACCATGAATTATTTCAAAGGTAATTAATTAACACTAATGACTTGAATATTTAGATTGTGAACCAAGATCCTTAATCAGCATGTAAAGCAGTTCCTTTGTATGAAATTTAAACCAAATCCAATTTTTTTTATTTACACCAAGTGCTGAAAACCAAGGCGTACTTTTTGACGTAAATCAATATATATATTTTTTTAACTGGAAACTAACGTGCTTATATGGTAAAGATAGTTGATAATATTAATAAGACGTATATAAAGGTGATCTAAAACTTACAAGGCACAGCATAACTGACTCCTTAAATATTATAAATACATTTTAATTATTTCAAAGGTCATTAATTAACACTAAGTTGTAAATAAATTAAAACACTTCAGTTATACAGTAAAAACCATATAAAGAAGTACGGGCAAACAGCACAGCTGCCTTATCAAGTTATTAAAATGTTTGGAGCAATACTTAAACTGAAACAAATGCCGACAATGATACCAACTCTCTCCACCTTTTCTTCCAGTACAGAAATAAACAAGTGGATGACTATGATAATGATAATAATAATAATAATAATAATAATAATGTTGGGGATGACTGGGATTCTGAATGTGGGTCAAGAACCATGTATAGGTCACCTTGGAAACAAAAACTGCAAATAGAAATTAGCCTTTCTGGATATTCTATAAAAATCACCAACATACGACAATACTGCATACGAAGGAAGAAAAGTATTAGACTCTGAAAGATGAGAAAAGTAAATAAAACCTTCAACCACAGGAGTTAAAACACACTGATGAGAAAGCAGACATTAACCTTTTGTTAGACCTGGTTAAGACAACAATCCCCTCTCTCAAGACTTCAGTTAACATTATCTACACTGTACAGTACACTCTTAAATGTTGTGTAAGGTGGAGAACTAATGAAGCTGAAAAGAATTGATAGAGAGAACAGTACACAGATAATATTAAGTAATCTTCAAGGTGTGATGTGGCTTCTCTGTAATAGGTTTGTGCCTGTAGCATTACCCAAATAAAGAATTTGGAAATTATTCAATAAAAAGCACCCTGCAGAGTGAGTAACGAATATAATATTAGAAACTAGATTTACTGCGATAATTTAAAATATAAATTATATCAATAAATGGGTTATCCAATATGAATGAACAAGACTGTCAATCATTTCTACACTACAGTTCAAAGTAGATATGAGAATACCTTTATGATTTCCAATACAAAACCCTACTGTACATTAATTAAAGATTTGTCCTGTGTATCATTGGAAGCTTTAAGTAATACAATTTCGACAGGAGACAAAAAATACGACTTCCTCATTTTTATTATAAATGCCTAAATAATTAATTACCGTAGATTTATAAACTTGCTACAACCTACTGTCAGATTTTTCCGAGCTGCTGAGGATAAAACGGCAGCAGCATTTGAATTAAGAGATCAAACCTTAAACAAAACTTAAGAGTAATGGGATAGTCTAAATTTCCCTAAACTTGTATGATGATAATTACAGACATAACCAAGAGAAAATAATGCTGACTGTCAGGAACAGCAGCAGCATTATCTTCCTGGCGACTGCGTACAGTACAGCGCTGTATGTCTTGAAACTAAAGCTTCTTCATGCTCAAGACACCAATTATTAGACACAAACTATACACCTGAACTTTACTTGTGTACTCAGGATCATGCATTTACTTCCTAAACTACAAAGTTAATACCTTTAAAGCACATAAGCCCAGCATGCAGGTTGTTTTTTTACTTTTTTTATGACTTGATGTAGTGTGGTAAAAGACAATTATTTTCTTCCCTCACCAACACATAACACAGAAAATACATCTCACATGGAATCTGTTAACTGACATGGATAAAATGAAGTGGCATAATAAAACTGGGACATCAAAAACACTGCCAGGGACAAACTCAATTCATACAGTATGTTATTCACTGAATCTTTAGCCATGCTTGTACCTAAATGGTTTTTAATATTGTTCCAACAAAGATTTTGATAAATTAAAAACATCTGTTTGGTAATACTGTATCTGGCATTAACAGAGACATTCAAATTCCCAGCTCACACACATATCCAAGGTGTAATTTAACTTTTATGGTGTTGCCGCATAAACTATTTGAGTGCACACAATCCAAAGATACTCCATATACTGTATATGGTGGTGCCTCAAACGAAAACAAATGGTCATATGTGTTCAAAGATTTACACTTGTAACAGGACAAGTAGTCCTTGTTAAAAGTGATCTCATGTATAAAGGTGGTTGGTTGCATGCACATTTACATGCCTTTGGTCATGCAGCTCCCCAGCATGACCTGTGAGTCATCTAGCACAATGTAAATAAAATTTTGCTGGATAAACTCGATCACTTAATAAATACTCATATTATTTGTAAATTAAATCTCACTCAAAAATTACCTGCAGATAACCACATATTTATGATATATACTTAATCTGACTTTCAATGACTATTGGCCCTTGATGTGGCCAGGTAACGAATATTAAAAATGATATGGTTTGGTTAACACTTTCAAAGAATTAACTTCAAAGCCAATCAAACTCCAAAAATGGAGGAATGACTCTGAAATGCTATTTTCTAGCTAAGCCTGTAGCAAAGCACCGCTGGGAAATACACAAACCATTTTGAGAAGTCTAAGACAATAACCAGCAACCCCAACTGGGAGCTTCACCCCTCCTCTTTTACAACTATAGTATTTCCCTTGTAAACACATTTCATGTGAGCTGTGTGTTACCATCGTGCTTCTAAAGCCATTTTGGATTAGTTTCCAGCTGACTACCCACAACCCCAAAGGACACTTGAGGTGTACTCTTTGTCTAATACAGTTTCATTGAATAAAATTAAATACCTATACCAAACTTATGTCTTTCTGAATGTAGTAAGAGTTTCTTTTGCATGTACAGTTCGTCCCCGAATTACGTACATCTGAATTACGTACAAACGGCCGATACGTACATCGTTTCTGAAGTCTTTAATTGCAAAAATATTGTCTTAAAAGGGCGAGCAATTTTTAAATTTGGCGGGCGAGCCAGCCGCACCGCGCCGCCACTATCACTGACCATGCAGACGACACGCTAGACGCACCAAAACAACAAGTGTGGTCATTGTGCATACAGTACTTCTCCTGTGAATTTCTGCCCTATTTTGTACACTTTACTCTGTGTGCAATGACTGGTGTAAAGCGTAAGAGTGGTGAAGCCAGTGGGAGGAGTAGTGTTCAAAAGCTTACCGTCCTCTGGCGCGCCGGTCCCAGAGAGGACGGCGCTGTACAGGACGTTTGTTTACTCCAGGTCTCGCGCACAGCGATGGTTATTTCGTTCATCTTTTCGTTTTATCCATGGAGTAAATTTAAAAGTAGACTTCGAGAAAACATTCAGTTAAAACACAAGGATATTAAAAGTTTGAGTCAATAGTACAATTTGTAGTATGTTTAATACAACATCTCTACAGAAATGCATAAACATGAAATTAACGCATCGGCGACTTTTGCCGGTCGGAACAACGCATCGGCTACTTTTGCCGGTCGAAACTCACGTCGAGTGAGGTGTGAGTGCAGACCGTCCTGTGGCGCGCCGGTACCTGGTAAGGTTTTGACCCCTGTTGTGGTGTCTCAGTATGATTCAGGAGAAAGCCCTAAGTCTTTTCAACGATCTAAAGAAAGATCACCCTGATGATACTGTGACATTCAATGCTAGCAATGGGTGGTTTAACCGATTCAAGGTGCGAAATAAGCTGCATAATGTTCGAGTGACTGGTGAGGCGGCGAGTGCTGATTGGAAAACAGCACAGGATTTTCCAGATAACATTATAGGGTTGGGGGATTTTCGAGTTAAGTACAACCTTTTGGTCCCCATTATGTACGTAACTTGGGGACTTACTGTACTGTACTGTATACATACACATTAGGTGTGATTGAAGGTAATCAGGTTAGCGAGCCATTATCTTACTGATATCCATAAAACGAGGCATTACACTATATAGTAAAACACAAGCTCAGTAGGCAGTGCTTGAAGAGAACTATTTTCTCAGATAGTCAGCCACAACCTGAATCTGATATGGCAGACTGACTGAAAGCAAAACGATGCAACGTGTTAACTGACTATGTATTGATGTCTGTTACAATTATACCTTTTGTCTCTCAAGGACAAACATTTAAGTGAGAAAGTTACAAAGGAGAGGGATGAGTGATCATCATAAGATCAGCCCCAGCTGTCAGCTGGGGCTATTGTTTACTGTACTAGACCCAGGAACAGCTTGCACATTAACAAGAGCCACCTGGTAAAGGGAATCAAACTAGAAATGAAGAACTGATCCTGAAACCTATTTGATACTGAGAGTGGATTGGGCGGCTTGTGTACAGTGTTGACAAGCTTGTGCGTTGACCTCCAGGTGTGCAGATTACGTCACTTGGGCTACACTCCAAAAAAATTTTAAAATTAATAACCCAAAGATTGGATCTCTCACATTTATACTACAGGCTCAATAAATAATGGGCAGCTTTGAGGAATACACTGTCATCAGTCTACTCTGCCATTCTACACCAAACGCTTTACATCTTAGCTCCTCAACATACCCAAGGAAGAGGATAGGATCCAAGTTGCATGTCCCACTCACTATAAACTGGGATTTCTGGATCAATTCCTCAATAAAAACGAACTCAAATCCTGGTACAGTATTGAGGATAGACCACCAAAGGTTCACAGGTGCCGTACAGGCCAACTATCCAAACAGATTATTCGGGTTATCCTGAGAGGGACACCCTCTAACGTCCAATGGGAATCATGGTTTTCACAACAGAGTAATGTCCAAAAAGTTCTACCTTATGACCCATGGTTAAAAAACAACCACCAAATCTTGATTAATTTGGTTTGCTCATCAAATTAAGCATAAATTGCCTTTACAAGATCAAAGAGATGACAAGAGTGAGACAGTTCGAGGCCCATCACCAGGAGTTTGATTTGTGAGAGCCTTAACGCTCCATCAAGCAACGGAGCTCGGTGGTGTAGGCTGACAGCTTTTGGGCCTTCAGTACTGTACTGTGTGCTGCTTCACCACAGATCTTCTCTATTCATAAAGGTTACAGTTGAAACAGGAGATAGCTGTCCCTTCCTTACTAGTTTTGTAGGATCTCTGCACAACTGAAAGGTTTCTAAGAAGCCTGGGATCAACTTACAAGCATGTTGATGGAGAATATGAGCCACCCAACTCACTGCTTCAGTTATAAGTTGTTTTATTATGAATCTGCAGTTTTCAGTAGTATAAACAAGTAATAAACAAGAGCTCTCTCTGCAGCAGTGACTGAGATTCTCTGAACCTTGCCTCTGAATCACAAACCATAACCAGGGTTTCTTACAGGGTATTGACAGGGAACTGTGACAAATGTATAGAATTAGCTATGTTTTATGAAGCATTCCTTTGTGCAAATACAATGAATGATCATGAGCTAAGCAAATGAACTTAAATGCAACAGCAATTTGGTCTTAAAAAATTAATAAATCTAATCAACATAAGACAGTATTGTAATAATGTTAGCAGCCAGGTGTAACACAGAGATTGTTTGTAAGCGGCTTCTGATAGTTCTCGCGAGAGGAAAAATCTTTTACAACTGGAAGTTTCTTATTCATGAGTGAAGCACATTACTGTATCGTACCCTTGAAAGCCTTATGAAATATTTACACCAGAATATTTGATATTACTCATTATAACAGAAAAGAACCCATTCTCTATCTATTATTGAATTATGTAGGTTAATGATGATATTACTGAAATCAATATGAAATGCCATTTGTGCTAAGAAAGGAGAAATCCATCCAGCTATTATAAAGCTTTGACAAATGGTGATAATGATATATGTAACGAGCCTATGAGGGAACTAGCCCATAAATTGTTTACTTGCTCATGTGTCTGTCCTTGCCGAGTTTGAGAGAGGACTTGCGGTTTAACCTGAAACACAATATAGCGATAAAATTGTAATATACAAAAACCTTAAAGATTAGTAATAATTCTATGGTTTATCACTCACAAAAAAATATTAAGTAAGCCAGACTACACGGCTTTGACTGTTCTAACTGAGTGAATCGCTTATGTACGCTATGTAACTACAGTATTTCCCGCTGGGTGTCACCTCTTTCGGTCGTTGTATTTGTCGCGATAACTGCTGCCGCCGCCACCTCCTCCCTTCTTCTGTTTGGTATACTCATCCTGGAAGTCGTTGGCGTCTTTATCGGCCTCGGCGGCTTCTCTCTCGAGGTCCGACCAATCCTTGCCCGACTCTTCGCTCGTTCCCAAGTCTGCAGTTACATTATACTTAATGAGGCAGCGTTCACAAGACACACACAAATAATTCAGCTAGTCCACGGAACATATCAACTCCCAGGATAGTGTTTAGTCCAACTCAATTAGCCACATCCATAACCTCGACTAATGATTTAATATATAACATCCTTCCCTTACTAACGTTAACAACCCCACGAGTTATATACCTGTAATAAATATATATTCAATCAAAAGGTAAAAATATGAACATGTACACTAATTATTAAGTCTGTAACTCTCTATCAAACTGTACATAATAAACTTCACCACACTATATTTATTCTACTTACTACACACCTCTCCACAAGCCTCTTCTCTCAGTGAACTTCCTACATATCAAGTCCTTCTTTTTAAACTAATACAAAACTTCAGAAACAAACCCCCCAGACTAGTCATTATAAAATTAATTCACCTTCACTATATTCGGAGTCAGAGGCTTCCGAGTCACCCTCAGAATAGTCCTCACTCTCCTCCTCGGACCCGAGCTCTTCGTCGGTTGGGGCGTACGCGCCGTCGTCCTCCGAGTCTTCCTCCTCCTCTTGTTCGTTCTCTGCGTCGGAGTCGGGATCCAGGAAAGACCATCCTCCCTAAAACATTAAGTACATTTCAATTTTTATTTTACTGCCTAATGACCAATCTTGAACCAAGGAGTGAGAAGAATAGGGAAGAAAGGTTCTGAGAAGACTTGCTTATCTACAATCAAAACTTAAGCACAAGAGAGTGAGTGATGGGGAGCTAAATAAATGACTTATGTTCACACAAACTCTCATACCTTGTCCATCTTCAGGTCACCTTATTAAGTGAACATCATTTAAGTTCTCAGTATGAAGGATAATTTACAAAGTCAATTTGGCTTTTGATCCCAGTCATAAGTCAGGGACCCTAGGCTTGGGGTTACATCCATAAGACTACCCGATGACAGAATATAGTCATGAGATCCTGACCCGAGTTATAACAATATTTTATAACACTAAGTCTTCCGGAATTTTGAAAACAATTATAATTTTCAATACAAACAGTGAATTTTTTCTAACCGTACCTGTTCAAAGAAGCCATCAGGGTCATCGATAATTGTTTTCATGACCTTGGCCCAGTTGAGAGATTGCACGCCTTCAGAGTACCGGATGTCACAAGAGCTGACAAAAAAGATCACAACAGTCACTCACACACACATAAATATATCACATATTATGTTCCTATTTTGTTTTATTGAGAGATTCATCTACAGTTCAAAAATATTAATCTATTCTACATTTAATTGTATCTCATATCAGTGATAATACTTACAGTACCCACAATGTCTCCCTCTCAAATATTCTTTATAAGCAATACTGTTAAGTCATAATGTTGGTTTTATATACAGTACAGTCCTGATAAGAATAGCACAGTACATTACTTCCAACAATAATCTCTGATCTACCAGTTGGGTTAGTGAAACGTAAACACCAGTCTAATTTACACAAGTGGGGCCGGGCCAACTTTAGGGGTTAGAAGGAACACTTACTTTAGCCACTCCTTCACATGGTCAAGCATCTGCATTGGGATGGCATTAATCATTGAGGTTTTTTTGGAGTAATCTTTGAAGACAAACACCATGTCAAAGTTCTTCAGGTGGAACTGTACTCGCTCAAAGTGAACCAACTCGACTTCATCCAGCACGATGACAAATGGAGGCCACTCCGTCAAGTTTACAACACAGCCTAATATGAAGAAAACCACAAGAGTTTCATATTTGGCAACAATGGTTCAATTCAAGTACCACACTGCTAATTAGTGAACTATTCATTCCAAAATACTGATAACAAACAATAGGTTACTTATTTTTTCAGCAAAACCCTGTACATGGCTACCATACCTGAGGTGGGCTGCAGAAGTACTGTAGAGCGGAAGGGAGCACCAGGGAATCCAAGTTCACGGAATGGAGTGTCGAATTCTATTTGATGTTTTGTCATAGTTTCAACCTGAGAAAAGATGAACATTTAGTCGTCACAATTACCAGTGTCATAGTCCATCTCTTTAACACACACAAGTCACTAACACCCATATGCTCACTCTCTTACTATGTGAGGGTGCATACCTTCTCTGTAAAGCTCTTGAACGCAGAGGTCAGTTTGTGGCGCAACTCTCGCTCAGCCTGCTCAGCCGACAGATCATCACGGTCGTGCATGTGTTGGTGTTTACCCAGATCTGTGGTTATTTCACCCACTTCTGTGTAAAACTGTACATCAACGTGTTTCTTCTTGCCAAACATTATTGCATGCTAGAGGGAGAGACAAAGGATGATTTATTAGTGACAAGAGAGTTCCGTAAGTGTCCACAGTATGAATCCCTTCACTTGCAGACACAGGAATATCTAAAGGCCTTATAAATTGTATATAAACATGCAAACTGTACATACACATTCTTAGAAAAACAGTTGGGATGGTGACATGATATTTATACAGTAATGGATAAAGTAGCCAGTGTGTTATTAAGTTCAACTTCCGAGTCTCTGCGTGGTCAAATATTAACACAAGTGAACACCATGAGGCATGAGTAATTATTTTTTTAGTTCCCTCATACTAGCGAAGTCCAAATTAGTCCGTGGGAAGTGAGATCATAGGAGAGGTGCGAGTTCCTGATAACCACCAATTTTTTTATGAATGTATTTGCATGTGTGCTGTGACCTATACAATATACTTGGGGTAGAACTGTGTAAGGCAGTGGCAGTATCACACAACTCTACATCAAGTACTACAGTAGAGCCCTGTTATAATGCTCAGTATGGCAGCCACACACCATGGTAACTAACCCAGTGTAAGTAAGTTTTATCAACAGATCGAAATTCAAACTCTCTCCTGTATTCAGAAATAACAAATATTATGCAACAACTTCTGTACATGAGTGTGTAAACATATATATACTGTATAAGAAATGAGAGCTCAACAAACAGTCCATCATCCCAGGTTCCACTGCGAGCTAATGCAAACCAGTAGTCCCATCAGGCCCCTCCTCCCTTGGCTACCCAGGCCCCAAATGCAACAGTGTCTAACTGAAAATGTATCAAGACATAGAGATCATGTTATAATTACTGTTATCTTAAATTGTAAAGATTAAATTTCAAAGATAAAAAATTACACCCATTTGTCATCCAGACATTAATAGCCAAGTCACCATGGTTCTAGACCTTACTGTAATGTGTACAGTACTGCAGCCCATCTCCAATACTTTAATCATAACAGCACCACTCTAGTGTAAGTGACCAATGAAGATGTGAGCATCATGGCTAGCCGAAAACTTCAGGTCACATATCTAATAACTACACACCACCTTCCCCCCCACAAGGAGTAACCTACCCGGAGATGAAAATGAAGCAGGATAATCATTTCTCCCTCGCATGGTTGGAAGAAGGCGTTCTTGATGTTGTTGTAGAGAATGTCCACCTTATCACCCCGGACACTTGTATACCTGACGGAGGGAGGAATACAACAGTTAGCTACTCTATTTAATTATTTATTTAGAGAGAGAGAAAGAGAATGAGAGATAATTATATAAATTTAATAGAGACAATGGGTAATTAAGACAGCACTGTGGAAACAACAGCCAGATGAAATAATTACTAAATTCCCTCACTAGATTACTTCCAATTTATGAGAAGGTAATATAAATGTTTTTTTTTTCAACAACAGCACAGATTAATATACCACAACCCACACAAGTCTATCAAGTGCATGGCTTTAGAAAATATATACAGAAGCAATATTTGGCCTACAGACTTAATAATAAAATTAGTAAAACCTCGGCCAACTACACCTAACATTCTGGGACTCTACCACAATGTTTTTCCTGTTCCACATAATCTCCATCGAGTAGAAGTCATCCTCCATTAAACACATCTCGGGGTTGGTCTCCGGCACTCACCTGAAGCCGTTAGTGTGAGCTTCCAGCGTCCCGTTTATTCTCTTTTGTACGATGTTCGGCCGGATATAAAGGTCCTTTAACTTAGGATTGGATTTGTTGTTGGATACGATGAGTGTGTCTTGCTTAACGAGATCTTCCTTCTCCTTCTCCTCAGCTTCTCGTGTCTTGAACTTCTTCTGCACCTCCTTGATGAGTCGGAACGCAGTGTTGAGGTTAGAGGATGGCGCCGAGAGTTCTCCCGGCTCCTTGGTGTTAGTGCTGCGATACGTACTGAAAGACCAAACAAAGTAAACTTATATTATCTAGGACTTCAATATCGCTTCAATTATTTTTCGTTGAGGGCAAATACAAGCAGCTTCATCTGGTAACAAATCTATTTGTGCAACTTTTAATTCCACTAAAAATTCTCACATACTTGTCACAGCTATTCACTTGATGGTTCCCTCTAGTACTAACCTTATCATACAAGTCAAAAAAGTCTTCAGGTTGTATAAAAAATATATAATCACTGTACCAAAGAAACGAAGACGACAATATGTGAAAAAATTTAAGGTTTTTCTCAAATACTTACACCTCTTTTAGGAACACGGCGTCTGGGTTGGGGAAAATGCCATCACTTTTCCCGATGCTGGAGCCCGGGTGGAAGAAGTTGATACGTAGATAGGTGTAGTCTCCCTCCACACTCTGGGAGATGTTCTTGATCATAGAGATATGGAATGGTACTGGCATGCCATAGATGGGCAATATCACCGTCTCGTACTTGCGGTCTGAAACAAAACGTAATGTCTGGACCATGAATTGAAAATTAAAAGAGGTATGTGTTATAAAAACCCCATAATATATGTACTGTACACTTCACTAACTGACACACACCCCAAAGGACTTACCAACATATATCTTGAGCTCTGCAATTTCAGGTTCCCGCGGAATGAGGTTCGACGACCGATACGACACGGTAGATTTACGCACTTTCTGGTCCTCCTTCTTTCCCTTGAGTAGTGCCAGACGCTCCTTGGCTGCTTCATTCATCGCCACCGCCAGTTCTTTTTGGTGCTCCTTACGCTTCTCCTCTGTCGACTGTTCTGACTACAAGAATAATACCCCGTTAGTTGGATTATTCCATGCACAAGTCCACGGCCGTAAGAACAACATCATTTAACTCCGCAAAACTGTTCGTTATACTTTATTCTTAATTTCTTTTTAATTCTTACCTTTCCTAAGATCCAACACATTATATCAAACCATAATTATGACCCCAAGAACAAACGAGCCATGACTTACATATAATGATGAGTTTAAATAGAAAATAATAATAAAAAACCTTCTAAATATGTAAAAGCAATTCGTTATACAAGATACCAGTCTGTCACCCCCAAATTCTGCTGACAGACGGTGCTAGCTGTTCCAAAATGTTCCACCTGGCCATACCAAAATGTCCTACCTGGCCATACCAAAATGTCCTACCTGGCCAACCTGCATCCCCTACCCCTCTTGACAGTCATATCCAATTGTAAATGTACAGGAGATGTACAGCACACATCACGAAACATTACCCGACTACACAACGTAAATATTAAAAATTTAAAGCTACAGTCAATTGCTGTTAATAAATCTAATAAGTAAATAAAGAAAATATAATGTTTAGTTATTGTCCCATAATTTAGTTTTAAATGTGTAGGTGCTGTACACTACATCAAGCACCGCGGCCAGTGACAATAATGAGTTGTGTGAATACCGACCCCTGTGAACCACCTTCTACCTCTCCATATTGGCCTTCTGTGTACTGTACCAAGACGAGAGAGAAATTACCATCGTTGACTATACTACAGAGATCAGTTTAAGTGTATTTTTGTAAGGTATAGCTATGATTTCTGCTGTCAAAGTATATAAGACAAAATAACATGTTTCTCCCCAATGCTGAGAAAGTAAGTCAAAGAATGAGATCAAGATTTTTTTTTCCTAGCCGAGAACACAAACGGACAATTAGCCCGTGAAACAAAAGCTGAGTGTAAGGGCTCCACTAGGATGCAGCACGCAGGTGGGTTTGATTCTGTGTTTTGTCAGTTGTGCCGTGTATTATGGTCCAGTTCCGCTCCTGTTTGTGGCTTTCTCAACTCCTTCAGTATGGGGCTAATAACAGATGATTTTATTCAGCTCAAGCAGGGAGCCCAGACATAAGGGGTTAGTAGACTATCTCCACTAGCCTATTTTAATATGTTCTTTGACCACCACCAGATAATTTTATTCAGCTGAGTGGACACAAAACATAAGGGGTTATTATGAGGGGTGATCCAGTTATAGTCTCTGGTGGTGGTAGTGATAATGTGCTGGAGCTTAAAACTCTTGACAAGTGTGTGTGTGTGTGTGTGAGTTGTAGACAATAGGTGACACTGCCTCAGGTGGTAGGTACTGGTCAGCCATGTGTGTGTAAGTGTTTATCATGTCAACATAAATCAATCACTCATAGCTCAAGGAGACTATTAATGTCAAATTAGATATACAGCATCATTTTAATCCTTCTCACCCGTGTACAGTCACCCAAAAAACTATCTCTACTTGGAGGGGATCGATGAATTCCAGAATGAACACTGCCACTCCTCTTGTCTCGGTAGGGTTGCCAACATCCTTCTTCTGCTGTGTCACATTTTCTCAACACAATTTTGCAGAGATAGTGTTTTGAGTGATAGTACATGACCAAGTAATCATATTGTATAGTGAAGGTTCTAAATTTCATCCAGTGGCATAAAAAGACACAATACACTAAGGAAAAGTATTAGAGAGGGCACATATGTTTGTTGGAATGTTAACCATAGAATCGTATAGTTTATGAACCCAACACCATCCCTGTTTACCCTCATGAAGATCTCCCAAGCTTTAGTCTGATAGAGGTACAGCACAATGTGTATGAGGAGTAAAAAAAATCATGCAAAAATCCTAAATTTAAAGAGATATAGATAAGACATATAGACAGACCAAAGCAGGTTTATATATATATATATATATATATATATATATATATATATATATATATATATATATATATATCCAAAAACTTAAGCACAATATGACACAAGAGAGCAAGATATGGCATCTATTGTTAAGACTGACCAGAATTCACTGAGATATGATATACACTAACACCAAATTTCATTCACCTCAGGGCAGGGGGGGAGGGGAGCACTGTTCACATGGGGTCAATTGTAACGTATTAAGAAGTCAGTCTCTTGCTCGCACCATATGAGAAACTCCGAGCAAGAACAACACAACACAAGTGACATAGCAGCTTGAGGTGTGTTTAATACAGTATACCATTACACTTGTTTTAACTGTTTTATGGCTTTTTTTTTAGTTTTGTCACCAGGAAAAGATGCCAATAACCCACGACCATCATCTCCACCAGCTAGAAGACCCTCACATGTTAAAAGCCATGATCAATAAATTTATTTTTCCACAAGCATCCTCCTCCCTTCCTTGAATCCCGAGACCCTTAAATCCCCACGCTGGGCGACACTTACCACTTATACGGGTTTTTCCCAGTTAACGCACATTTGCACAACACAATTCCATTTTTACATTACGATATAGTATTCACCTATTAGGGAACATCCTTCACAAAACACGATACAATTTCAGTTTAATAGTGACAACAATGTGCACTGGTAAGCCTGAGCGGTAATCGGTTTATGCTGTTCTCGTTCACCGAGCGCGCGGCCAAGAGAAAGATGACTTGCATTTCACGTGGAATTGTTGCACCATTTTTTATTAAAGATTCTATTAATTTTTTCTAAAGTAAAAATTTTCTCCAAAATAATGAGCAATATAACAAGACAGTGTTCTAAGCTGCAGCATTGTAAAGTTTGTGTGGATTTTCAAATACAAATGAACTATTCATAGGTTGTACTATTGTAATGTACCACACATACTGTCCACCTACCAGTCCCCACCAACCTGTGAAGTGCAGTACCTAGAGATGGCATCACATACATTTACAAGTTCCTCGAGGTTCAACTTTTAGAAAGTTGAGGGAATGGCAAGTCAAATTATTGTTCTGGAGTACATCAAGGATAATTGTTCTGACTGAACGTCATACAGTTCTGAAAATCCACTTAAGGTAGTCAATTTATAGCACCTTATCAAGGCCTGGAATATACAAGGACTCCATCCCTTTCACAGGTTTTTCCTAACAAACAAAAGTTATGGTAAGAAAGTGATGTAATTACTGGAAGTCAGGATAAGAGAATAAGAGTCAAGCAGGGAAATAAAAAGGTTACTTGACCCAGGTCCAAGTACAGTACTGAACGAAACCTGTTATATGTACACATTTTGTACCACAGGGCAGGGACAAGGGAGGTCTGTTACACGAGCTGGTTTTATTAACTGTGGATGAATAATGAGATATATAAACTACTTAACCTCTTCACTATGAGGATGCCACCTTTAATATTTCATGTGGCTAACACCAAACGATTTTATTCAGCATTAGAGAGGACTCTGTATACAAGGCATTAAGAGTCACACCATCTTGGTACAACAGCTTTATCCATCTATTAACTATATTTGTTACAAGTGGTGTGAAATTCAGTTAAAAACACTGGCAGGGGAATACAAAGCAAAAATAAAACATTCAGATAACACCTAACTTAAAATACCAGTACAGGGCACAGTACATGTTACAAAATAATAGAATTCTAAATAGGATGTCTTGAGTTCATCTTTAAATGTCAACCTATTAAGTACAACCCAAACAAAATGAATTTCAACAACCCAATTTTTCCCGATAAATACTGTACAAGTTACCCAATAACGGACTGTTCCACCATTGGTAAGTAACCCTAAAAGTCTTCTCTTATAGCTCGGATACAAGAAAGAACTCGCGTACAAAGGTGGACGACATTCACAACAGCTCTGAAACTTCATGTACTGTCAACCACACCATCTAATATTCTACCTTCTCCCAAACCATACTCAAGAAAACTCGTTGAATTAACTTTCCACATCACATTTATATCATAAGACTTTACTCATCCACTGCCTGCCTCTCCTCGTACAGTACACCAAGTCAGGCCAGTCAGGGTGATGTTCTGTGGTCTGAGCCAAAATTAAACTAAAATATCTACATCACTGCACTTTTATGAGTCTGGTCAGCCGGAAAAGAATATTCATGAGAAGTTTTAATGTTACTAGTCTACTTCATGCAGACAAGAGTTAAGACAAGTATATATACTCACTGTTTGATGCTACACCCACATGTAACAAAAGGAAATAGTATTCATTATGTAAAAAAGAGGGACACTACCATTATTTCACATTAAGGTCAAGTTCAACTACAGTACAGTATTTATTAACATTTTCCATATTTTAGAAAGTTCTGGAAAAGTTTCAGAAAATGATGTTTACAATAAATGTCATAAGTGAGAAATGAAGGACCGACTGATCCTGATATCCCATTATATAACTGAGCCTGGAAGTGGTGACTCATGTTCATATAGTTACAGTATAGTATTATCAAACTGAGTCATTAAACTTAAGACTGGTAAGACTCATCAACATATATAAAGGCAAAAATCACCCTTCACTGCAGTCATAACTAATCCAAGAGGTAAGAAGGTTAGGGTGAGTTTAGTTTCTGGGAGGGAGATGTGAACAAGCCGAGGAGTTACTGCTCGTGACTGCAACTGAAGACAAATTTGGAAATTTACTTTTGTGAACTTGTGGAGACATATTGTACTAGTGTGATGGTTATACTCACTGCCTTCAACTTGTACTGGTGATGGGAAGGTCAAGCGCTCCTCAGCTTTAAACTCACCACCTTAGTAATACATGACTCACCTCACCCACACACACTAGGTTATACGCAGTCCAAACCGTAGATACACATATAACACTTTTGTATAATGTGCATCACAGTCATAACTGTACAGATGGCTGCACTGATACCTGGTACAGTGACTGGCATATTTTGTGAGATGTGGCAACTATGTGGAATGTCTATCTACTATCCTTAGTCTGTGAGGTTCCATAAGGCCATGCCGGGAGTTTTAATACCATGTAAACAAACACAGAGTTGTCACATCTCACAAATGTACAAGCCACTGTACCAAGTAGAAGTGCAGGCGACTGTACATGTGCTTGCATGCATAGCATACCAAACACACACCAAAAAAAATGATCCCAAACACACAGACCAAACCCTAAAGCACCACCACATGTACAACTGTTTCCCCAAGACTGGTGAAGGCAAATACAATACTGTAGCTACTACAAATTTCAATGAAAATTTTGTATAATGTGAACGTTACTGGGCATGTTCTACAGCATCCCCACTCTGTACTTCACTCACAGTTGCTTTTATGGTAATTTTCTTCTTGTAAAGATAATAAATGAAATGCTAAAAATCAGAGAGGCCAAGTAATAAATACCTCACCTAAAGGAAACCGATTTTATTATCCCTAAATATCGGTAAATATGTTTTTAAACACATTTATTTAGAGTAGGTTGGAGCTACCATAGGAACCAACATCCCCTGAACAAACTCAAATTGTCTATTCCAGCAAATGAATGTCATCACCAGCAACAACACCAAATTATTGTGGTGATGAAAAGCAAGTCCCTACACCTCACAATACAGATACAGTACTGTACTACATTTAAACCAATCTTATTTCAACCCCGATAATTTTACTGAGCTCAGAGAGGATTCCATACACAAGGGGTTAACAGTTCTGTAACATAACGACACACCCATGAGATATACAACATGCTCAGATTATTTCACAGTAGTTATGTTCTGTACAAAACCATCCCTCCAACAAATTCTACACAGAGGCACTGATGTTGACTCTAACAACAGCTCAAGCCAACTACTGCACTGTACTAACCCTCAACAACCACAACAAAGAGTTTTATCATGCTATTGATAAGTGTTAACTAAATGATTTTATATATATAATTTTCCAAAGACTTGCCATAACACAGTTTCTTAATGTCTGAGCATCTAATTCATACCAAACTACACAGCACATTTTCAGTCTCTATATCCCCATTTTTTCAGGAATTCATTCACCCACATTATATCTACAGTACTGCTAAGATAAATTAATAATCATTTAGTGTTTTCTTCATTTTGCAGGAAGTTCTCAAGGAAATAATTAACCTTGCTAATGGAGGACACCTGTCTAGTAGTCATAAAGCTACAGTACAAGGATCACCCATAGGACAGTTCTACTAGATTCTATACATTGTGTGAAACACCTAATGAGCATGATGGACACATTACCTTAAAAACAGCAACCAATTCATCTCTTACTATCTTAATCACTATCACTTAAGCCAGCATGGTTGCCAAACACTGAAACAAGGTGATTCATTCAAACTAGACAATCACAAGTGATCGCGGGCACGTTCGTGCCCTTGTGAGAGTTTGAACGCTCGTGACAGCGAATGAGGGTGTGCCAAGTCTGTAGACTTGCATGGTTAATTAGGGTGCGCCAAGTCCGCAGACGTGCATCGTTTTCCATCGTAAATAAAATAGTTAATTAATGCCTTCCTAAAGAAACCATCTACATGTGACCAGGTTTGTTCCACTCCACGAATTTTTTGCGATTTTTACACCAAGTTTGATGAAAAACGATTGTGCCGTTTCGGCTGCCCAGAACAGATACACAAACAGACACACGCCTAGTCCTATAGTATATTAGATACGGCCAAACTTTAACACTGTTTAAAGGAGCAGTAGCTCATGACAACCTCCAGACACATATACAACCTTGGTACAGTTTGTCTCAAGATTCTTCCTTAGAATAATTATCTTGCAATAATTGTTTAAAGAAGGTACACAACTTAGCAGCAGCTGGCACCATCACTCGAGAGTAAACCATCTGTATTATACACAATAGGTGTAAACAAAACAGAAACTATTGAACTGAAAAACAAAATAAAATTATCAGAAGCAAAAATGTTATACTGCAATTCACATGGGTAAAAAAGTTATACCACAACAACCCATGAAACCATAAACAACTTATAACCCACAACTGGCCCTTCCTACCTCACATTAACTTTTAGAGATCAACAATAAAAAAGTTACACTAACACAAAGAAACCAATATTTTTATTCTCGGGTCCGTGTGACTCTGACCTTTGCCCTTCTAAAGTTAATTGGGTTCACTGAACTAAAACAGATACTGAACTGTATCCCATAATAAAAATACTGTAGACATTTCAATTATTGTTTTTACTCAAGTAATGTTTATCAAAATAAAACCTACAAAATAAGGATCAAGCAACTCCATCTTTACACAGCTTCAGTTTTACAATTACCTGGGCTTAGTTTAGTGGTGCAGTGGCCGAGTGGATAAAGCACTCGCCTCCTGACCCAAGAGTTGCCGGTTTGAGCACCGTGGCCCACCACTGAGGGAGGTGCCCCCAGTTGACTCGGCAGCAGAAGGGGCACCTAACTTTACAGGCGAGGAAGTGAAATGCAGCGGCGGCTTAACTCTCCTTCTTTACTGAAGGCTTAGTCTCCAGCGCTGTACCTACACTGACCCTGGGGTATCAGGCCTACGGGACCCACCTTCATTTTTAGTTTAGGGAGAGAGAATCTACAATAATTGCCAATTATGATAAAAATAAATGTTTAACTTCCTGCACTTATGATAACTCGTGAAACACTGACAACTGAGAGTCCGGATAACTCACCCGAAGCTTGGAGTCGAGGATGGCAGTACGCTTCCCTCTACCCAGGAGCTCTGACGTATCTTCCTTAGTGTCTTCTTCTTCGTCATCATCACCATCATCATCATCCTGTAAGTTGGATAAAATCATTTACTCCAAAGCTAAACATCCTTTGAAGATGTGAATTACACGAAAGCGCTGGGGAACTTCGTGTTTTCTTCTTTCCTTGTGGTTATCAGCATATACCTAGATCACGCGCACCTACAGTGATTTACTTGCATATATATATATATATATATATATATATATATATATATATATATATATATATATATATATATATATATATATATATATATTTTATGAAAATCCACAATGAAAACGTGGATAAGATAAATCTTGATAAAATCACACGGGAAAATGGAAACAACGGAGTACCTTAGCTTTCGTCTTTATTCAAGACTAGTCACGTCACCACCCTTCTCTTAAGCTCCTCTACGTGTGTGTTGGTGTGGAGATTAGTGGATGTCATCATTTTGACCTGACCTCATGTTTTTAGGTCACCCTGTATATTTAAGCCTCTCTCTGTCCATGTAATCCAGTTGCCTCTGAAGATGTCTTGAATAAAGACGAAAGCTAAGGTACTCCGTTGTTTCCATTTTCCCGTGTGATTTTATCAAGATATATATATATATATATATATATATATATATATATATATATATATATATATATATATATATATATATATATATATATATATATATATATATAAAACTTCAAATGGGTAAAGGAAGCATCTCAGTTGCTTGGCACTAGAAGGCAAAATGGAATAGACTGGATAAAAAGAATAAAGTAAAACGGACGATGAAAAGATTATCAATTGGTCAAAGTTACAGAAACAAAATCCCTATACACAGAGACCATATAAATTCATGATACTAAATGAAAAACATAGCTTCTAGGACAGGCTACATAAGTAACACCAGGCACCACCTTGCTCTGTTGGCTTCCTTACCTTCAGGAAGACACCGACATTCTTTAGTTTCTTTTTGCTGGACGCCGTCAAGATCGTGGCGGGCTGATCCTGAAGGAAATAAAGGAACACGTCTTTCAGTTTCCAGTAAGTTGACTATTTCTTGATAGTTTTCTCCTACGAAACATCAGGTTTACCAACTAGTTTCCCTCTCACACATGTACACTGTCCTACAACTGTCCTCTTTGTCAGCCACCCGCCCTTCTCTTGCTCACTTCACTCAAATACAAATATTATCTTTCTCTAGATACTTTATCACCACCAACACCTCTGAAAAACCACAGGTGGTGAGTAATTAGCATTAGAAAAGTAATCAAAACCTTTGAGATGTCATTTGGACAAGTAATTATTTATTTAAAATGTCACTTTCTTTCCCATTTACTCTTACTGTGACCTGTACTCTGACAGACACAATAAACAAGTCTCCTCAGTACTGTTGTCAGGTTATAAAAATTAATATTTATGAAAACTGGGAAAATATTGCAGTCGTATAACTCACCTCATTTACAACTACTGTGTCGCCGATGAAGAGAGCGTACTTCTTGCTTCCCTCGTCACTGGCAGTATTATTTTTAAGGTCAGAGAACCCAAGATTTGCATTGAACACTTGTCCTTTCTTCGCAGTAATTGTCGTCTTTGGGCCAATGAGAAGGGCAGACTCGCGGAACTCGATACCAGTACCAAATCTAAATAAAAATACAGTATATAGATATTATTCAAATAGACATGCTTGTTTACGCTCTTATGTACGGAGATTTCTTACAGCTAATTTCTTGCTAACCCATATGATACCATTAGCAATTGATGGTAAAACTATTTAGACTACAGAATGGAGAAATAAACAAGATTACCAATTGCGGGTCATCCTCGCAGCAAGGTTGCAAACGTAACACTAAAATCTTAGGTGACCGGCATACATACTGATCTTTTACCGAGAGGAAATTACAAGAAGCCCAGTAAACCTTAATCTCCAAGACACAAAACATTATCCAAAATTTCAATGTCTCCCCAAAATCTTCTCATAGTTTAAAGGAACAGTCTGCAAGGTGCTCACCCAACAGCCTTAGTTAGCCTATCCACCAGATCAGGTTTCTTGCTCTTGGCGTGCTTATAGACTTCTTCGTACACATCACACAGTTTGACACCAGCCTGGAACACGAGGGAGGAGGAGTTAGATCTTGAGACGTGACATTCATCATTACACACGTACACACACACACCAATCTTCTCCCCATGACATAGAAATTATATGAAAGAATACATAAATTAAATCTCATACATAAAAAAAAAAAAAAGAAAAGAGAATTAATATTACACAACAAAGTCATCTATTACGGTTCCAGTACATTGAGAAAAGTGAAATCGTGTTTAAATTTGTCTTATCCATTATGTATTCCACAGAATTTACGGAAGATCCTCTATGAACGTAAGCAGGAAAGAAACCACTTACCTTGAGGGTAGTGATGAGCTTATCAAAGAGTTCTAAAAGCAGCTCATACTCCTTCTGCATCTTCTCCGGCGGGTTGACCATAAACGTTCGACAAATATTGGAGCAATAGTTCTTGTAGCGTACACCCATGCAGCACACAATGGCACCAAAATGCATGGGACTCTTATCACTGCAACAAGAAAGTACAAGTTGATTATGATGCTTGTAGGAGAGGACTGAAGAATAGGGTGTGTGTGACTGAAGGTACGAGGTGTGTGACTGAAGAAATAGGGTGTGTGACTGAAGAAATAGGGTGTGTGACTGAAGAAATAGGATGTGTGTGTGAGACTGAAGGAATATGGTGTGACTAAAGGAACAGCGTGTGTCAATGATAAAGATACACCTATAAACTAGGTGTGTTGATGAACTCCACAGATAATTAGGGTACAGGATATTCTTTACAAATAGTAAATTTCTTTAATTTTATCCCAGAGGAAGAAGTCAGTGCTACTATAGCGTGTGTGGTCTACTAACACATCTTTAGTCTAACCTAACCTAAACTGACAATGACCTAATTTAACCTAACGAAACCTAACCCAACTTTACCTGACCTAACCTAAATATCTTGTAGACCGCACGTTATAGTAGCAAAGAGAAATTATGGTAATTTGGTCACTCATAAATATTAAACGTTAAGTACAGTAACTACAAGACGAGATCCATTCATACCTGGACACACTGAACTTGAGAGCATAGTTGCCTCCTGACTGGATAATTGGCGGATAACACGGCTCTATCTGCTGCGTGTCATAATTGCCCACGTACTTCTTGTCTGACATGGCTTGTTCTACACCCTCTGCAAGTTTGGCGTGTTTTACCTGCAACAATCCAGGATACATTAAACTTAGTTATTTACCTCCTCATTCAACCATCCACTAAGACAAATCCCATTTTTTATAATGTGGAAAAAAAGAAATTAAATTAAATCAATTAAAAAACACTGTATTGCCTAGAGTATCACACCTGTAGAAAAAAAAAGACTATCGTTCACTTGCCTTCTTATCTCTGTCAATAATATCCATGATCTGTTCCTTGAGGTACTTTGAAAACACATCCACCGTTGCATTGCAGGCTTTCTTAATGGTGATGATCTCGGATTCCTCCTTTGCCGACATCACAATGGCCATGTGTGAGCTCATATCAAACTGTAAATAGGAGAGGTCATTATGTAACAAATAAGAGTACTGTACAGGTCCGCCTCCCCTCCCTAAACTTGTCAAGATACACCCATAAAACTTTCTCTCTCTCTTATGTAAATGTTAAATCAACAAAACAAAGTCAATGTCGCACCTGTTCAAAGTTCCCTTCCTTCACGGCTTTTCTCCAGGCATCAATGAGGTCTGACGTAAACTTGTCCTTTGCATACACACCGATCTTTGACCCATTCTTGCTACCCTTGATGGCCTCAATAAGCTTGCTGATGTTGGCCTTGTCTTTGTCATTCTGGAAAGGAAAATACAAAAAATCAAACATGCAGAAAATATAACAATGGTTTGATATTTTAAGCCACTTACTAACTGAAATAATAGACATCCAGTATTATCTTATCAGTAATAATGTATAGCTTTGCCTGTATGATCATTTTCCCGACAATATTATGGCATAGACACAATAACCTAACTGATCGACCAGCAAGAGTTATGGCGACTTACTTTATCTCTGACCAGTAACTTAACTGGTGGTACGATGCTGTTCTCATCCTTATTCTTCTCCAAACCTTCAAGAATTTGAATCTGAAACAAAAACAGTAATAAGCATAACCGAGAGAATTATTAAATCTTCGACAAAAACTCCCGAGCATTAACACAACAAATAAACAACTGACTACAGTTGGTTAGGTTAGGTTTGGTAGTGGTTTAACTTCATATCCGAGTGTAGGCAGGAAGAAGGAGAGCTAATGAGTGGTGTTAATTCATTATTCAAGTTTGTGTACGAAGCTCCACATATGACAAAATTGAGAGCAGTGCAAGTTAACATATAAACAGTAGTACAGTTCTAGAATAGTTGTTTTCACAGAGTTCTTACCTTTTTCTTGCTGGCTAGAAAGTACACAGCTTTTTCACAACAAACCATGATAGTGTCTGTCAGCTCATAACCAAAGAGCCAAGTCTGTGTAGCAGTTGATTTTGAATATATAACTTCCTGGTCAGCTCCCACATGTGAGACCAGAGAATCAACTTTGCCAATGCCATCTTCCTTGTTGCCTTCTGCCTTCTGTTGAACAAAAAGAAACAGATACGTTAGTTCATTATTAATATGTACAGTATTATGAATGTGTGTCCCATAGGAATAAAATGTCATAGAGGCAGCACACACATTAATAAACTAAAAGAATGCATTCACTTCCATGCCCGGAGAGTTGGGAACCCATTCACAGCCGGGCCAACTTAGGATGTCTCGGGTACAATGCGGCAACTCTTTAAATTTAATCAAGTGCTACATCCACAGGGAGCAAGTGGTGTTACCCATCCAAATGTATGATCGCCTTTTGATTTATATTATGATAATGTACTAAATAGCTAACCAAACTAATATTGGACATTTTGGTATTCAAGAACTGTACAGCATTTCGAAAGAACTGTATAAGGACAAACACCAGCTTCATTACTTACAAACACAATTTAGTAATACAGGTTGACAACCTTTATCCGAAATTCCGAAAACCGAAAAGCTCTGAAAACCGAGTTTTTTTTGTGAGGCATTTTTTTTTTTAGCGGGGATTAGCCCACTCGGTTATAGATCACTGACTCACATCGGGGACTGGGGGGGCAAAAATGTAATAGTAATAATAATTATCATTATTCATAGTAAATAAAAATTCTTAATAAAAATACACCAAAATAAAATAATAATGATAACAATAACAACAACAATAATAACAATAATAATAATAATAATAATAATAATAACAATAAAATATAATAATAAAATTAATAATAATAATAACAATAATACTGTAATAATAAAACAATAATAATAATAAAGAAATACGTACAAGAATGAAAAAAGATCAAAAGTGAGAAACACGACCTAGACCTATGAATTATTATTATTATTATTATTATAATTTTTATTATATTTTCGCCCCCCAGGCCCCGATGTGGGTCAGTGATCTATGCCCGGGTGGGCTAATAATAATAAAAATAATAAAAAAAAAACCTAACCATTCCAAAAACCGAAAAATTCCGAAATCCGAAATGCCTCTGGCCCCAAGGATTTCGGATAAGGGATTGTCAACCTGTATAAGATCTTATTAATAAATTCACAAAATAAAAATGTATAGTTTAGCAGTACAATACTGTTATATATTACTCATCACTTGGCAAGATCATTTAGTAATACTTGACGAGAGTGGTCCACCATAGTCGTAACCTAATTAGATTTATCCAGTGAAGACATAAGGTTTTATCTTGAGAAATGTACAAACTATGCAGAAGGAATTTAATTTTTGTGTGAATTTTTTTTTTTTAAGTGTGATATGGGCGGAGGACGAAGACAAACCCGACCCTGCTATAGGCACCATATTTAGACTATAGGAATGGTTCTTTATTGCAGAGGAATGTTATTACCTTTTAAAAGACCAAAAAATAGAATTAGCTGCAGTAAGTTGGTCAGGTATGATGGGTTAGTTTTCTAATTTTATGAACAATAAATTAGAGATTGTAGCAATGGTACAGTAAACACAGCTCCTCCCCGGACGAAAAAAAAAAAACAAAAACAAACCAGTAATGGTGGAACAACACAAAATCCATTCCTCCTCGAAAAACTTCAGTATTATTGCATTTTTTGCCACCAACCAAATATCAGAAATTTTATCGCTACAATCTATTGTTTAGATAATTCCATGACATTATATCTCCTTGACGTTTCCCTTGCATACAACCTAGAACCGAGTTATTTCAATTTTCGTAATTTTTCCGTTCGTATGTTGCAATGCTGTTCAACAATGCACATGCACGGGGCCCTTCCCTACCTCAGGGAAAACTATCGATTACAAAAATAAATCGCAGTGGATATTTTGCTGTGACCAGCTTGGTTCCTAATAACGCTATTGGTCAATTTCTACTTATGCACAGGTCTAATAATGGAGGGAGAGCCTGGGAAATCGGGGTTTTTGGGTGGGGGAGAAAACGAAAATGAATCATCTAACCTAAACAGGGTTGCACCTCTTCCATTTCTGTTCGGCTGAAGAAAACTGATGACACCGCCAAATGTGTTGTTCTTCACGCAGTGTACACTGATTATTACAAATACACATCGTTTTCTAAAAAGAAAAAAAAATTACCTCACTATCTTCTAATAAAAATCGGCAATTGACGTAAAATAATCTCTATCACAATGTCGGCACATCTCTTCCCCCTGTTCAGCCATATCTGGTACCAAAAATTAGAATCTCCACTCCCGACGCTCCCCCTTCGCACATGCGCTGTAGATGCTTAAGAAATGAAGATGGAGGTCTGGAGCGATGCATGAGCAGGTGTCAGACCTTCTACACCATAAGTAAACAAGACGTGGCAATACTTGTACAGAGCGAATGTAGTAATACTGAAAAATTAATACCTCAGTTATCCTTAATTTCCGATGGAAATGATATTAGAAAAATGTCTTAAGAGTTGTCTAAACATTACGTGATACATATTAATAACAGCGAGAGAAAGATCGGTGCATAAAGAAAAATTCACCACGCTATTTTACCGTGAGTGCACTCAGATGGCCTAATTGTCCATTACTGGCAAACAATGCAAAAATTATGTGACCGTGACTCTGGCGGCATGAAGCATTTATTTTGCTGGGAATTGATGTTATATAGCTGTAAAAATACCTCACCATAATTCTGTTGTGCATGGAAACTTTTCATTATAAAAGAGACGACATTTACTAAAACCTAACAGAACCTGACCTAACCAACCTAAGAAACCTACCTAACCTTACCCAACTTCCTAGCCGGGGGGGGGGCGGACCCAGCCATATTAAACAGAAAGTACTTAAACAATCAGAGCGCACTCACGGTAAAATAGTATTAGTAGGAACTAAGCTGGTCACGGCAAAATATCCACCGCCAAAATTAAAATTCCCGGGATTCAGTTGGTGGTAACAAATACAAATGCCATCAGGTTGCTGGACCACTCTTGTCTAGTACCACCAACCATTTTCTCAATTATGTACAAAACTTCAGTAACCAGAGTAACTAACAAGAGGTATGGGCAAAACCATCCTACAGTTACAACACATTTACCTTTATTTCCAGGAACTTTGTCAAAATAATCATTAAACCAAGTAATTCTGTAACTATTACGTCTTAAGGTACAGCAAGACCACACTTAACTCACTACAGCAGCCATAATACTCCAGTCTCCTGTACTAACACTTAAACCTTGGAGGATGACCTTTACTGGTTCTTTAGCCACACCAGGTAACCATAACACATATAACAACCCAGTATTAATATATCTACACACTAATTAATCCCTCACTACATTACGACGCTTGTCAGGTTCAATAAATTTACCCTTTCAACTAATTCCTTAATTTTCTCTCCATCACCACAGTAATCAAACCTCTTTAAAGACTCATCCCATAACTGGTGATATATTAAACCTTTTATAGTGTCTACCTATACTAACAGTACACAAATTACTTCATACAGCCATAAATTAGTTAATATAATGGATAAAAACAAGGCCCTAGGTCCCCTTTGTGGCCTCTCCTAGCACAACCACCTTGATCTCTTACCTTCCAAGCCGTGTAAACCTTATTCATGCGGCGGAAGAAGGCATCTTTGTCTATAACAATGGAGGACATGATGCCAGATAAATGTCCAACCTAAGATTTGCTTGCTGCACACTCAACTACATGTACCGGGAAATGGCGGGAGAAAACAACCACTACAATGCTGTCCCTGGTGAGGCAACTGAGGCTGGCCATGCGCACTCTATTAACCACTCTCATTTACTTATTTCTTTTATTAATTAGGGAGATATTTATACATTTCTATTTACTGAGATATTATGACTTATTACTTGTTTGTTATTAAATACCTAATGAGAGTTGGTATTTAATTAACTTCTAGGTTAGTCAGTGGTCAGGTTAAGTTCTTATTTATCATTATTTATTTAAATGTATGTGTGTATTTATTATATTTAAACTCGTATGGTTTATTAAATGGAATGTGTATTTATGTTGCCTAGTATATTATGTATATACGGTTATGTATATCTTTATATATTGCATTGTGTATGGTGAGTGTGTACCTGCCCTGTCTCTTGAGCACTGGAGGTACTGTAACTCTACACTGCGTCACTGAGTATTATCTGCGTCACAATATGTCTTTGGTTAGTACAAGAGGAGAAAACCTGCCAAGTTTAAGGGCCAGACTGATACACTTGCACTGCTCAACTGTGTCTACCGCTAACATGAGGTGATTGTCAGTGTTGACCTGTATGGCCCACTAGCTTCTGACCATGGCTGTCACTTCTGTACTTCAGTGCCGGTTGTGACTAAGGGTTGGACCTAATAGGCTGATCCATAACTTATATCACCGCCCAATATCTCTCTCCAACTCGTATTAATAACATAAAGATTATCAGCATGATTTACAACAACTTTGAGTGGATATTATTTTTCTATATAATTAACACTTTAACAATTATTTTGCTTTCAAGTTTTTTGAATATGGCAGCTATTACTCAAGATGGCGGCTTGAAAAATCACCGCCATCTTGAAAAATAACTGTCATCTTAAAAAATAGGCCCCATCTTGGAAAAAGGCCGCCATCTTGAAAAATAGCCGCCATCTTGAGTAATAGCCGCCATCTTGAGTAATAGCCGCCATCTTGAAAAATAACTGTCATCTTAAAAAATAGGCCCCATCTTGGAAAAAGGCCGCCATCTTGAGTAATAGCCGCCATCTTGAAAAATAGCCGCCATCTTGAAAAATAGTCGCCGTATTAAAAACTCTTATTTTAATAAGATTTTGAAGGATATTGGGCGCTGATACGATAAAGCTGACGTCATGGGTCAGCCTGTTAAGTCCTACACAACAGACCCGTCCCAGCTACAAGCTTCTCACTTGTAGATTTTCTTCATTATACACAAGTGTCTTCTTTACATCAAGGCCTCCATAAGTCTGTTTTCGGGCTGTGGAGGAGATAAAATACATGAATTATTAGTAAAAATGTTGTGGATAATGTACATAGAAAACATAGTAGAATGTTCACAACCTTCAGATTTACCCGACATATGAGCGGATTACTTATGAGAAAAATCCGGATATTTGTCAACATAAATCCGGATGACTGGTGAGGAGGAGCAGCTGATGTGAACACCTCATCTGGGTGTTGGGTCACAGACTAAGCCACTACAGGTCACCGAGAGTTATTAACAACATGTCTGTGGTGGAGAGAGTGGTGGTGACCCATGAGAGTGACTCACTGACGGTAGGATTAGCTTTTAGGTATAAAGACGATAACCTAAGTATTGATAGACGTTTTAACCTGAAACGGTCCACAGAAGACTTGTTAACAAATACCTTAACCAGGATTAATGTGAATATCCTAAAATCTCTCATAAAGAAGAAAAAGAAGAATAATGTTGATGTTGGTGAACTCTCAGTCAGGATGGTACAAGTGGATGAGGAAGGAGACGCAAGAGATGATATGACATGCTATGATTCATTTATTGTTAACTCAGAGAAACATAATTTAGTTATAGGCAACACCCGGTATATATTTGATGTTAACCCACCTATTGTTAAATCTATAGACCTACCTAAAAATTTTATGGCTGGATATGCCGTCTATCCCAATAAATTTGAGGTGATGTATGCAGAGAAGGAAACGTGTATATTGAGGTGGTATAAAAGTGATATAAAGTTTGAAAGTGATAAAGATGCTCAAACTAATCTAGGGAAAATAAAATGGATTGAATTTGGTGAAGGACTAGCCTGCAGAACTACAAGTGGTGATGTTGGGAGACTTCTCAAGGTAACTATCAACAATATCTGGTTGTTAATGGGTACAGAAGAATTACTGTACTGTACTTAATGTTTACTATTGAAATATTATAGTTTGGTAAATGTTTGAAAGGGTTGTACCTAATTCAGTCATGTTATAATATCACCTGAAGAATCTCCATCCCAGGTTAGGTTAGGTTAAGTTAGGTAGGTTAGGCCAGACCTCATCTCAGATCACTGTTTCTGGAGAAAAAAAAATGGTTTCTGTGTCCAGGTGGCATATTATGGTAATCTTCAGGTATAGTAACTTTCAGTGGTCATTAACTTAGTAGACATCCAGGTAATATACTATTTTTAGAGTACAGTTGACAGAAACGGGAAAAATAAACTAGGAAGCCCAGGTGTAGTACTTTGATCATTGTAATATATTTTTAGAACATAACCCTGATGGCACCAGTAAGTAAATATTGGGATTATATTTCTGAAATTTATTGTCATTTTGAGAGCTTCATGGTTGTTGATTTATATATTTACTGTATATCAATAGTTTGTGTCTGTTGGAGATTACCTTACTGGATAAGATAGTTTTGTACAGTATCTCCTTAGGTACAGGAATTTAATGAATCTTGAAATATTATAATGAAGGTTACATTACTATATTTATCATTCTGTCTACTTCCTTAGGTTATTGTTACTCCAAGGATGGGGGAGCGGAGGGGAGAAGATACAGAGGTGGTTTCAGCAGTTTTGGTTTCTGCCGGCCCCGGAGAATGTCCTTTTGAGCGGAGGCATCAGTTTACCAAAAATATGGCTGCAGAAAACAGGTATAGTCAAGCATAGAGATGGAGCTTAGGATGAGATTACAGATGGGTGATGGTAAGGGGTTCTCACTGGTAGTACAGCATCTGCAAAGTGGATATCAAGAAAAATAAGTTATACTGCAGTGTGCAGTCTACTAGATATTTAGGTTAGGTTAGATCAAGTCAGGTTAGGTTAGGTCAGGACAGGTTAGGTACCATATCCAGATGAGTACTGCATCTGCATTGTCGCTATACCATGTATTGTACTTGCTGAATGGCTTATACACTTGCTGAATCAGTGTAAACTTGTATGACCATTTTACTGAACAAAACTGAACTGGCAGCTAATTGTGACATAAATGGCTGAGTACGGATTGTCCTTTCCCCTTGATGAATCCTCGATATTCTTGTCATTTCAGTTTCCGGGTCATCTCCTACAATATCCTCGCCGAACTGTACGCTGACACAGATCACGCCAGAACTCACCTGTTTCCTACTTGCCCCCCATATGCTGTTGATATGGACTACCGTAAACAGCTCCTCATCAAAGAAATATTAGGTAAGAATCACAGGGTTGAAATATTTTGTTTTCTGTACATACTTAAAAAATAAAAGGAATATTGGACAGTGTATGTATGTTGTATATACAGTATATAGAAAATACAGTACTTAATAGCTTTATACTGTATTCCTTCTCAGGTTACAATGGTGATCTGATATGCTTACAAGAAGTGGATGAGAAGGTATTCCATCGAGACCTGATACCAGCCCTGAAGAGTGAAGGTCTCCAGGGTTTTTATGCTGCAAAAGGAGGACAAGTTACTGAAGGTGCTGCTGTGTTCTTCAGGCAAAGTAAGCTAAGGTAAGGTAGCTAGAGAGTAATTAAAAGGTACTTGATGTGTAAATTATATGTTTATGTGGAGGTTTGATACTGTGTAGAGTCAGACAAATGAAACCTTTTTGAGGCATAGTGTATTATCTCCTTGTGTACCAAAAGGGGTTTATTATGTATGTAGTGTGATGATCTGTACTGTATTGCTCCTAATTTAGACTGTGAGGCCAATGGAACCCTCTTACACATTCATCTATTACTTGTAGTTTAGAGAATGTACATTAATTGCACATACTGACATAAATAATCTTGATGTTTGGTATTTAATTTTTCCTCAGAATTTTAGACAAGTCATTTATACCCGCTGATGTAAATAGAGTTAATGTTTGGCATCTCACTTTTCCTCAGAATTTTAGAGACGACTCGCATAGTTCTGAGTAAAGAGCTACAGAGCAACATATTGTTTGCCGGTATATGGGAGAGGGTGCAGACTAACCCAGACATGGCTGAGAAAATGTCACAGCGTAGCACTACTTTACAGGTGAGAACACTTCCATGTATTTCTTGTTTATTTCATCATTTATTTCTCCCAAAAATTTTATCATCCATTTCTAAGTGATTAAAATTATGTTAAAGTGTCACTGTTTTTTGTTTTGTTTGTTTCTAGTTTGGTTTGATTGATTTAGATTTATTTAATTTTGTGGATGTGTTTGAACCCAAGTGACTGTTTGAACCTCTACCCAAGAACCTGTAAGATACTCAGTGGTGAGGTGATGTGATGGAGAACTTGGAAAACAAGAATGACTTAAAGGGATAATAGAAGAGAGTTGTTGAGGATGACATGTAAAGATGTAGTTGTGTTTAGTGTTGGAGGTGCATTAGACTGTTGAAGATATGATGGGGAAGTGTTGGTGTATCGCTGAAGACATATTAGTTAGTTATGAAATTGGTATTGAAGTGTTAGAGGAGAGATGGGTCTATTATGAGCACTGTTGATGATGTTCGGAGAATTGTTAAAGTGTTAGACTCCGTGCCTTTAAACAGTACCTGAAGAGAAAATGTCTTTCCTCCAGGTGTGTGTGCTGGAGAGTGTGGAGAATCCCTTGAGAGTGATTGTAGTTGGTGTCACCCATCTCTACTTTCACCCAGATGCTGATCACATTCGTCTTCTGCAGGCGGGCATTTGCATTCAGATTTTAAAGCAAGTTATGACTCTTTATCAGACCAAGGTATGGTATATTTATACAGTACGTACAGTATTTTGATATTATTGTCACGCTGAATTGGGATAATCGTCCAATTAAATATTAAAACATGAATGATGTTTTTGCCAAATCATCATCATGACCTTTTTGTTATCCTTTATCATGCTACAGGTCTAATAAAATACAGGTAGTCGTCGACTTACGACCTATGCAACTTACGTCTGTTCGACTTTACGACCCGCGGTACGACAGTTTTGGCCCCAGCCTCCTGGCGCTGCCGGAAGCTGGAGCCGCGCGCATCCCCGCGCTCAATTACAAACACGCTCGCTGGTACAGCACACTTCCCTCCGTGTCTGTTTGCCTTGTGCCTTTCTTTTGTCTTGGAAATTTTTCTTGAACCACCACCCCCCCAAGATGTCTACCAAGAGGAAACTTAAAGATGATTATATTATCATTACACATTATAATATACGTATGGTAATTAAATTGTACTGTAGTATGCAGTGATTTACTTAAACCTGACGACCGTAACAATAATGAACAAAGAAAATGTTGATAAAATATGACTTAAAGATGATTATATTATCATTACACATTATAATATACGTAAGGTAATTATAACATAGGCCGACTTACGACCAGATCAACTTACGACCGGGCGGCCGTAACCAATCTAGGTCGTAAGTCGACGACTACCTGTAAATAAATAGACAGTATCCATAATATAGATTAGGTAAGGTAGGTTATGTTGTATTAATTAGTACTGTAGTGTAATGCTATTTATTTATTGTTTTGTATTATAGTTAACTACATGATTGTTCCAGTATGTGTTTTTTATAAAGAACAAAAATCAACACTTACAATTATTTTTATTTACCGTGATATTTTTTTTCTTCAGTATCCTGATAAGGACGTGGCATTAATCTTCTGTGGGGACTTCAACAGTACACCCGAGTTTGAGGTTTACCGTCTCATGACATCACAGTTTGTGGATTTTGATGACATAGACTGGAGTAAAAGTAAGACAAGGTTATATTTTCTGGTAGCATAGAACTCTTAAGAACCATTATGTAATTTGAGGGATGCCTGTATTTCTTTAACACTTTGTTGCTCTCAGGGACCAAAATTTTGTAGGGAAAGATGATGTTTTTGTGGGTTTCTGATTATTTTGTAACTCTGGATTATACAGCAGTACCTGTAGTCCCAGTCACACAAATTAGGGGTCTTTGGGACCATGGAGTTTTAATCCATAGATTTGCTCATGTTGTAAATGAGTTATGTGATCCATGCTTGGATATGAAATGGAATTCAGGATCAGTCCCTCATTTTTTCCAAATTTTTATCCAGCATAGATATCCGGTACCTAGTAAAAAAGGTCTGGAGTTGAGCTTATGGTAATTCTGGTGCTTTATTAAGACTGGAGTAACTCTACACTTAAGTCTTGATTTTTTCTTTTTTCTTTTTCAGAGGAGAGTGAACACGTGACTGGTATTAGCCTGAGTCATGACCTGGAGCTGGAGAGTGCCTGTGGTTGTCCCCCATATACCAACTACACCACTGGCTTCTACGGCTGTTTAGATTATATATTTTATCAGACCGACAAGTTTACGGTTAAGCAGGTGTGTACTGTGCAGGTATCTTGGCTTGACTACCACTTAAGTGTACTGTAGTTGTTATCACTGACTTGTTAGCTAAGAGAGTGAGGCACTTGTGAGGGGTAAGCTGTACCTCCGTTAATATACAATGGCAGGAGAGCAACTGGAAAGCAGGAAAATTTAGAGAAAAGTAAAACTAAGAAACAAAGAAGATTTAAAAGAAATAAAAATTGAGTTGTATTAAGTAGTTTAATTGTGTGTTGTTTATGGCTAGAATTAGGATAATTACTTTTTTGATTTGCAAGTGATGCCAACCTCACATGTGACCAGAAGATGCGGCAGGTGGTGGAAGCCAGAAGTGCTGTTGTCATGTTAGTTTATAGGCATTGTATTTCAGTCTGTTTTATCAATAGCGACCGTACAGCTGTGGGCCTAGATATTGTACAGCTGTTGAAGAAATAGACTGACTTTGGCCTGTTCATGTTCATTGAACATTTACATGATGAATAGAATGTAAAACTAAAGCTTCCATTTAACCCGTAATTAATATCTTTTCAGGTCATACCCATGCCTACTCACGAGGAAGTGACAGAGCACATCGCCTTACCCAGCATCACTTTTCCCTCAGACCACATTCCACTTATTGCTGATCTGGAATTCAAAGTGACTTAACAGTTTCCATTTAAGAGGAATAAGTAATATGTATTCTGTTTATTTTGGGGGGTTTTCTGCACAGGAAACTAAAGTGAAAGGAAAGTGGTGTAAGTCGATTTGTTGATGAAATATAAAAGTAATCCAAAACCTTATGGCATAATCATAGTGAATTCTAAACACAATTTTATATTGTATAGTAATATATATTAGAGTGGTTATATTGTTCAACACAAGTATGGTTTAGAGAGAGTTGTTTATATATATCTGTTGTCTCTTATTTTACTCCCACATGTGTACAATATGATGGATTCATGGCAGCATAAACCTTAAAAAGAATGTGATGTCAGGAGGGAAGTCTAGGTAGAGTGTTAACGTAATACACAAATAGGAACAATACAAGCGCTTTATTTCCTCACATCTTCAACTTGCATATAAAGTACATTGGAACCTGTACAGAAGTGAATCGGAAAACTCTACACTGATTCTAACACCACATCGCATTTCACTGTGTTTACCAAGTTGATTCACCAGATTTATTCAGACTGTAACTACCTGTACAGTATTACATATAAAAGAAGTCCCTCTGTAATCAATCCATAATCGTTCTTTTAACATTATTTAACACGATATCTCTTTAAGTCTCTAATTCACCTTTTTTCCCACTGAGGTGTTAATTCTGAAGTTCTTATGCATATAGTATGATGGGAGGTTTTAGAAGCTGTCAAGGATAAAATTTTTATTTGCTACTTACTGTCCCCCCTCCCCCTTGCTGTCCATGGCAATTGGTAGCCACAGCCTATTGTCCTGGATCAAACCATGACTTCTTATCTGTCATTTTGTAAGCCATTTGTCCCAGGCAACATATTCATAGCTTACGCCTAGCTGGTGCCAATATAAGCGGGTTTTATAGATCAAGTCTTCATTTTTCAAGGGTCCCACATGAGGGATTTTTCAAAGTTTTAAAAATAATGTTAAATATTTATGTATATTTTACTGTAAATGCAATGCGTTATCAGTCATGACATCTGTTAAAGGAAAATGAATAATGTTAAAGATTATTAAAATGTTGTATTTAATTGAGTCTTTAGTTATAAAAATGACCCTTGATAATCTTAACTTTATGAGAAATGTTTTAAAGCATTTTCTGAAGCAATACTGTAGCAGCTTCTTGTTTTATTAACCTGCCATACTGAGTTCATAATGTTTATTTGTTAATGTATATTTTTATATTTTTCAAGAATTTGGAAAGATGTGTGAGGTTGGGAAGCTAAAATGAATCCTAACAAGCAAGGTATTGGTGCTTAAGAGGGAGAGATGATGGTGTGAGACAAGGTGTAAGAAAGATCCCAGGTATCTTGGAAGTACAGTACTGTCAGGCATCACTTGATATCTGATTTCCCAACTTATGTTTCTTTAGTTTAGTGATTTAAGTTTTTTAACACCCCTTCTTTTTAATATGTTTGGACTCTCCTGGTCTCATGTTTGTTGTGTCAGAATATTGAAAGAAAAATCACTCACCTGCAGCTCTGTGTGCAACTTTCTCTTGACTTGTCATCCCAAAATGACCACCATCTGCAGAAACATATATACAGGTATTGTTCCTTGTGCAGGGAATTATTACCTGCATGCTGCTACTAAACTCCTTCTTCGTGAGCCTGAACTAATGTGCATCGGATGTGTTCTTGTCCGTGGATCAGGGTGTCATCGGCACCTTCAAGGCTTATTATCTGCTACATGAGATGCAGCAACTCATCACAGAAACAGATAGAAAGGAAAAGCCAACCATCAAGGAGTTTTGGCACAACTATAATGTTAAGAAGGTGATGAACAACATCAGTGCATTGTGGGAGGAGGTGAGAGCATCAACACTGAATGGTGTCGCCTCATTTTCCAACCCTGAGAATGAGTGATGTGCTGGGCCCTTACTCCTCCAGCCTTGGAGAGGACTCACGATGACTGCTGCTGACGTGGAATTGGTGAGTGTTACTTTACTGTAGTGTACTGTACTCTAGTTTATTTTTATAGAAATTTCTTTGTACGAGGTCTCTTACACACTGTTGGTAAGTACTGGGTATGTCCGGCCTCTTGAATTTATCTGAATATGCGGCAAAGTTTGTCAAAGTCAATTTCACCGGCTCACCGGAAGAAGCGCCACCCCAGCTTATTTTACCTAAAGATTAACCATCCTAATACTATTTGAGGCATGAAGTTAGGGTTGGTTTGGGTAAGTTAGGTTTGGTTATGGTACATTTGGTTAGGTTTGATTAGGTTAGGATTGATTAGGGTCAGTTAGGTTTGGTTAGGGTAAGTTAAGTTAATACTAATAATATTTATTGAGTAAAGTTGTCATATAGGCTTACAATTAAATAAATATTTGTATAAACTATGCAGTTATACAGTGCAGCACGAATATAGGTACAGTATACGGTGCAGGTAGACAGTGGATGTATACAGTTACCTGTGTGCCGAGACAGTGCAGGTAAGCTAAATAGTCAACAAAGCTATCAGCTGTTTATTCCAGGAGGGTTAGGTTTGATGAGGGTAGGGTAAGTTACATTTGGTTGGTTTAGGTTAGGTTGGGGTTGGGTAGGTTTGGTTTGGTTACAGTAATTCAGGATTGGTTAGGTTAGGTTTGGTTAGTTCAGGTTTAGTTAGGGTTGTTTTGGTATAGCTAGGGCTGTATAGGTTTGGTTTGGGTTGTTTAGGTTAATGAGGGCTGTGTAGGATAGGTCAGGGTTTTGTAGGTTAGGTTAGGATAGGTTGGCGACCAGTGGTGTAATGGTCAGTATGCTCGCCTCGCTAGTGAGTGGACCCGGGTTCGATCCCCGGGCAGGGTGAGACTATGGGCAAGTTTCTTTACGCCATTTGTCTCTGTCTACCCAGCAATAATTGGGTACCTGGATGTCAATTGGTTTCCGGATCGTGTTCCGGGGTAATGGTTAACCAGTGCAGTTGGCGAATTGTCCGGTCTTCTCGGATTATTCCTTGACACTGGATCGTGCAACTTGTTAACTCACGGTGTGGTTTTTTTTGTTGGCGACAGCTTCTACACCTTAAACAAATTCACTCCTCGGTGGCCCTTCAGCCTGCCATCCACGTTACATGAGGGGGAGCCATTATTAGGTTAGATTAGATTAGCATTAGGTTGGCTAATATTGGAGTTAGATTTGGTTACCATTCGAGTGATTAATCTTTAGGTGAAATTAGCAGTGGTGGTGATTCTTCAGGTGATCCAGAATGACAAAAAAGAACCAATTTATTTACTATTATCCCTGAAACTTATTATTATTCATGGTACTAAATCTGATGACTAACAATGGTAATCATGAATAATCTGCCAGGTTTAAATAAATGTACATGGTTTGGTTGTTAGATTAGAAACATGGTATCCCCTAATTGCTCCTGTACACATTACATTTATTTATTAGAGGAATATTCAGGGCAAAATATGACCAGTGTGACGTATAACTAGCGATAGCATCCCCGTCATCATGGTAACGGGCGTGTAGGTAGCAGCGTCCCCGTCGTCATGGTAACGGGCGTATAGATAGCACCGTCCCCGTCGTCATGGTAACGGGCGTATAGATAACAGCGTCCCCGTCGTCATGGTAACGGGCGTATAGATAGCAGCGTCCCCGTCGTCATGGTAACGGGCGTATAGATAGCAGCGTCCCCGTCGTCATGGTAACGGTGGCTGGCAAGAGTGGTTTAGTCACCTGAGGACCACACAAGGAGGTGGACTGTAGTTGGTCACGTCTACATTATTACTTCTATCCCCTGTAGGTACACACTATGTAGCTAATTAACTGTGTTTTTGTTGTTTGATAATTTATGTTTTAGTGTTTTGTCTAGTATCAATAGAAGAATATTATGAGACGCATCCACACTGCCCCTTGACACTAACCTTCATAATTTTTACTATAATTTTCGCCACTTATAAACTTAGGTAATAATTCTCATATATTGAAGGAAAATAATTATTCTTTGTTGATTTCTGATAATTTTCACTATATCAACATTACCTTGTCAGTATCATCATAAATTAATAGGTCATTGCTCCTGTGTTAGACATACACTGAAATTACTTATCTTAACATAACACCTAGCCTGACAACTGTGTTAATTAGGCGGCTGTAGTGTTACGGTGTTTAATATTTAGGTGAAATAATCTGGGAGTGGTTGGAGAAGTGTTACTGTACTGGTAATGACTATATGCAACAGAGTACTTTGATGCCAGTATTGCACAACAAACTGATTGACAATAATAAAATAAATATGTATAGTATAGTCCACAATTTACACGCTGGACAGTATTGTATTAAAAAAGAAAACTCCTACAATTTATAATGTAGATGTAATTTTTATTCTCCAGAGATGTCAGCATAAATTAGACGCTTAACTTGGATAAAGATATGGCCGATCTACCGCTGATACCTGGCTTTACCTTCTCTGACCCAACAGTGAGTATAGCTTGAGGGGAGAGCATCTTACACCCCCTCCTACCCCCTTGTCACATTCAAGGACTTTAAAGGTAATTTTCCCTTCTCTACACCCCCTCCCTCATAATGCAGTCCCCTATGATGCATTCTCTCGCTTCTCTGATATATATTAATGGAAAACTAATCTAATCTATCCTTACCAATCTAACGTAGCCTGAACAACCTAACCTAACCTGACTTGAGGGTATAGCTGTTTAGGTTAAGTTATGTTAGTTTAAAGTTAGGTTAGGTTTGGTTAGGCTTGGTTAGGCTCACTCACTCCCCCTTTCCTCTCGTCACAGAAGCTGCAGAGGCCCATACGTCAGAGCCTGGGATGGAAGAAAGGCGCCCCACTTGTTGCTCCTACACCGACACCACTCTTGTCTGAGGAAGATTTGAGGGACTTAACCAGGTGTGTGTGTGTGGGAGGAAGGGGATAAATATAATGTCCCTAATAATCTTAAAATCCACTAGTGAAGATATTTAATACAGTACAAGCTGCCATTACACGTCTTAAATCATCACATTACTATCATTCACGCAGGAAGGAGCGACAACTGCAGTTCAGCACCCGCCGTCGATCAAAAACCCCTCCCAAGTTTTTACCAGATTGGGCGGTGTTGGATAAGAAGGTGAACGATGACTCTTGTACACGTTCCTGCCCACAACACACACACACACCTCACCACCGGAGACCTGAGATGAACCCGAGTTGTGATGACTTATATAGGATGATAACTTACTACTGCATGTGTCTTCCTGGCTACACTCTTATTGTACTTTATTTTATTAGTGATATTCAAGCTATTAGTGAGTATCTGTGGCCCCATAACCTTCACTATTCTCATCCATATTAGACAGAAGGATGTAGTATTATCCTGTATTTATATCCTTTAGGTAGCCAATGCACTCACTTTGTTCATCTATGGTAATGCTATAGTAGGTCTCTTTTTCTCCCTTTTCATTGCCTATTTTGACCTTCCCGTCTTCTGCAGGTACAAAACTTCATTCTTGTCTTATGTTTATTTTTCCTAAAGTGGATAGTTGTTGATGTGCTTCTCTGTTGTGTTTTTTTTATATAGTATGTATAATTTATCATCAATTGTGTCTGTGTTGCTCCTGGGTGTCAGAAACTTAACAGGTTCGGAGAGGGTCACTTGGTAGTTGTTGTAGATGATTAGGAAAAGATCATACATGAGGTTAGCAGTAAAGGGGAGTGTGTTAGGGAATTAAATTGCTCTTAAGTTTGAAATATTTTAGATTATTAGGTAGATAAATGGATAAATAGCGAAGTAGTATATATTAAGAGACACATATAAAGATAGTTAGGTTTAAGAATATGCTGTATGGGTTCCTTCAGTTGTATCAACAGGCTTCACCTCACATTTATTAATATGACTCACTTGGACAGATGGGGAGTGTGGTGGAAAACACAAGTGGATGTTGGAAATTTTTCTCTTGATGTGTGCATAAAATTACAATTACCCTTTTGTTTATTTTGATGAAACCTTTGTGATAATGTTAGTAAATTGAAACATGTCATACACAGAAACAAATTGATAAAGAAGTTTTCTATACTGAATGTACAGGTAGAGGGGCATACTGTACTTGTTTCACCTGTTTATGTTTGACCTCAACAAGAATTTACTTTCATCGTCTGTGGTTATCAGGTTCTGCGGTTCCGAGGATATTTCACCGAA
Source organism: Homarus gammarus (assembly GCA_958450375.1). NCBI lineage: Eukaryota > Metazoa > Arthropoda > Malacostraca > Decapoda > Nephropidae > Homarus > Homarus gammarus. The sequence goes on from CAUDMG010001680.1 coordinate 1,648,222, forward strand.
CACGTGGAAGGTGGAGCAGCACAAGTTTACCGGATTCGTCCTGTCGTTATCTGCTATTACCTGGTTGATGATGCCTTGTATGTCACTGAACCAAGAACACCGGTAAGTGTTCATTCATTCATGTTTATTAAAGTTGTGTCTTGTAACTGTTCCTGCTGTAAGTTGATTTTATTACATGTTATTCCAACACCGGCACACGTTCTGGTTTAGATTATTCGTATCTTCTTCACAGAATTCGGGTTTGGATCAGGGACGTCTCCTGAGCCGTCAACGTGTGCCTCACCCTGATGGTGGCTTCTGGCACTGGACACATCTCAACCTTGGCATGACTCTCTCACTCTATGGCCGCCACTTTGTCATATGTGACTGTGATCCCTTCACCAAGGTACTAAACAGTCATAATAAAGACCTTGTTTAATCAATGTGCATGTACAGTACAGTGTTAATAAGAGCATGTAAATATGTACTGTGTGAGTCATATAATTTTATATTCTATACCCAGGGGGGAAATGAGGATCAATTATGCCAGTTTAATTTGTAGCAGGTGTTTGGTACAACATTTTACATTTGTACTTATTGACAAGTCTTTGCTTCTTCTCCAACAACTTTTATTAGGTTTTCTCTCTCATTTTGGGATACATCTACTGTGTTGCACTGGCACTTGAAGCACATTTTGCCCACCTCTTCCCCTGTTCTAGCTGCCTTGAGTACTGTACTGGAGCCACCAACCATGAGTACACTACATGCTGGACCCTGACATCCCTTTTTATAACTTGTACACCTTCCTACCTTATAATGGGTTGTGGAAGTGAAACTGAATGGTCTATCCATGCTGGCTGTCCTATTTGGCTTGATGAGTTGCATGCTAGTGTGATGTCATAATTGAATATGTTTTTTGCTCTTTATTGTCCATGAGATCAACCTCCACTTGATTTATGGTCTTTTACAAGGCCCTACATGTGAGGGAGGTAAACTGATCTTAAAATTAGTTTCAGCCATGTAGATAATAGATATTAATATGGCTGGCACATTACTCAAGTCACCAAACTACTTGTTCAGACAAAAAGGAATGTCAGGGTCGGTTCTGCATTTAAATAATAATTTTCAAGGGAATGGCCCGAAAGAAATTTAGGGCTTTTGGATCATGTTTTAACAAAGTTCTTTATTTTGTTCAGGAATACCTACTGAGTGAGGGAACACAACTGAACAACCCGCTGCCAATACCTACAGACCCATACAACTTACTCAGACAGTCTCGTGCTGAATCCCCCACCAGAACATCAGACCTTCGACCACACTCTGCACCTGCCGTCCCACTGAGGTTTAAGGGCCTTGTGCTTAAGTAAGTTATATAGGATTTTGTTTAGTAATTGTTTAAATGACTCTTAGTAGAGTACTGTACAAGAGAACTGACTGATAAGAGAAGAAGAAAAGAGAACTAAGTTTGAAAAAAGTATTGAAAGTAAGTGGAAAGGATGAGGATTACCTTATTAATAAAGTGTAAACTATTTATTGAAGAGGGTTAATGACAGAATGGGGTGAGAAAAAGATTGGGTGCTGTTGATGTTTCTTTTATTTAAGGTTTGATGCTATGGTGGAGGAAGTGGAGGGTGGGCAGCTAAGAGCAAGCCCTGCAGTGTTGCTGTACCGCCCGGCAGATCTCACCGTGGAGATGCGTCAACCATCTTACTTCGATCACACAGAGATTAAGAAGTTTAGTCCCATTATACTCAGGCCAGTCAAGGTGCCTCTTAGGGACACCAGGAGAGGTAAGTTGGCTGGTGGATAGCAGACTTTATACATAAACTCAGGTCTGGATGCCCCTCTTGTTATAGTCAGTTGTGACAGGTTCTTAACACAGTACTGTAATTAAATGGGGAACCCACTTAGTGTGTAAAACATTTTCCTGGGGGGTATGTCCACATTGTGAAAATTTACACTAAGTAATAGCCTTCAATAAATAAATAAATATATACATACTGTACTTTATTCAGCAATGTTTGTGGACATAGGCGAGGAAGGGGAGGTGAGGGAGTGGCTGACTCCTCGTCACTTAATTCCCCCGACCACCGTCACAGTCTTTGGAAGGAGGTAAGTGGCCACAACTTGACATCATTCAGTCAGCGTTGTTCAAAATGGGATGTAACTGATGTGACAGATTTTGATATACTGTGCTGTATAGTATCACATGGATTAGAAAAGTATATTTGTGGTGAAGGATAAAATATTTGTGAGAGTTTCTATGTAAAAATGTTTCATTTAAGAGTGAATTCTGGGAGAGAATGATGCATGGGAAACAGACTGGGAGAGTTGTCGTTATGGCTCTTGTAAAACTTCAGTTAGTTTGTAACACTAATTAGTTGCTAGCTATAATTTTACAGTGACACTTTTTGGTGGTTTTGTGTTATTCTGGATGTATTAACGTAATTAAACACATTAATTTCCAAATTCAAGAGACAAGTGTCTATCAGCTAAAAGATTATCAAGGAGTGTAGGTACAGTACTGTACTCCTGAACATGCTAATTAATGATCTGTGGTCAAAAAATTTGTATACATGTATAGGTAATACAGTGTACTAGCAGTAGTATGATCACCTGGGGAGTAGTGTAACATGTAAATTATTTGGTATGTAGAGCAGCACAATCATAGCACTGCCAGTATGCTGTACTGTACATAGGTCAATGATCTTTGTACCAAAATTTAAATTTCATAAACAATAGTTATCTTCATGGTGTAGGGTGATGGTGACGGGGTGTGATGACCAAACTCAGAGATTCCTTTTGGACCATTATGGCATCGATAATGTCCCACCCATGAAGATTATTGAGACGACTAAGGTTAGAACAATATACAGTCATCCCGTGGTTATCACGCCTAATTGGGACCGCGCCTAGTGCGTGATAACGAAAAACGCGATAACGAAAGTACAGAACCTATGGGATTTATTATAATTGGTTCCAGGCTCCCTAGACCCAACCCCAATTTTCCCATTTTACGACCATTTAGAACAGGGGTGTCAAACTCATGGCCCGCGGGCCAAATGTGGCCCTTGGGATGGTCAGGTGTGGCCCGCGGGATGAGGGTAAAATTTATCATCCCGTGAAATTATGAAAGAAATAGATATAATCATGTTTATTTAGTAAAATGAATCGGACAAACCCAAGTGAGGTATTCCTGGTAAGCCAGGTAAGGCAATGTGTGAAGCTGTAAACTTCAATCCTGCAAATATGTGATATAGCACTTGTGTTGGCCCTGAAGAGGGTAACTAAAATAAGAATTGACCCTCGAAAAGTATTGAGTTTGACACCACTGATTTAGACCCACTAAATATATAGATAATGTTATGATAAGTATCAGAAAAACACATAGGCATGGCTAGGTTTATTACAAAGTGATGAAAAGGGTACGCTCAATACTGTAGTCCACAAAACATGAAGCTATGCTTTCTTTATTTGAGTCCCCCATCTGAGGAGTCTGTCTGCTCATTGCTTCAGGACGCCTGAGTCCTCCATTTTCTCTCAATCTTAAAGTGCACCCGAGACTTCGTTATTCCTTAGTAATGACACAGAATTTGAAATTGCAACTGGGGTTGCAATTGTTGAGGCAACTTAGATATGTCTGATTACAGCCAATGTGTTATTGTCAATTTGTAGGTGAAAGATTTTATCCTCAATAGATGTAGGTGAAGCAAATGGGTTAAAACACCTGGAGGCAACTGCGGGATAACAAAATTCTCGGCTTGAAAAATGCGCTATAACAGCAGGTGTGCAGATTTTGATTGAGGCGTTATAACGAAAATCGCGATAACCAAGTGGGCTATTACCAAGGGATGACTGTAAAATATTTTTACAAGTATCATAGTATTTACGACTCATAATTTACTTTCAAGTGATATTATAATTGTTGATATTGAAATGTTATAATTGTGTGTAATTCTGCATATGATCCCATATAAATATTGGACATCCTCCTGGAAAAAAGTGAATGTTCGTTTTTGCACTTAATTTGCAGCCAGATGAGTCAGGCTCCAGTGGTAAGACCCAATCAGACATTGTGCCACGACCCAAGGCCCGACCTGGACTACTACACTCTGAGAACGCCACAGTGAGTTATTTCTCTTATGGTGTATCAATCCATTTTAGTTTTGTATAAAATTTTGTCTGTTCTCAGTCTGGTGGTGTTATTTGCAGTAGAGACCAGGTGGGTCATGAGGTTAGGTTCCTGTGCTGTAACTACTGTTTGCTCACACGCAGTCTTTACAGAAGTATTTTAAAAGTTTGAATAATTAGGAAATACTAGTGGTCAAATCTTGTAAAATGCTGAACAGTTTCTGCTCTCTAAATCAAATTAAACTTTGCATGCCTACACTGGTCAGTATGTGAGACATTAAAAGTATTACCATGTGTCTGAAACTTTGGCAAACCTGTTGTTAGGTGGGACACATGTGGTGAGAAATGAGGTTCTGGTCCATTTACTTTTTACTTTACTTTTATCCTCTTCGCCACTGATCGGCTTGTTAGCCAGCACTTAGTGGAGGGTGGCTTACACCTTTAGTGGCAGTGTGTTAATGTTGTATAGAGTTACAGAGGTGTGTGTGTGTGTGTGTGATCCCTGATGGTTGACTGAGAACGAGACATATTTTATAGTTTATTGGGTCACTAGAGCGTGTGCTATGACACAGCATTCTAAACTCATAGGGAGAGATACTGTTGAACTATGAGAGATCCTTTCATTATTTTTTAGTTTTACAGTACAGTAAAGTAATACACTGTATTGTGCAGCAGTTAGGGGGTCCTGGTAACCCTTAGGTTAAACCTCTTAAGCACTTTAATTCTGTACATGAGTCACTCAACTCATGCTGCTCATTTTAGAATGGCATTTCAAGATCAATGTTCATATGTGATACAGTCAGGGTCAAAAGTTCTTGTGGTGCAGTGAAACTGTGTTACGAGAAAGGGTTTCTGAAGTTACATCTCCTGATTGTCATCTGCTGCGGGTGTGTGGTTTTGTCTCATTTGGATTCAATGTTGCTTCACACACACTTTTGGCCCTGACTCTACGTGTATAAATAGTTAACAGAATAAACCATTTTACTGTGTCAGGTTCTCAGGTTCTCGGCCACGCTGGAGTCTCCCCTTGAAACAGAATGTGATCGTAGCTTCATCTTCACATACCACGTCATAGATGACACGCTTGAGCTCACAGAATTAGTAAGATTTTTCTTTTATGTTAAAGCTTTTCCTAATCTTATCTTTGGTTTGTTAGAATTTCCGTAATATGCACTGTAAAGGAAGTGGTTAAACAGATTAAATTGACACAAAACACAGAAATTGTTCTCTTTGAATCATTTAATAATGTGAAAAATCTCATAAACTATAAAATACTAATATTGATGGTTGGATTATTAACTAGTCTTTCTACTGCCCAAACTTGTAGAAAAACTGCACAATGTAGTTTTAATGAATAACTGTATAAAATTATGCATCACAGACTTTCTAAAACAATATTGTATGTATCACCAGTCTCACTTTACATAGATTCATATCATGATATAAGCACACCCGTGACCACACTCGCCTTCCTCGTCAGGTTAGACCCGGGGGATTGGGTGGACGCGTATTATCAAGAACCCGCGTTCCGAAGCCAAAGGTAAAAGGAGACGAGGAAGGAGCAGGAAGATATTCTGGTCCAGACTTCTACACTTTGAACGATTTTTACATTGGTAAGAATTGGTTGCTGTTTACATATAGTATTATTGGTTAGAATTACCTTTGTTTTATGTTGTATTATAGGTTAGAATTAACTTTTGTTTTATGTATATTATAGATTAGAATTACCTTTTGTTTTATGTATATTATAGGTTAGAATAACCTTTTGTTATATGTAGGTTAGAAGTACCGTTTGTTTTGTTGCATTATAGGTTAGAATTACCTTTTGTTTAATGTATATTATAGGTGAGAATTACATTTTGTTTAATGTATATTATAGGTGAGAATTACCTTTTGTTTAATGTATATTATAGGTTAGAATTACCTTTTGTTTAATGTATATTATAGGTGAGAATTACCTTTTGTTTAATGTATATTATAGGTTAGAATTACCTTTTGTTTAATGTATATTATAGGTTAGAATTACCTTTTGTTTTGTTGTAATATAGGTTAGAATTACCTTTTGTTTAATGTATATTATAAGTTAGAATTACCTTTTGTTTAATTTATATTATAGGTTAGAATTACCTTTTGTTTAATGTATATTATAAGTTAGAATTACCTTTTGTTTTGTTGTAATATAGGTTAGAATTACCTTTTGTTTAATGTATATTATAGGTTAGAATTACATTTTGTTTAATGTATATTATAAGTTAGAATTACCTTTTGTTTAATGTATATTATAAGTTAGAATTACCTTTTGTTTTGTTGTAATATAGGTTAGAATTACCTTTTGTTTAATGTATATTATAGGTTAGAATTACATTTTGTTTAATGTATATTATAAGTTAGAATTACCTTTTGTTTAATGTATATTATAAGTTAGAATTACCTTTTGTTTTGTTGTAATATAGGTTAGAATTACCTTTTGTTTAATGTATATTATAGGTTAGAATTACATTTTGTTTAATGTATATTATAGGTTAGAATTCCTTGTTGTTTTATGTTACATTATAGGTTAGAATTACCTTTTGTTTAATGTATATTAAGGTTAGAATTACCTTTTGTTTTGATGTAATATAGGTTAGAATTACCTTTTGTTTAATGTATATTATAGGTTAGAATTACCTTTTGTTTAATGTATATTAAGGTTAGAATTACCTTTTGTTTAATGTATATTATAAGTTAGAATTACCTTTTGTTTAATGTATATTATAAGTTAGAATTACCTTTTGTTTTGTTGTAATATAGGTTAGAATTACCTTTTGTTTAATGTATATTATAGGTTAGAATTACATTTTGTTTAATGTATATTATAGGTTAGAATTCCTTGTTGTTTTATGTTACATTATAGGTTAGAATTACCTTTTGTTTAATGTATATTAAGGTTAGAATTACCTTTTGTTTTGTTGTAATATAGGTTAGAATTACCTTTTGTTTAATGTATATTATAAGTTAGAATTACCTTTTGTTTTGATGTAATATAGGTTAGAATTACCTTTTGTTTAATGTATATTATAGGTTAGAATTACCTTTTGTTTTGTTGTAATATAGGTTAGAATTACCTTTTGTTTTATGTATAATATACTGTATGAGAGGTGAATATGGTTAGGTTAAAATTCAGGAAAGACTATTATTGTGTGTGTGGAGTTTGTAAGTATTATTATTTATACAAGAAATTAAACAAAGGTTAATGATATACAGAGTGGATATTTATAAGAGTGCAAGGTGGGAAGCTTTCCTGTGGCCAGCCCCTCCCCCTCTCCCTCTACTCCAATGACTTGAGCTTCCTGAACACTTTTAACAATCAAGTCTAATTTATCACCAGAAGATTCCTCAACACTTCTTAACATGTTATTCTTTCAAACTTCACAGATAGGTTAAAGTACTTTATCCAGATTCTCTCTTAGTCAATTTGGTCACTGGAGTCTCTCATCTTAAAAATTTTTCCTAAGCTTATCTACTTGTGAATTCTTTTCATGTTTTTTTTTATTGTACATCTCAATGTATAGTTCCTATTTTTCTTTTGCTATCTGGTAATTTTCAAGTGATTAATGTGAAAATTTACAGTATATCATGGTAGGCAGATGACCTTTCCTTGAGTCATCACTGTACACTTTGCTACCTAAACAAATACAATCATTAAATTACACTCAAGTCACTTTACTAAACTGCTGCATTTGTTAGAACATTTATGATTAACTCTTTGTCTCATTAAAGTGCAGTACTGTATCTTTTTCACTAGGAAGCTTCACTCGTCACTTAACCACAACTCCTGTCACCAATGTTGGACAATTAATGCCTTGTGTCAAATTATTAGGTGCCAAAACTCAAAAGACAACTATGGAACCAAATCTTTTGAATTCCTGGACATTGTAGCATTTGTATTACTTGATTAATAACAATTACTTCATATTGCAGCATTATATACATCCTTCTTAATGACACTGCTAGACATGAGGACTAGGCAGAAACAAGACAGTATTACTCTAATACAAAATTGTCAAAGATCCAAAACAAATATTACCTGCATATCCACTTGATACATCCACATATCCCATTGTTCCCTTCCCTTCCACCCAGTTATATTTCTTCGCTCTTTCACTTCGTTATTTTCTGAACGTCCCATAACATTGTCTCACTTCTATCATCTCCTCAGTGCTCACATGACACTTCACCATCCTCATTCTTAATATCCAAATAATGTTATCTCACTCACCTTTATCAACCTCCGAATCCAGGTAAAAAAGTCACAGGAAAAAAAGTCACAAAAAGAGTCACAGGAAAAAAAGTCAGAAAAATGTTACAGAAAAAAGTCACCTAACCTAACCTAACCTACATGCATCATATATAAATTGTGTTGTCAATATGTAAAAGTCATGTATTGTCAGTTAATAACTGTTTTAAATATTTTTAGTTTAATTACCTTAAATGTGACTTTTTTCCTGTGACTTTTTTTCCTAGCCAAAATTGTGACTTTTTTCCTGTGACTTTATTACCAGTCACCCAACCTCCATCACCTGAGATTTCCTCAATCTTCACCTCACTGTCTCTTTCTCTAACATACACATGGCACCTTTCTCTCTCTCTCCCCAATTGAGACCATCTTCTGTGTGTTTAGGGTTGGCTGCTCAATGGAACTTCGGTCATGAATCCATATATTATCCCTAGTGGGGAGCTGAAGGGAACCTCCTCCAGGATCTGAGTATCCTTATGCACTTATACCAGGAGACTGTGTGTGTGTGTGTGTGTGTGAACTTGTTGACACAAAGTTGTTCCTTAAAATAAAACCAAAACACTGATGCATTCTTATTTCAAAATCATTAGAATGTTAGCAGGTGATAAGTTTGTGTATCGTCAAACTTATGTATTTGTGGTATACTGTTTAACAAAGTCTGAGGTTTACATAACTGACAATGCTGGAAAAAACTATGAAAACAAATATACAAATCATTCATTTCACACAATAAAAACTAAAAAGAGAAGCAACATTAATACGAAAGGGGAGACGATAAAGATAATGACTCTCAAACCTCAAAATTTATTCTTGATGGTTGTTGTTCTAAAAGACGTCTGCAGTGATGCCAAGAAAGAGCCAATTATACCTGAATATGTGTCCATGGAGTAATTAAAAAGTGCCCGTATTGATTATGTAAATATTGGCTCGAGTGAATAAATACTATTGTGAAGCAGCCATCACAGCATTGCAGGGAAAAATTTATATCAGTAAAGAGAAAGTGAGCTTGTAGATTCTGATTTAAGTAACGTAAACCTGAGCCAGCTATTATGATGCATTTTTTCTACCCACTTCTAGCTCAGGAAATAATTATAACCATACGGTATGGTATGGAGGGAGATATGACATTGAATAAGTGCACCGCCCATCACATTTCCAGTATCATCGCTTCCTGAACAATGTAAAGAATAAATATACAACAGGAAAACATAAGTTGGGGTATTGTGCTGACTGACTACTCTGTTCTCCTATTGGTTGTTATTTGGTAGACTTCATTTTAGTCCACCAATCAGTAGATTATCGACTTTTGGGGGGAAATATTGCTTAATTTTCCAATGTAGATTATCATAGAAAACGGGAAATTTGTATCACAGAAAATGGGAAATATCTACTTTCCGGGAAAGTTGGTTATCTACTTTTCCGAAAAGTAGATTATCTACTTTTCGGGAAAGTAGATTATCGACTTTTCTGGGAAGTAGAATATCGACTTTTGGGGAAATATTACCTAATTTTGTGAAGTAGATTATCATAGAAAACGGGAAATTTGTATCACAGAAAATGGGAAATATCTACTTTCCGGGAAAGTTGGTTATCTACTTTTCCGAAAAGTAGATTATCTACTTTTCGGGAAAGTAGATTATCGACTTTTCTGGGAAGTAGAATATCGACTTTTGGGGAAATATTACCTAATTTTGTGAAGTAGATTATCATAGAAAACGGGAAATTTGTATCACAGAAAATGGGAAATATCTACTTTCCGGGAAAGTTGGTTATCTACTTTTCCGAAAAGTAGATTATCTACTTTTCGGGAAAGTAGATTATCGACTTTTCTGGGAAGTAGAATATCGACTTTTGGGGAAATATTACCTAATTTTGTGAAGTAGATTATCATAGAAAACGGGAAATTTGTATCACAGAAAATGGGAAATATCTACTTTCCGGGAAAGTTGGTTATCTACTTTTCCGAAAAGTAGATTATCTACTTTTCGGGAAAGTAGATTATCGACTTTTCTGGGAAGTAGAATATCGACTTTTGGGGAAATATTACCTAATTTTGTGAAGTAGATTATCATAGAAAACGGGAAATTTGTATCACAGAAAATGGGAAATATCTACTTTCCGGGAAAGTTGGTTATCTACTTTTCCGAAAAGTAGATTATCTACTTTTCGGGAAAGTAGATTATCGACTTTTCTGGGAAGTAGAATATCGACTTTTGGGGAAATATTACCTAATTTTGTGAAGTAGATTATCATAGAAAACGGGAAATTTGTATCACAGAAAATGGGAAATATCTACTTTCCGGGAAAGTTGGTTATCTACTTTTCCGAAAAGTAGATTATCTACTTTTCGGGAAAGTAGATTATCGACTTTTCTGGGAAGTAGAATATCGACTTTTGGGGAAATATTACCTAATTTTGTGAAGTAGATTATCATAGAAAACGGGAAATTTGTATCACAGAAAATGGGAATATCTACTTTCCGGGAAAGTTGGTTATCTACTTTTCCGAAAAGTAGATTATCTACTTTTCGGGAAAGTAGATTATCGACTTTTCTGGGAAGTAGAATATCGACTTTTGGGGAAATATTACCTAATTTTGTGAAGTAGATTATCATAGAAAACGGTAAATTTGTATCACAGAAAATGGGAAATATCTACTTTCCGGGAAAGTTGGTTATCTACTTTTCCGAAAAGTAGATGATCTACTTTTCGGAAAAGTAGATAACCAACTTTCCCGGAAAGTAGATATTTCCCATTTTCTGTGATACAAATTTCCCGTTTTCTATGATAATCTACTTCACAAAATTAGGTAATATTTTGGGGCCCAAAAGTCGATATTCTACTTCCCTGAAAAGTCGATAATCTACTTTCCCGAAAAGTAGATAATCTACTTTTCGGAAAAGTAGATAACCAACTTTCCCGGAAAGTAGATATTTCCCATTTTCTGTGATACAAATTTCCCGTTTTCTATGATAATCTACTTCACAAAATTAGGTAATATTTTGGGGCCCAAAAGTCGATATTCTACTTCCCTGAAAAGTCGATAATCTACTTTCCCGAAAAGTAGATAATCTACTTTTCGGAAAAGTAGATAACCAACTTTCCCGGAAAGTAGATATTTCCCATTTTCTGTGATACAAATTTCCCGTTTTCTATGATAATCTACTTCACAAAATTAGGTAATATTTTGGGGCCCAAAAGTCGATATTCTACTTCCCTGAAAAGTCGATAATCTACTTTCCCGAAAAGTAGATAATCTACTTTTCGGAAAAGTAGATAACCAACTTTCCCGGAAAGTAGATATTTCCCATTTTCTGTGATACAAATTTCCCGTTTTCTATGATAATCTACTTCACAAAATTAGGTAATATTTGGGGCCCAAAAGTCGATATTCTACTTCCCTGAAAAGTCGATAATCTACTTTCCCGAAAAGTAGATAATCTACTTTTCGGAAAAGTAGATAACCAACTTTCCCGGAAAGTAGATATTTCCCATTTTCTGTGATACAAATTTCCCGTTTTCTATGATAATCTACTTCACAAAATTAGGTAATATTTTGGGGCCCAAAAGTCGATATTCTACTTCCCTGAAAAGTCGATAATCTACTTTCCCGAAAAGTAGATAATCTACTTTTCGGAAAAGTAGATAACCAACTTTCCCGGAAAGTAGATATTTCCCATTTTCTGTGATACAAATTTCCCGTTTTCTATGATAATCTACTTCACAAAATTAGGTAATATTTTGTGCCCAAAAGTCGATATTCTACTTCCCTGAAAAGTCGATAATCTACTTTCCCGAAAAGTAGATAATCTACTTTTCGGAAAAGTAGATAACCAACTTTCCCGGAAAGTAGATATTTCCCATTTTCTGTGATACAAATTTCCCGTTTTCTATGATAATCTACTTCACAAAATTAGGTAATATTTTGGGGCCCAAAAGTCGATATTCTACTTCCCTGAAAAGTCGATAATCTACTTTCCCGAAAAGTAGATAATCTACTTTTCGGAAAAGTAGATAACCAACTTTCCCGGAAAGTAGATATTTCCCATTTTCTGTGATACAAATTTCCCGTTTTCTATGATAATCTACTTCACAAAATTAGGTAATATTTTGGGGCCCAAAAGTCGATATTCTACTTCCCTGAAAAGTCGATAATCTACTTTCCCGAAAAGTAGATAATCTACTTTTCGGAAAAGTAGATAACCAACTTTCCCGGAAAGTAGATATTTCCCATTTTCTGTGATACAAATTTCCCGTTTTCTATGATAATCTACTTCACAAAATTAGGTAATATTTTGGGCCCAAAAGTCGATATTCTACTTCCCTGAAAAGTCGATAATCTACTTTCCCGAAAAGTAGATAATCTACTTTTCGGAAAAGTAGATAACCAACTTTCCCGGAAAGTAGATATTTCCCATTTTCTGTGATACAAATTTCCCGTTTTCTATGATAATCTACTTCACAAAATTAGGTAATATTTTGGGGCCCAAAAGTCGATATTCTACTTCCCTGAAAAGTCGATAATCTACTTTCCCGAAAAGTAGATAATCTACTTTTCGGAAAAGTAGATAACCAACTTTCCCGGAAAGTAGATATTTCCCATTTTCTGTGATACAAATTTCCCGTTTTCTATGATAATCTACTTCACAAAATTAGGTAATATTTACCCAAAAGTCGATATTCTACTTCCCTGAAAAGTCGATAATCTACTTTCCCGAAAAGTAGATAATCTACTTTTCGGAAAAGTAGATAACCAACTTTCCCGGAAAGTAGATATTTCCCATTTTCTGTGATACAAATTTCCCGTTTTCTATGATAATCTACTTCACAAAATTAGGTAATATTTTGGGGCCCAAAAGTCGATATTCTACTTCCCTGAAAAGTCGATAATCTACTTTCCCGAAAAGTAGATAATCTACTTTTCGGAAAAGTAGATAACCAACTTTCCCGGAAAGTAGATATTTCCCATTTTCTGTGATACAAATTTCCCGTTTTCTATGATAATCTACTTCACAAAATTAGGTAATATTTTGGGGCCCAAAAGTCGATATTCTACTTCCCTGAAAAGTCGATAATCTACTTTCCCGAAAAGTAGATAATCTACTTTTCGGAAAAGTAGATAACCAACTTTCCCGGAAAGTAGATATTTCCCATTTTCTGTGATACAAATTTCCCGTTTTCTATGATAATCTACTTCACAAAATTAGGTAATATTTTGGGGCCCAAAAGTCGATATTCTACTTCCCTGAAAAGTCGATAATCTACTTTCCCGAAAAGTAGATAATCTACTTTTCGGAAAAGTAGATAACCAACTTTCCCGGAAAGTAGATATTTCCCATTTTCTGTGATACAAATTTCCCGTTTTCTATGATAATCTACTTCACAAAATTAGGTAATATTTTGGGGCCCAAAAGTCGATATTCTACTTCCCTGAAAAGTCGATAATCTACTTTCCCGAAAAGTAGATAATCTACTTTTCGGAAAAGTAGATAACCAACTTTCCCGGAAAGTAGATATTTCCCATTTTCTGTGATACAAATTTCCCGTTTTCTATGATAATCTACTTCACAAAATTAGGTAATATTTTGGGGCCCAAAAGTCGATATTCTACTTCCCTGAAAAGTCGATAATCTACTTTCCCGAAAAGTAGATAATCTACTTTTCGGAAAAGTAGATAACCAACTTTCCCGGAAAGTAGATATTTCCCATTTTCTGTGATACAAATTTCCCGTTTTCTATGATAATCTACTTCACAAAATTAGGTAATATTTCCCCAAAAGTCGATATTCTACTTCCCTGAAAAGTCGATAATCTACTTTCCCGAAAAGTAGATAATCTACTTTTCGGAAAAGTAGATAACCAACTTTCCCAGAAAGTAAATATTGTCCATTTTCTGTGATACAAATTTCCCGTTTTCTATGAAAATTTACTTTGGAAAATTAGGTAATATTTCCATAGAAAATGGGAAATATATACTTTCTGGGAAAGTTACTTAACATATGTTATATGTACAACACCACTACCAAGAAAGTTATAAGGCCCGTGGTAGGGGGCGTCCGTGATATGGCCCCCGGGGTTGCCTCCTTCATTGGAAGGGCCCCTACGGACCCCGCCATGCTTGGGAGAGACCCTGGGACCGACCCCACCCATGGGAGGGCCCCTATAATCCCCACCTACCCTGGGAAAGCCCCTGGGGTCGTCATCGCTCCTGGAATCGCAGGCACCCCAGGGAGGGCCTGTGGGGGCACCTCCACCCTTGGGAGGACCCCGCAGGTCGCCTTCGCCCTTGTGAGGGCACCTGAGGTCACCGCTGCCCCTGGGATCGCTGACACCCGTGGAACGGCCCCCTGGGGTCCCTGCTTGTCCTTGGAGGGCCCCTGGATTCGACACCATACCTGGAAGGGCTCTTGGGGTCGCCTTCGCTAGTAGGAGGGCCCCTGCAGTCACCATCGACATTGGCAGGGCCCCTGGGGTAGCCGCCCTCCCATGGAGGGCCCCTGAGATCATCGCCACCCGTGAGAGGACTCCTGGGGTCACCGCTGCTTCTCGGAGGGCCCCTGGTGTTCCCACCGCACCTGGGAGGGTCCCTGAGATCGTTGCGGCCACTGGGAGGGGCCCTGTGGACGACACCGTCACTGGGATACCCCCCCATGGCCACGCCGCCTTTGGGATGGGCCCTGGTGGCGCCCCCGAACATGCCTCCGCCTCTGGGTGGCCCCTAGGGGCATCGCCGCCCTTGGGTGGGCCCCTGGGACCGACTCCACCCATGGGAGGGTCCTTGAATCGCCAACCCTGGGGTTGCCGTCACCCGTGGGAGGGCCCCTGGGGTCCCCGCTGCCCTGGTAAAAGCCCTTTGGGTCACCAAAGCTCCTGCTAGGGTACGTGGCATTGCAGACGCCCCTGGGAGGACCCCTGGGTGTGCCACACCTGATATTGCAAATGGGAGGGCTCCAAGGATCGGTTCTTATATGGTCCCTGGGGACAGTTGTTTTTGCACTATTTAGAACTCTGGGAGATATGACATTGAATAAGTACACCGCCCACCACATTTCCAGTATCATCGCTTCCCGAACACTGTAAAGGAGACTAAATATCCAACAGGAAAACATAAGTTGGGGTGTTGTGCTGGTTAGAATTACCCTTTGTTTTGTTATTATAGGTTAGAATTCCTTGTTGTTTTATGTACAAGTTAGAATTACCTTTTGTTTTATGTATATTATAGGTTAGAATTACCTTTTGTTTTATGGGAGAGCCCCTGGGGGCGCCAGCGCCTCTGTCAGGGCCTCTGGGGGCACCGCCGGCCCTGCGAGGGCCTTGACCGTCCCTGGGAGAGTGCATGGGGGCACTGCCGTTTCTGGGAGGACCCCTGGGAGTGCCACTGTCCCTGGGGGCGCCAACACCCCTGGCAGGGTCTCTGGCGGGGCCGCTGTCCTTGGAAGAACCCCTGGGGGCGCTGCCGCCCATGGGAACGCTGTTGTCTCTGGGTGTGCTGCCGCCCATGGGAAAGCCTCTGGGGGCGCTAGTGCCCCTGGGGGCATCAGCATCCTTGGGGGTGTGCCAGCTCCCCTGTGAGGGCCTCTGGGGGTGCTGCCATCCCTGGGAGGGCCGTTGGGGGCCCTGCCGTCCCATGGAGGGCACCTGGGAAAGCCGTCGTCCCTGGGAGCGTTACTGTCCCTGGGGGCGCCAGCACCCCTGGCATGGTTTCTGGGGGTGCCAGCGCCCCAGGCAGGGCCCTTGGGGGCGCCGCCATCCCTAGGAGGGCCGCTGGGGTGCCACTGTCCCTGGGGGAATTCTGTGAGTTGGAACCAATCACCCAATGAAATAATAGATTCAGTCAACGAGGAAGTCTGTGGAACAAATTATGCTCGTTAATGGAGGGACCACTGATACATAAAACAACAAGGAATTCTAATCTCTATTTTATTATAGGTTAGATTTCCTTCTTTTATGTATATTATATGTTAGAATTTCTTGCTGTAATGTGTGACTTCAACTCCTCAGGATCCACTCTGGACACATGGGGCAGGCGCTACACCATTACTGGAGCTGATCGCTATGTCTTGAACTTTGTTCGTCAACATGAAGAGAAGGTTTCACCACAGTTGCTCTCATCTCTAGTCAAATTTTTTGGTCAGGAAGAAGCAAGAAAGGAAAAAACCGATGAACAGAACTAAGTGAACTGTTAGCCAACTCAACATTTTATGAAAGTCATCTTACATTGCCAATAACAAGCTTTACTTTATATTGCATCTATAATAAGTTAACTAGGATGAAGTTATCCAGTATTTAACTAATCTAAAAGAACATGAAGTTAGAAAACAAAGGAAGACAATGAGGGGTTCAGTTGATAGTGTGACAGATGACTCCGTACAACATGAAGATTTTGACAGCCTCACCGAGACAACAGGAGTCGCAGTGCTCATACTGAAATGCACCGACACAAACTCCCAACCCAGTAGAGATATTTTTTGAGCGACTGTACACTCGCTCCAGAAAGTAAATTTATGGAGAGCTTTGATGAATTACACAATAAACACTGGGACTCTTGTTGTCTGGGAACGGTTGTCAAAATCCTTCATCCATTGTCAGATTATCTTACACAAAATCATTATGATACTTGTTGGAGAGAATGTACATTGATTCCTTGAAAGTCTCTTGTCTATTTTTATGAGAAATGTGAAGTATTTTTCTCTCCAGTAACACAAGTGAATATCTCTGTATTTTGTAGTGCAAATGCTCCTCAGTTAATTCAATTCAAGGAAGTGTTTACAGCTTGCAATGAATATGGCTTGACAAAACATTTAATATCTGTTTATTTCCATAAATATTAAACACAACTGCCACTTTCAAAGGTCAAAATTATACTGATAAGTGAAATTTTAACTCGCCAATGATGAGGGAATACACTTGACTTTTATTATAGTTCAGATTATCTCTATTGTATTGCAGATAAAGTTTACAAGTCAATACTCTTCCTTAGACAATGCAGATTTATTTATATTTTATCTTTAGATGATTATTCTTCTTTCATTATGTTTGTAAGGATTAACTTGTGGCAAAACGTATGTTACCAATTCTACAGTGTTTGTTACCATGACTGCTGTAAACCTGTGTGTGATAAACAGCCATTTTTTAAGTCGTTCGGGAACTAACTACCGCACGTGACTGGGGTTATTAAAAATATGTTTCCGAGGCCTCTCACACCAGTCGTACCGATCATTGATGTGTGATAGGCCTTGGAAACATGTTTAATAACCCCAGTCACGTGCAGTAGTTAGTTCCCGAACGACTTAGAAAACTGCTGTTTATCACACACAGGTTTACAGCAATCGGGTAACAAACACTGTAGAATTGGTAACATACGTTTCCCAGACATTATCCTATGATGATATGTAACCCATAAAGATATGATCAGAACATAAATTCCCTGTTTATGATTGAGAACCAAAGTATTATCAGGGATGGTTTAGCAAGTTCAAAGATGATTACTGTAGAAGCCTAATTATTGTACATCATAGATTATAAGATAATTTACAGTTCGTGTATAATGACTTTATGCCGACATAAAATACATTATGAGAGACCACTTGAGTGTCAATAAACTTTACAAAGGCAACACCCTCAAAGACAAAAGTGTATTAAACCTTTTGAACTATACAATGTGTGATTTTTTTGTGACACTTCCCTAAACAACAATGAAAATTGAACAAAAGGCATCTGCCATTGTGTCATGATATTCTCTTTATTATGGGCACTTGGTAATGATACAGTATTACTATAATTTATATATAATATATATATAGTTGTGTGTGTGTATATATAACAATCATTAATACATACTGAATCAGACTATAATACAATGTGTTGGTTACCTGAACTGGCTGCGCAAAAAACACCACTCGGCTGGAAATAAACTGAACCTTCCTTGTAATGTAACGTAACATAACAATCGTGATGACTCATTACCAATTATTTACATACAACTAATGTTATAATACCCTAGGGAAAAATGAATTAAAAAGCAAAAGTTTCATGACAAGTTTTCCTAAATAAATAAATATTTTCACAAAATATTAGAAAAACACACTAAAACTCCAAACTAAAACTGTGTCTGTTATACTGGCCCACAGCCTTAGGCCTTGCATGAAGTTATATACATTATATATCACTCAAGTTGTAATCAAAGAGTACGGTATGTGGTAATCTTGGGGTCGGTGATTAAATTTACGAAACTGCTTTCTAAACGCCATCACCACTTGTGGGTATTAACATGTACTGATCTCCAGAAAGGTAATAACAATGCCTCGAATTGCAGGTGGGAACAGTTAACTTGTAGAGTTTAACAGTAAATGGTGACAATATTTATGAGGCAGTTTCCTAACACTTAACACCATAGCCCATAAACAGGTAGAAACATGCAGGAACCAAGGCAATTACTGTACTGGCTACAG
Organism: Homarus gammarus; assembly: GCA_958450375.1. Classification (NCBI taxonomy): domain Eukaryota; kingdom Metazoa; phylum Arthropoda; class Malacostraca; order Decapoda; family Nephropidae; genus Homarus; species Homarus gammarus. The sequence goes on from CAUDMG010001680.1 coordinate 1,667,058, forward strand.
ATACGAATACAGCCCAGTAATATAGCCATAACCAAACACAGCTCCTATGTTACAGCATTTTGGTTCCACAATTCAAATCCAAAGGCAAATTCCTATCAGTTAACCAAATTTTAAAATAATACTAATAAAAAAAGCAGTTTCATTGTATACATTTGCGGGTAACAGAAGCTTATTAAATTGCAACAATGGAAATTTGTTCTACGGAGAAATTAAATACAACACGACAAATATATAACACAGGTAACAGAGTGACATATCTGTTAGTTGTACAGTCTTGCATTTGTTTGCGTATACAAGTTTGAAGAAAAATTTATAATAGCAATTACTATCAACATAAAATTGTTCAATTCTCTCAATATTATATAAAGAACTGTAAACAATGTGTACCCAAAAAATATTCTTCATGTCTGGGATGCAAGTTCTATAAGAGAGAGAGTGTGTGTGTGTGTGTGTGTGTGTGTGTGTGTGTGTGTGTGTGTGTGCGTGCAATTACAGTGTTGGGGGCAAGTGTTGTGCGTCTGTGTAAACATAACCATAACTCTTAATTTTCCTTTTCTTTACTGAATATCGCAAATGATCGCTGAACAACTTACAGTCCCTCAGTCCCACACTAGCCAAACCAACACCCACTATTCTTTTGACACACATTGCTAAGGATGCTGTCAATTTAGAGAATTTCTGAGTGTTTTGGTAAATAAATGCAGTTCTTCACAATATTGCTTTGATAAAATTACAGTAATGCCAAATCTGCCTGTTTCACCTACTCAAACTCCATCTCTAAATAAGTGAAAGGAAAAAATCAGATTTCTGCCACCACATCATAACTTTAAATCAATCTATGACAGAATACACCACCTACTTCACCTCCTAAAGTGAACACAATACTGTACATCCACTCAACTTATATATCACCACTTAACTCTTTGTCACTGTCCAGTGTAAATCTGTTCACCTGCAAGATTCTCAAGCAAATATTTTCATCTTACTCGGTGAACTTGTTACGGTTAAAGATATAAGCACTTGGTACACAAAAATGGGAAAGGCTCTTCATGTAATACTATCGATATAAGAAAAAGGCATTTGTGACGAAACAATCTGTAAGTTCATGTGTTGAGAATTTCAATGTAAACTGGATTCAACAAACAACTCCTTTGAACCAATTTGTCATAAGTTAGAAATTCTTATATATATATATATATATATATATATATATATATATATATATATATAGATATATATATATATATATATATATTGGTGAAAAAATCTCAACAAAGCTGCAGCCTAAGAAGTAGAGCAAAGTGCAATTCTGTACTTTACTGCTGTTCCAGATAATAATGAGGCTTTTTTTTTCTCACCTAATTAAGACTTTACCCCCTTCCAATATGTACACTACAAATTTATAATCTTGACCATATACAATGCTATACACTAGAGAAATACTGTACATAAGACTGAGAAAAAAAAAATCCTCAACATGCAGCAAAGGATATTATCGTTGGTCCATAGCACATTAATATTCTTGTAATCCCAATAACTTAAGACCACAGAAAGACTAACACCCACAGGACTGTAAATCTTGACCAGTTCATGTCAAGGGATGATTCACATACCCAAATGTTTGTACAGATAGAAATAACATTTACTGTACTAATGGCCATGAAATTATTAATCATTATCCATATAACTGAACCATATTGTGTTTTGATGGTCAACATATAATTACAATGGTAAACTCATTGATGTACATTTAAGGATGTTTTTCCAGGTTTCTCTTGATACTGTACTGTACTGTACTGTGCCCCTCTTGTCATCTCCCCACCTACTAAAATTTACTCCGGCATAAAAAAATATAAAAACGAATTCCTTAAAAGATACTAAAAAATAACGTGCGTCTCTAAACACCTTTATATTCTAGTGTGCAAGTGAGGGATAATGTCATATATGGTGATATAATAATGATAAGCAATGAAAAAACAACTAAGAAAAGACTAGAACGAGAATTCAACGTTTCCTCTAAAAAACATTTTTTTTTTTACCTTTCCCACAAAACAGGAAATTAGCCAAGAACACGACTGTGGTAAGAGATCGTTAATGTCAAACTCCACGCAGCAGTCAGCCCACATGCCCGCACAATACTGAGTTATAATGGCTAGAACAAGTTAATAAAAACAAGGTAGCCGGTTGAATCCCCAGCTTCAACTATTAATCAGTTAATAACATTATGAACACTCCACTCATACTAAACGATTTTTCTTCAGAATTTTTTTAAAAGAAATTAGGACCCAACAACCTCAATATATATATGCTGTACAGTGAAGCCTTTATATAACACACTTCTATTTCCATATCAACTGTTAGATGGGGGTTATACAACCAACAGACCATTGATATAACTGACTTCCATCTGTGTATAGTTTGTTAGATGGGGATTTCACATCTAATGGTCCCTCGATATAACGTACTTTTATCTCCATATAGTCCATTATATAGAGGTTTCACTGTATATATAAATAAATATATAAAGCACATCTTGAGTACTGTAATGTGTCTTGGTAAATCACACCAAACAGAAAATGTATCTTAGGTTTCTAGTTCACAATTAATGATTCAATTTACGTTAGGTATGAATTGAAGAAAGACCAACATAAAATGAAAGAAAAACAGAAAAATTAAAGAAAAAAAAAAAGATTCACATTTTGTACAGCAAGTACTCCAAAAAAATACACAGCCTATAGCCTAAACACAGCTCCAAACATTACTGCATTATGTTAGACCAAAATTTTTACAATTAGACTGTCTCAATGTGAGAGAGAAAGAAAGAAATGAAGAAAGTTCATAAAGAAACAATTTATGTCCTTTTTGGCTTAACAAAAAGTTACCAACTAAACATTCTAATTCCTCCAGTACTAATAGCACAGTACTGTACATTGTATATTTAAAGGAACAAAGTTATTTTACATTAAACCAAACCTCAATAAGAAATCAGTTAGGTATATATATCAAGAGGGTCAGAGACACTCCAAACATTCTACACTCGAGGGCGTAACGTAGCAGGACGGTCAGAAGGTATACCAACTACGTGTTAATGTTGCTACCTAGCCTATACAAATTCTTGGCTCTAAAAAGTGAATGAACAGAGGTCAATTGCATATATAAAACTTCATAAACATTGTTAATGCACTTTAAGGACTGTGTGATGGCTACTGTTGTCCTTCTCAATACAAAATTCCTTGAATGACAATTTTTTTTTTTTTAAGAAATGAGAAATAATAAAAGAAGCCAGATTCTAGACCGAGGTTCTCCATAAAATACAAAGACAGTTTATACTTTACATTAGTGAAGAGAGATTGTCACTTTACTTACTAATGGTATTGCTGAAGACACTATCTTTAAACAGAGGCTCTAAGCCGTGCCATCTTCGTATTGGTTGCTATTTACTACAAATTACTAACAATTTTGTGAAAATATAGTCAATATTTTGATGTGATATCTTGTATATTAAAAATAGATATTCATACAAGCAAATTGGCTTTTTGGAGAGTGGCACTTATTGAACTGAGAATTAGACACATATCTAGTTATAATCAGCAGTTTCTTTATGCACCAAAATATATGTGGTTGTCAATCTAGTTGATGAATTTACAATAAGGTAACACAAGGATTTGCACTCGTTTTATACCCGTGCTGCCACTTACATAATAACTGAGAATTGAGCTCTTACGCGTTAGACTCGGCTAAACTCGCATCACAGAAAATGCGAGTTGAATGTGATGACTCGCGTTCTCAGAGGAGTTAATGTAGTCACCACTTTACTTTTATGAATTAACATTTGCTTCCATTCTCTCGCAGTTTTGTACTCTTCATTATCAAGGACAAACTATTAAGATTTAAGCGGCCTCACAGTTTCACACACGAGGAAACAACTAGTAGAGTTAAGGTAGAAGCCGGAGTCCTAAATAATCAAGATTCTGAAATATTTAGTAAAGAATGGAAGTGGTGTTGCATCTGGCTTCACGCCATTGCATGTACTATTCTAACGATAAAAATAACTCAACAGAAGAGATACACAGTATGTGATGAAAGACTCGAGCCCATTGTGGTTTACCTTGATGCATTTTCAAAAGCATTCACTGCTAGAGTCCAACAGATGCCAACTGACCTGGGATAAGACGACTTAATGATGCCGACGACGACGGAAAAACTCTTATTTCAGAAACCACGAGACACAATTTAAGTTTTCAAAAATAATTAGTATTAAACAGCAAATGTAATACAACACAACACTCATGTGGGTAACTTACCAAGATAAAAAAACCTGTGGAAACACTTAAATGTTCATTTGGCAAACCCAGATATTTCTGGAAACTATATGATTGCTTTGGCTATCATTGTTAATTTTCTTTCCCATAATTTTTTTATATATATGTGGAAGAACCCTCAAGATGTACACCACAGGCTGAACAATCCTGAGCCTCTCTCTCATTTATTAGTGTGCACTGAGGGCACTGTCGGCCACCCGAGATGAGAGGCCTTGCTTCTGGGCCTGGCATGCGCGACTTTCCACACATGTCACAGGCAGTGCGATTCTTGTCATTTAGGAAGGTACAGGTGGTGCAAGACCATGGAGTGTGGAATAAGATGTCTTTAGGAGGTAGTATTTCTCTAGGTTGAGAAGTGGTGGTTGTGATGCTAGTTGGTTGAAGGGTAGGGGCTGTGGTTGTAGAGTGCGAGGTCTCTGAGGGCAGCTCTTGTCTGGAGTGCGAGCCCTTACTGCTCATACTCATGCTCCTCGGAGACGACGAACTGCTCACGTTGTTTTTGTTACCGACGTCCAGTCTATTGTCGGTTCTTAATAGATTGCTGGTCTTCTTCAACGTGGGTTTTCTGTCCTCGTAGTCATCACTGTCCTGGGGAGCTGTCTCGAAGCCTGCAGATATATTGTCATAAAGGCTATTCCTTTTGGTAAGGTTTGGGAAGACATCGAGACCAGCACCGTGTGATATCGAATGAGAACTTTTACTGGAACTGGAAGGTCTCTCTACTCTTTCTCGGGTTTCATTAAGAGCTAAAGCCTGCAGAGCTTGGTTGATGGATAATGGCTTACTCTTTGTCACATCTTTCTTGTTGTTTAAGTTGTTGTTCTTACCTTGAATTAGAGCATCTGAGTAAAGGTTTTGTCGTGTTATCTGGTGAAGAATGTCCCCACGATCACCAATGTCTTTATTGTATCCCCTCTTTTCCAAACCCCGATACACAAAGTCCCACGTTTCCCACGAGCTGGCACCCTGATCGTTGGGTGTGCCGAAATTAGCCGAGTTCCGGTTGGGATCTTTCACAATAGAAAGAGTAGCTTCCAAATGCTCATCTAAGGTGCCTGCCTGGAACACTTCTGGGGGGGGAGGGGGAGGCGGGCAGGACTCAGAATTTTCCAAAGGAGGTAGAACACGACTGCTGGCTCCGGGAGGCTTAGAACTTCGTTTATGTGGCAACACCTGAAATGAAATGAAATGACCTTGAATGAGGATTTTGATAAGTGGCCAGACATAGTGATGATGACCCTAATTAATTCACTTTCTGGGTTAATTGAGGAAGAAAACTCCTCGTATCCATCAGAGAGGTCAGTTACTGTATTACCACCAATACAAAACAAACATTTAAACCTTAGGTAATAGCTGCGAAGTTCTCAGGGATGGCAGAGCTTCATGGGAGGAGTCTAAGTCTATTAGTTTGGCAGTAGGAACCTGGCCAGCAGACATCCCAACCCCCAAGCTGCTTACACTTTTGGCTGAAAAGGAAAATCCACAGTAGAGTAAAGGAACTATTTATGTATCTATTACTCACACTGCCTATGAGTGGTCAATGAACCACAATATCAGCAACATGTGCTTCTGTATTCCTCTATTATCTTTTTACTGTACATACTATCCACTAATGGCAACGGTAAATATTGTACTGGTGAGAAGTACTGGTGGTGGGTAGTGGTTAAAACAAAGAAATACTGTAGTTTGTATGATAATGAAGCAAAACAAGTGAGAGTGAGGCCCTAAGGCTGGAGGCTCACTCAGACTAGTGTGGATACAACACTGAAGACACAACTTTATGGTGTAAAGACAAAGTAATCTGGGCATCTCTTAACTACTATGGTATTACAGTGGAGTGGACTTTGTGCATCAAATAAGGTGAAAAATGGAAAACCATGTGTGGTGAGTAATTAGTGTTAGAAAAGCAATAAAAAATTTTGAGTTGTCATTTGGACAAGTAATCATACAGATATCAAATCTTGGACAACAGATCCTTAATGAGCCTTTTCAGGAGTACTGTACGTTAGGGTGGTCCTTATTTTTCAACTTTGGAATGTTTTACCACAGACCCTGCTAAAAGTGTCCATTTAGGACAAAAACATTGTGTGTAAAGTTATTTCTAAATATATTAATGTTTAGAGGTTGCTCAAAGCTGTCAAAAATTAAGTAATCGATGTAGTCGATTAATTTGTAGCCAATTATGCCCACCACTAATGCGTCGCAATTGGCACGATTGTGGTGAGTTTTGCTGGTCGTGATTGATGATTGGGGAAATTAGAAACAGTTCTGCAGAGTATTCTTATTATCAATTTATATTAATAGTTAATTTCTTTATTCCTGAGGTCAAAATGGCTAATGCAGGAGTAAAAACACGAGAAAATGTGATGACATTACAGGGGCTAAGCTACCTTCAAACAGGCAAGTGTTTCAGTATTTTTTAAGCCTGCATCGCATACAGAGAAAACCACCAGAGTGGCAGCTGGGAAGTCACAGACAAAATTCTTCAATTTTGGACAAAAGCAAACATTCCCACACACCACAAACCAGTTTGTGTGAATCAAGTGCACAAAATGTTTGACAAGTGGAGCAGTTTGAAAAAACTCTTCAAGAAAGACAAACTCAAAAGCAGAAAGAGAAAGAGTTCACTGATACATTTGAAGATCTCTTTGACATTGCACATGTGAATAGTTGAATGTGATGATAGTTCAGGAGGATAACGAATTCTTAATAGCACAACGAGAAAAAGGGCGTCGTGGGGCAATGTCATCTCTTGACAAAGTATTCCTGAAAAGACGGAAACGACGAGAAAAAACTCTCAAGAAAGCAATGAAAAGGAAGTTGGCTGCAGACAGTGCAGAGGAAGAAGTCAAAAAATGCCAGGCCATCGTTGTCTTGGACAGCAGTAGTACGTCTTCTTCTGAGGAATCCAACCCAGTTCCTGGCCCATCAGCACTTCAAACTCCACCTACTGTCAGAAGCGTGGGTAAAAAGAAGTTCTAGCTCCAGAACTTTCTGCAGCATTAGATCGGACCAAGTCCTCAGATAGAATGGCCAGGCACATTGTCACCCAAACTGCTCGGAGTCTGGGCCATGATGTCAGTGAATTGATTCTGAATCGATCAAGCATCAGGAGGAAACGTCAGCATCATCGCAGTAGCAGGGCAGCTGAAATCCTTTCAAACTTCAAACCAGAGTCAGTTTTAATTGTTCACTGGGATGGTAAATTGATGCCTGATTTGACGGGGCATGGGGGCCATGTTGACAGACTCCCAGTTCTTGTCTCAGGCAATGGCACCTCCCAACTTCTTGCTGTTCCAAAACTTCCCTCTGGTACCGGTGATAAACAAGCAAAAGCCGTTGTGAAGGCTTTGCAGCAATGGCACATTGCAGACGTCGTGCATGGCATGTGTTTTGATACAAGCTCAAATACTGGTCACCACAAGGGTGCGTGTGTCAAAATTGAGCAGTTGCTGGGTCGTGATTTGCTATATTTTGCCTGTCGCCACCATGTACTAGAACTTGTAGCTGGAGCTGCTTTTGAAGCTGTAATAGGGCACTCAGCTGCTCATGACATACAGCTGTTCCGAAGATTCCAAGCCACATGGGAACTAATTGACAAGCAGAAATTTGAAGACTCCTCCACCGACAATCTGGCCATAATGGTAAGCCTTACACCTTTTCTCTCAGACTTGAAATTTAATGTGTCTGTTATCGCCGCTGGCTTCAGCTACAGTGCCAGCCTGTGATGCCATTAAATCTTTCGACCTGTGACCTCGCCAGATGTAGAAGTGTTTACAAACAAGTCCTGGTTTTGCCGAGTGGACGGTCTTCGGCTGGTGGCAGGGATGCCTGTCCCGCCATGAGGGAGATCGCCCTCTCTAGTGATGCTGTGAAGACCAGCCCTCTGTTCGCACTGGTGAACACCGACTCACAATCCTGTCCTAGTTTTGTGCTGGGACAATTTATGCAGTACAGTATTGTTGTTTCTTGGAACACCATACTGATCTGCATTGACCAGCACTTGCAAGTACAGCCTAAGTGATGACATACCCCTCAGTACAGTCATCCCTTGGTTATAGAGCACTTGGTTATTGCGATTTTCTTTATCATGCCTCCATCAAAATCTGCACACCTGCTGTTATAGCACATTTTTCAAGCCGAGAATTTTGTTATCCCACAGTTGCCTCCAGGTGTTTTAACCCATTTGCTTCACCTACAAATTGACAATAACACATTTGCTGTAATCAGACATATCTAAGTTGCCTCAACAATTGCAACCCCAGTTGCAATTTCAAATTCTGTGTCATTAATAAGGAATAACGAAGTCTCAGGTGCACTTTAAGATTGAGAGAAATCGGAGGACTCAGGCGTCCTGAAGCAATGAGCAGACAGACTCCTCAGACGGGGGACTCAAATAAAGAAAGCATAGCTTCATGTTTTGTGGACTACAGTATGGAGCGTACCCTTTTCATCACTTTGTAATAAACCTATGTGTTTTTCTGATACTTATCATAACATTATCTATATATTTAGTGGGTCTAAATCAGTGGTGTCAAACTCAATACTTTTCGAGGGTCAATTCTTATTTTAGTTACCCTCTTCAGGGCCAACACAAGTGCTATATCACATATTTGCATGATTGAAGTTTACAGCTTCACACATTGCCTTACCTGGCTTACCAGGAATACCTCACTTGGGTTTGTCCGATTCATTTTACTAATTAAACATGATTGTATCTATTTCTTTCATAATTTCACGGGCTGATAAATTTTACTGTCATCCCGCGGGCCACACCTGACCATCCCGCGGGCCACATTTGGCCCACGGGCCATGAGTTTGACACCCCTGTCTGACACCTTACAAAATTTTTTATCAAAATATACTTTTTTCTCAGATTTGAAATTTATGGGGTTTAACTAATTAAGTACTTTCAGAATAACACACAAATCCTAAATCACACCTTGGAACCCATAGTTGACGAGTAATTAACACTGAAAAATGTCAGTAAAATCTTTCAAGGGTCATTTTGGCTACTAATTACTCTGCAATCGAATCGTGGACTACATATTCATAATCAGCAAGCTCAGTTGTACCTATACTGTGATCTTCAGCAAAATCTAATTTTTGGCCTAAAACCACCAAAACTGAAAGTCTTACACCAGTGGTGTCAAACTCAATACTTTTTAAGGGCCAATTCTTATTTTAGTTACCCTCTTCAGGGCCAACACAAGTGCTTTATCACATATTCGCAGGATTGAAGTTTACAGCTTCACACATTGCCTTACCAGGAATACCTCACTTGGGTTTGTCCGATTCATTTTACTAAATAAACATGATTGTATCTATTTCTTTCATAATTTCACGGGATGATAAATTTTACTGTCATCCCGCGGGCCACACCTGACCATCCCAAGGGCCACATTTGGCCCGTGGGCCATGAGTTTGACACCCCTGGTCTAAATGGCCGTAAAATGGGAAAATTGGGGTTGGGTCTTGGGTGCCTGGAACCAATTAGAATAAATCCCATAGGTTCCGTAGTTTCGTTATCGCGTTTTTCGTTATCACGCACTCGACGCGGTCCCAATTAGGAGTGATAACCACGGGATGACTGTACTGAAATATTGTTAACTAATTATGCTTACTCGTTTCTGCTTTATCTAGATTCTAGAGTAATAAAACAATGCGGAATGAAGAGTAGCTAAGATTAATAGAGTTATGAACTTTGTGTTATGTCACTATGTTGAATAAATTGTAATTAAAATAAAATTGGGAGACTTAACTAATTATATATCAGATGGATCACCATGTAATATTATGAACACTTTCTCCTCTGCAGGTTTTGACCACATCAATAAATATTGAATGCGTCAAAAGGTGGGTTTCAAACATTCCAATCGACTTGCCCGTCACCTCAACGTCCTTAACCAAGGCGTTTACAGTGTCTAACTACTTAAGTACATACCAGAGAAACACAGCAAAGGAATACGTACTCCCGAGTTTGCTAATTCTGAATCTATGGTCCACGATTAGATTGTGGGGTAATTAGTGGTCATAATGACGCTTGGAAGAGTTTAATGACATTTTTCAATGCTAATCACTCGGCAACTATGGGTCTCTGAGGTGCGATTGTGGTGCCCTGTGTTATTCTGGAGGTACTTAATTAGTTAAACCCTTAAATTCCAATACTGTGAGAAAAGTAGCATGAAAACATAAAAAAATTTTTAAATATTTTTTCTTAACCAATGATATTTGCTAACCCTATGAAAACCATTCAAGGCAATTAACACAGACCCTAGCATATAAGGAACTTTTTGGTATAAATTAAACACCAATAAAACAGCTGCCACATCTAAAAAGTAGAGGAGAAATAAGCCAACCTGTATCGGGTGTGTCAGCACTACGTGAGTATGAGAGTGGTGGTGCAGGCTGTGGGCCAGGAGACTGAGATGCTGCCACAGAAGTGTGAGGTGAACCCATTGTAGAGGTGGAGTGTTGAGGAGTTTGGTTACTGGGGTGATGGTGAAGATGGTGCATGTGATGATGGTGATGATGGTAACCTCCTCGCTGCTCTCCCACGTTACTGGCGCCACCGCTCATCCCAATTCCGTTTGTGCGCTGCTGCTGTTGTTGTTGTTGCTGGTCGAGGGCATTCCGCTGATCTCCAACAGACTTCTCTTGGACTGAATGAAGGGTAGATGTTGGCTGGAGTGCAGAGGATATGGTGGCAGGAGAAGTGGATGTGGCTCCTGTGGATGACTGACGGACAGGCAGCGGAGGTCCTGCTGATGATGGTGTCTACAAAAGAGCAATTCATTCAATTTACCTAAAACAAGTGTAACACATTCATCCATCTCTAAATCTATCGGTACAGTATTTTGTAACTGCAGTAACCAATCACCTGTAACCAATGTGGTACAGTACTTCTTGTTACCAGCAATATACAGGCAGTCCCCGACTTACGATGGGGTTAGGGACCTAAATCCAGGTTGTAAGTAGAAAATGCGAAAATAATACATAGAAAATCTAAAATGAGTGTCTCTTTTTCTTCTCAGCACCACAGAAATCTATCTTTTAAGCTTGCCAGGAATTTTAAAGGGAATTACAAATGAAAATTTTGTCAGTATAAAGCACAATCACTAACGTTGGGACTTGAAAATACGTAATTTGAAAATTTTTTGTACAACTGAGGCAGTTGTATGTCCGGGTGGTCGTAAGTCGTGTATGTCGTAAGTTGAGGAGGACCTGTATTCACAATACTAGAAGGGTGATCCTAAGAAAACAACAAAAATGACAATAAGCTCATTATTATCATAAATATTTGTCAATAAAACCTGTATATGCAGAGAGATGTGTGTGTGTGTGTGTGTGTGTGTGTGTGTGTGTGTGTGTGTGTGTGTGTGTGACTGTCTTCCCAACCCCAAAAAATAATAAAATCTTGACTGTATTTCCTCACAAAGTGTTAAGCTGTTGAGTGAAATACTTTTTGTCGTAACAGAAAGCAGATCAAGAACACACCTGTCTACGACTTGATTCTTGTTGCAACTGTGGCTGTAGATTCTGTCTGAGGGTGAACAGCAGATGACGAACTGTTACATCAATACCCCCAACGTGCAACTGTCGAAACTGTAAAATCTGCCGCCATGACAGGCCAAACTCACGGACTCCTTCACTGATTTTCTTTAGTACCTGAGGAAAGAAGATGTATCAATTTTAAGAAAGAAAGAAAGAAAGAAAGAAAGAAAAACATACCAGGAACATTCAGATGAAAATGAATGAAAGAATATCCTGTTGTTATATGCGTACAGGCCCCTTTGTTATGCTGGCTTCACAACACTCGCCTGGATACACACTTGCACAATTTACTTCTTACATTTCTTAAATACATTTATGCCAGATTAAGGCTTACTCATAAAACAGGTGTACTGTAAATGAGGAGCTCTGGGCCATACCCTGCTAAGAGCATACATCGCTGAGGCGTGTTATGTATTGCATTGTATTCCTCAACCTCTCTGTCCGCTGGGTAAGTCAGAGAGCTAATTGGGAACCTGTACATGTGGGTGAGAGTCCTCTGAAAAGATTATTGTATGTCACACATTCCTACCTGAGCATTTTCCTCCATTTTCTATTTTGGCACTCATCAGATTATGGCCCGGAGCTCCTCAAATATTCGTTATGCTAAAACATCTTGCAGGCCAGAATGCACCTACAGCATTTAGTACGTAAACACATCTGTTCTATTCAACCAGCTTGGGATTTCCTTTTTGCCACTGATAATGTCTCCTCCCTCCTCCCCTAAACATGCTTTAAGATTTTCTACAAGTAAAGAAGCCCTGAAGAAGCCTGAGGTGATAACAGGAGAAACAGTGATCAAGTCTCTGGATAATGGTGTACCAGCTGCAGGGTTTACCAAGTGAATGATTTGTACATATTACCTGTATGTGTTAACTGAAGGTGTGTAGACAATGTTGTTATGCATGTTAGTTAGTTAGTTGTGTGGAATGACTATACTGTACCAAAATCAACTGTTGATACTACTGGTAATCTCTGCTATTATATGAGAAAAAGTACTCAGTATATTGCCGAGTACAGTACACCCATATATAATATAGACAATGGTTGACTGTATTGGTGACATATGGCAATTGATCTTATGGAGAAAAGTAGAAAACTTATAAGTATGTCGCAAGATCTCAGTCCTGACAGTTGTATTGTACAATATAGAAATATATCCATACTAAATCAGGCAATATTATGGGTAAGTTTTATCTTCTAACCTGACACTCGCAGTAAGCAATCAAGCAGTCAAGCGCGAGCCGTGAGATGAGGTCTGGGTCAAGCACCCCTTCCAGCAGCAGACAAGCCAGGTCTCCACAGTCAGATGAGCCGGCAGGAGGGCTGGACCGAGGAACATAACCCATCAACGAGAGGACAGACTCGGCACCACCCAAATGGCGAGCCACTTGATGTATCCAAAAGCCACTGTATAGCTGCAGATAGAACCATAACAAAGATTTTTACATTATGGTATATATACTGTACAGGTACTGGACTGTGTTCTAAGAGCAATGTAAATTTCTTACAGTAAAGGCAACAGGGACCATTTACCTGAGACTAAAAAGGTTTAGCATTAATTTGTATTATATTTACAAGTTGTGTGTACAGTACAGTACTTTTTATGCACATTTATTTTGTTCTTGTCATCTCTTCATTTCAGTTACTTTCATTACAAGATGTTACTAATATCTTTTAGCCTTCGTAAGTTATCTCACTTCAATGAAATATTTTCATTAAACTAACCTTCACTTCTCTAAATTCTTTTCTCCAAGGTTGTGCGATGAGGTTAGCTGCATACTGGGCCAAGGAATCAAATGCACATGCTGCACTATAAGCACTAAATTCATTGATGGTGTTTATGCTGGTCTCCAGAACATCAGATATTTGGTGGAACATGAATTTGTGGGAATGAGGGGTGATGGCCAAGTATTCCATTATTACCCCTGCAGCATAAGGAAAAACATTTCAAATTACAAATTACCTTGAATGAAGGGGTACACACACACAGCATTTAAGTACATCACATAATATTACAGTCATCTTACTTCAGCGTTAAGAACCGTAAATCAATTACTCACGTTCCAACTTTTCTCGTTGCTCAAGTTTGTGAGGGGAATCTTCTGTTTCAATATAGCCCAGGTGTAGTGTGCTCATCTCCTCCATCAGCTCTTCATCCATGGACATCACTGGACCCGAGATCATTGCTGCAGCGGCAGTCTGTCCACCAGACTGCTGAGGCGGCAACATCCCGGGGGGCGGACCTCCGGGCATGCCCGAGGGCATCCCGTAGACTATACTGGATGGGTGTTGGTGTGGAGGGTGGGAGTGGGCATGAGTGTGTGGCAGCTGAGGGCCAAGGTAAGGGTTGACATAAATAGAGGTTTGTGGAGGATACACTGGTGACGGCTGTGACAACATAGGTGATGGGTGGGTCAGCATGGCAGAATTTCCAGAACCTATCGGCAAAGACACATTTGCAGCGGCGGCGGCAGCAGCTGCTGCAGAAGTTGAGTGGGACTGGTGAGTGGAGTGAGGTTGGTGAGTTGAGTGAGGAGGGTGGGGTATGTGAGTTTGGGGGAAAGCATGCATAGTATAATTATGGGCCATTGGAGGGGGGAGGATGGGTGAAGAAAACAGGGGGGAGTGAACAGTGGGGGGATGGGGACCCCCCATGTGGGGAGGCATTGCCATGTGGTACATCGTCATGTGGTCACGCACTTAGGACCATCTGAAAGAAGAGAGCACTTGTGAAGGGAGAGTACTGTACTGTAAGTGTATACAGTGCAGTACTGTACTGTAAGTAAATACAGTGCAGTACTTTAAATAATTAAGCAACACACTACAACAAGAGAACAAATGTTATAATCTTGCTTTGAATTCAGAGGCTTTTGGCCTGGTCTTGTGGCAGCTTGACTATTTATTTTATATTACAGGTGTATTCAATATTTCTTATATCTAGTATTTGTCAACTGTAAGTGGTTTAATCAGGATATATAACTTAAAAATGATAGATAGTTTTTGGTTTATTAATTCTGTTGTCATTTACTCATTGTTTTATTTACAGTGCAAGGAACAGGAGATGAAACCAAACATTACCAAGACTTAAAGTACAGCACTGTATTGAAGATTACTGAAGCAAAATATCTTAGGTGGGAAGCAGTGGTGTTGACAAATGATGATAATAATAATGTGAAGACAACACAGGCAGCATAAACTTTTGCCTCTGGTGACTGGAGAGTTCCCACAACCATATCAACAGGGCTGGCGGGATTTCCGACTCTTGTTTACCGAACACGCTGATTGGTTCAACTGCTCCTGTTGTGATTGGTTGCGAGAACATGACGTAATATTACTATTTCCTATAATATAATGTGTGGTGAGGGGTAACGAAGATCCCAGATACAGTAATTATATTAGAGTTGTCCTCATACTCAGTGAATTTCATGGTTCCTGTCATTAGTTTTATAAATTTCTGAATAATAAACACTGCGTTATACACCATTCACAGTGTTATATGAGATAACATTAGATTTGTATTTTATCAATTGTAATTTGTATTACTTTTCGATAATACTGAACACAAAAATAACCAAAACATTTCAACAATTTCATTTTGACAATACATAAAAAAATACAAATATATAAACATTTAGAAGCATTACTAAGCACCAGTAATATATACATGACCTTATTTTACACATTGTAACATGGTATCGATATCGCTTCGTGTGTGACTCAGCAGAATATAATTATGCTAAAATATCGCTAGTAAAATGTAGGTAAGGTAATTAAATACATCTACAATTTATTTCTGTGTATTCTATATGGTGTTATAGCCATGAACAAGTGTATTTCCTAAAGTCGGTAATTTACCGACAGTCGGAGCAGTGACGTCACGGCTTACCGACTACGTCATTAATTTACCGATTAAGAGACGAAGTACCGGATTTGAACCAATCAGCGTGTTCGATAAACAAGAGTCGGAAATTCCTACAGCCCTGCACATCAGTATTATTTTCATATTGTTGTTAGGTTAAACTTTGGGGGGCAAAATTCATTGGGCTGGAACACATCTCAGTTGTTATGACAGAATGTAGAGGGAAAATGAGTCCTGTTTAGAGAGAATTTAGCTGATAAACGCTTTGAGGAACACACATCACTAGCCAAGCAAGACCTTTCTGTAATACATTACTTTACTTGAGTAATTATTGCACTGAATGGTCCAGAATGCTGGGAATTCTGCTATAATGAAGGTTTTGTCACTGATCTGCCTCGAAGTATAATATGATCTTGCATCTCGAGGAGTTCTTGGTTGAATCAACGGTGCTACTATAGCGTGTGGTTTACAAAGACATTTTTAGTCTAACCTAACCTAATCCAACCAAACCTAACCAACCCTAACCTAATGTAATGAAAAATAACCTAACCTCATCTATAAATACTAAAACACTAAAAATATTAAATCACCTGATGTAGCCTATATGTTGAACCAATGTGAACTCAAATGATGATGTAGAGATGAAAAAATATTTATTTATTTATCGTAACATAACTTGGAAAGTTCGCTGGGAAGCGTTCAGTTGCTTAGCGCTAGGATCATGCAATGGGAATCATGTCAACAGTTTTACTTAAGGAAAAACAAAAGTCGAAAAATTGCATTTCCTCCAACCCTTTCTGGGTACCTGAGAGGTTAGTTACAAGTTTTCTGTTATTATTTTACTTCAGGACACAGCGTGCCCCAAGGTTATAAACTACTGAAACATTTACATCTCCCTATTCTGAGCATTTTGATCCCCATATATATCTGGCAGAAATGGATAATAGTGACACAATTGAATTTAATTGATTTTACGTGCTTTTCAGTCTTCATCTACAGTATGTGAGGAGATGTTATTGTCGTGAAAGCGAGCTAATTATGAGCGTATTTACATCACGCATTCGTGACGTCTTCCAGTCGCAACCAATGATGCATCGATCTCAACACTCAAATTTTTTTCGATCAATTAAATTTGAATTTTTTCAAAGGGAGGAGCTAAGGTATGGATTTGAAGGATTTCAATTTCAATTACCAGTGTGACAATGGCCATGGCAGAGGTTGGGTGTGAATCGGGCTCCTACGATTATTTTAAATTTATTGCGGAGTTTTACGAGACAGACGATCAAGCTATCCAATTCCTACGCAATCCCGGTGTTCTCCCTACGTCTGTTGAGCGCCCGCAGTGTAAGTTTAGAAAGGACAAGCATCAGAGGTTGACCCTGAACCTATCCCTGGTCTTTCCACTTCTAACTAGGGTATTGTACTTTCGGACTTGGCGCGCCCCAAAGTTTAAAACTACTGAAACATTTAGATCTCATTATTTTGAGTCTTTTGATCCCTATTTATAATGTATTAGTTGGAAATGTATAGGAATAGGTTAGGTTAGGTTAGTTTAAGTGCAAAATAATTTGTTTTAGTTAGTTTATTCACTAAATGAATACAAATCAAATGAAAGATTAAAGAAAATAAAGGCTTTGAATTTACTTACAAAGCTATAATTTAGGACATAAATCTTGAAGAATTATAACGACATTGTTCATGTTCTGTTCTGTTATTGTTCTCTGGACCATAACTCATTAACAATAATTTTTCAGTAGTTCAGACAACTTTCGTACCCCAAAATCTATTATCAGTATTCGAAAAAAGACGTCTAATTTTAAGATAATTTTCATCTGTTACATTACCGTCGCAAACGTATAATAACGGAGATCGCGCATGACAGATATTTCTCTGTTTTCTTCCAATAATCTTCCGCCATTATCGCCTACCCGACCTCCCTCTCAATCATATGGAGTTGAATGCGCGTTTTGTGGAAAAAACGAACAAGCTATAGCATATTTTAGATCTCATGGTGTTCTCCCAACCTCAGTAACGTGTCCTAAGTGTAAGAATGAGTGTAAATATTGTCAAGACCAACATAGCTGGCATTGTAGTAAATCCAATGACAATCCAGAACCAGGCCACTGAGGTAAGAAATGTGATTCCAACATATGGTGAGGGTTAGGTTAGGTCAGGTTAGGTCAGGCTAGGTTAGGTCAGGTTAGGTCGTCCCAAAAAAGGTTCGGTTTATGTTTTTCTACTGTTTTTTTTTTTTTTTTTTTTTTTTTTTGGTGTATTATGCATTTGCTTGGCCATGATTTAATAGTTTCCATCCATGTGCTTAAGACGTGTCCACCAAAACCTCCTCCTCACTATTAATATATGTCCTTATTATTCACACCATGATACTTAAACTCCTTAATCACATAAATCTATATAAAAACTACGATATAAAGACACCATTAACAACATAACACTTGACATACAGTGTGGTGGCTACATGTGTGTGTGTGTCTGTCACTCTCAATACACTCTTTATCACTCACCACAAACAACACACAACAATACAAAAATAACAAATTAATGGAGTGTTTTTCTACATTACCGAGAGAATAAACCCAATTTAGGTGGTGAGGCAAAACAGGAAGTGACAACACACACATCATCTTCCCATGAGTCATAACCCTCACATTACCCTCAGTTACCCCTCACATACCTCAATACCTTCACCCTATTAATAACACACCAATATTAACCCATGACAGATATAAATCACATCAAGAACACCAATATTAGATCGTAGTTTCATCCGGCCTTGAGTGAACTGTTCCCATTTTTCAACCATCTGTATTTAACTATTATAACAAAAAAAACTTATTAAACCTTACCTTTAAACTACTAGGTGATTCTAAGTCGTCCATACACCTTCTACCTCTTCACCACAGCATGATTAAATGACTTTACAGCAGTTTTTCATCATTGCTAAATTAGTAATATTACTCACTGTCTCCCCACCACCATAACACACACCTTATGATGAAGGGAGAGACATAAGAGGATCCAAGGACTCTATAATAAAGAATTTGATCCTCTATAGTGAGTTGGATCTTATATCTTGTCCTTCTCTTCCTCGTCGTCTATATATTTTCATTTTCTTTATAATGTATTCATAGAAAACGAATAATAATTATTATATTTATTTGGTAGGCTATTTTAAAGGTTATATTTGTCTAACATAAGCTAAGATACACTTGAGATTGATAAATTGTATTGTAATATATTCAGTAAAATAGTCGTACCAGTTTACTTTTAGTATTTAATTAGAAGGAAAAGCTATATTCAAAATAGTAACCAATAAATTAATTACAAATATTAAGTTATTAGTCAAAGATAATATACATACTTCTAAGATATTGAGTTCATTTAGTTATTATCTCTCAAATTATTTCTTTCTATTAGACAACAGCAGAATATATTGCTGTTGGTACTTACATCAGCCAGTTTTCTTGTATTTTTCTTGCACAACTTTATACATTCAATATTTAATAGGTTTATATGAATTATATCTAACATAAGGTCAATTTTACTTCGCTACTGTGCCTTATATAATGTCAAACCTCACTGAACTTTCCATAGGTGAGGTGAGAAGCTTTGAGAATATTGTTTGAGGGAGCACATAGTAGTTCCCCCCCCAAAAAAAAAAAAAACGTAAAATGTGGAAGTGTTTGACTCATCCTGCCTGATTACGGATGGATAACATAGCTTACAAGTTGATATAGGGACTCATGTACTGTATAACTAAGTACTGTACATATGCACATGATCATTATAGACATGATTCACTTGGTAGTTATATATAATGCTTGAAAAATGTCCAAAATATTGTCCATTCTTAGGTCCTTTTTGGATGAGCTTCATGTGATGTGTCAGGGGACGCCAGGTGGAAGTCGTAGTAAAGTGGTGTCTTGGATATCTCACATTGATCTACGCCGTAAACATCAGTGCATTAGACAATCAGTGATAAGCGAAGGAGCGAAAAAGTTATGATAAAAATATAAAGAAGACATAGGCTACAGTGGCAGTATAGCAGCCACTAAAGTTGTAGACCAACTATAGTCACAGTACAGTCACCTTGTTGAGTTAATATTTTTTCATGTCAAGATGGAAATAACGACATGATACCACCCACCTACCAACCCACGCCCCACCTATCCATGTACATCACCTACCAACCCACGCCCCACCTATCCATACACATCACCTACCTACACACACCAGCTTGGCCTGGACCCAAGAAGAGGGGGGGGGGGGGGGGGGGGCGGCTGAGGGGCACGTGCCACTCCCCAACGACACATGTAAATGTGCCCTTGTGGCCCTGAAACATGCGTCTGTATACAGGGGCCTGACAGTACCATTGCACAGTCCACGTAATTTAAACGTCCAGTACAACTTCACAATGCCAGATTGTTGTGACGGCACTGAGTGTGAGCTCAAGTAAGACCAGACCTGACCAACACTGGCGCACGTACAAATACATTCAGGAGCCAGTACATGCCCAGTACTTGCCAACAGTGTGTAACAGAGACGTAAGCGACCGCCCAAGCTGCAAATAAACTGATTAGTGGCGAAGAGGATAAAGTAAACGTAAAGATATAGCACAAACAACCATCACAGATCACTTGATAATAATGGATGAGCCGACTTGCAAGGTCATTCACGATAAGAGTTGATAACAAGATAGGTACTGTATAGGTGCAAACTGAGATAAGACACCCAAGATAGTGTGGGCTTCTGTTAGTTGCTTCTCCTGCTGTTAACCTTCCCTCCTGCAAGTAAGTCACTTTACTCTGTCTACACTAAGCGTCAGTACCCCAACAAGGTCCCTAGTTGTACCCCCTTCACCGTCCAGGCCACCTTCTTGACGACAGACCTGGCCGAAAGAACACTATCATCTCCTGATATTTGACGATAACGTGAGAGATAATACCCCATGGACGCCATCTTGTGTCACATCTGATGGTTCATTAATGTCGTATATTTTGTCATTTATTGTTGCATCAAGACTGCCCCGCCATTACTGTTAACATGGTAAGGGAGGAGTATTCTGACCAGCCAATCCTCTTCCTTCTCTGTGGCTAACCTTCTCGTCAAACACCTTCAATATTGTTTTATGTTTACTTGAGGACTCACATTACACCACAGATGATTATTTCCTCCAGTAGACGAGGTAACTGCCGCCCCACAACACTTCAGGACACCGTAGACTGATATAATGTTATTTAGTGCAACAAAACATATATTCCCTGGTGTCTCATGATCCACATTACTGCCAAGGTGACGTATGCAACATACCATCACCATCCAAGCGGTAGTTTAAGTGGTACAATATAAAATCACGTATATCATCATAACAATAGTAGACCTTCCAGGATGATCAAGTTACAATGTCATTATACTTGTTAAAGGATGCTTGGCCATACTAGTGAGAGATTCATTATGTTATGCTATAATTATACTACTATGAGAATGGTGACGTCATACTGAAGTCAAGATTCTTACGTTAAAACACATATATGGTATTTGTCTCTTTGAACACGTATTTATCATTGGTCATTACACCACTTATTGTTTGACTAACCGTTCGGGGGAGTTGGTCCATTCCACCTTCCTTTATTGGCCAAGGTTAGTACAGGAGCGAAAATAAGAGAATTAGTTGCGTTATTGTGTAAGGTCATACTGTACAACACCATTCTCACATCTGTACCGAGGAGGGAATTGAACCCAGGGCGCGGCTGTGAAAAATGCGCGAGTTAACACCTGTATCACCAACACCTGTGAAATATAAAGAGCGTTAATTAACCTCTACGCAGATATAATATTTTTTTATTGTGGTGGGAATACCGTTAAGAGGAAGGAAGGAAGGGAGGGAGGGAGGAGGAGGAGGAGGATTTGTGATTATGATAAGGCGATTAACTTAGCCAATGTAAAATTCCACGTACACACTATTCACTATTAAGCTACAGAAAATCGCCTGTACACACACACACACACTTCACTATCTACAAGTTACAAAAACAATGGCGGTAAAATCTACAGACTTATCAGGGGCGGATCCAGTGGGAAGGTCCAGGGTGCCCGGACCCCCCTTTTCATCAGAAAATTCAAAACCTTTAATTTAATGCAGTATTGTACTCAGGTGTTTTCATATAGTAAAATGCAATTAATATTGACCTGAGAATATCTCCTAATATCAAATGCACATGGCTTTAAAATGGCGTCAAAATGCCCATGGTATTTGGTCAGATTAAAACAAAAATTCTGGGGGCTTACAGCGCCCACCCCTCCCTGCCTACCCTCCCCACTAAGTTTCTTGGAACCTCCTTTTGGTATTCCAGGATCCGCCCCTGCTTATGATATATGCTGTGACACGATACGTAAGTAATTCTTCATAAATATTAGAGCTAGTCCCACGATTTGAATAAATAGTTTTCTATGACTAAAGTTTATTTCTTTGAAGAAAATGTAAAATCTCTCCTGAGATATTGTGCTGGGTAACTGAGGGGTTGGTAAAGTGTCGTCTAATGCACACGGTAATATAAAGATAACTATGAAATCTAACCGCAGATAATGATATTGCTCTTGTGAGGGTTAACTAATCTTAATACAGTTAATTAACATAATGAATATATGGTGTCTTGATACTCATGTAATAAAAAGTTTATTGTATTTCGAAAAACTGAGAATGATGTGTCTTGTTCACTGTACAGTACATTATTAGTAACACAGAAAAGTAACTCAATTTGAGACACAATGTTAATACGAATTTCTCTCTCAGTTGCCATAGACAGACAGATAGATCATGAAACATTAATAATATAAAACGGTGAAGAATATTTTATTACCCGAGAATGAACAAATATCACTTAGGTTCTTCATAATACATAGCGTCGTGTTATCAGTATCTAGAATTGTGATAAAAGCGATGTCTATAGTTCTTCCGGTTAAAAAGACGATAAACTAGTCGAGATAAGTTATCGTGATAAGATAGAGAGTTTACCCTTAGTGTGGGGTGAACTTCTGACAGCAGATGTACACTTACTTACCTCTGGCTGCTTATTTACGAGACAAACACTTAATATTGTGTACACTCGGTGCCAACTCTTCACTAGGTATCTCCTCGCTGTATAAGGTGTGGACGGTATCTTGTTATAGTCTGGTGTTTCTACCTCGTCATGTACACAGTGCACCAGAACCGTAGAGAGGCCAGACTACGTGACAAGTGATGGTGTATTGTTGTATAATTCTCACCGCTCTCAGAACTCCTCAGCTTTAACGTAAGTATACTGAATATTATCCTTTATTGTGACTACACTAAGCACACGTGATTTTGACTATTTAATAACATATACTTGCGGGTTTTTATATTATGCCTTACCTGTTCAGACTCCTAAACACACACGTATTATTATTATTATTATTATTATTATTATTACCCTTAAACGATATCTAATTGACGCCCCGGTAAATCTTATCTCTATGGCTGCTAAAGGAGTGAATGACTCAGTGTGTGTGTACGTGTGTTTGTGTGTGTGGTGTCTCGGTACTGTCCTTGTCTCAGCTCGTTACTGAGTTATCTAAATCCCAAAGATGTTGTTCATAACTGGAAGGGAGGGGGGAGTGTATCATCAGGCTATTGTACTATTGGTTGTGTGATAACTGGTGATTTGGCTGTACGATAAATAATGCTAACAAATGATTTTTACCTTTTTCTCCCTCTATATCCTCACTTAATAGAATAAACTGTTATGTTGATGTTCCCGCCAAGAGTTTATACGTAGGACATGTGCTGTTTCCCTTGCCCACCGTGTCCTTTACTGTATGTTTGTGGATATAAGTCATTCTCACTTCTTCATGTTGTGAGGAGTGTTTGTATCCGGGTTGTGATGAGGACAAACTTCTCTTAACAACATATTTATAGTTCACAACCTGGAAATAATATGGTTTGTGCACTAATATAATATAAGTAGAAGGTGTTATATTTAGTGACTGAATGGAAGAACATTTTACAACGTACAGGAAGAACAGTGTTATTTATATTGTTGAATTTAAAAGACTTTATCTTTTCCAGGGTGAGAGCGAAGCTATGGAGGAGGACCAACAACCTCTGCTGCAGGAGTCACCCATACCCTTCGTCAGGAACAGCAACCTCAGGATCACCAAACGTAGGTTATATAACTCCAACACACTGAGCTACCACCACCAACCACACAGTTCAACTACCTCTAAACCTCAGCCGCTTGAGCTTCACCACACCCAGCCGAGTGACCGTCCACCACACACTGCCTCTCAGGTCAGGCCGCCACGCCCGCCTCCCCGACACACTGATAACATCCTACCTAGAGAGTATGTTGAGGTAAGTAAGTCACATTCAGAGGCTTACGGAGGAAACATCGGGAGCAGTAGAGTGCCAGCCCAATACCATAGGCCACTCACGCCTACCCGTCACCCCCCACTCACGCCCACCCCTCACTCCCCACTCACGCCCACCCCTCACTCCCCACTCACGCCCACCCCTCACTCCCCACTCACGCCCACCCCTCACTCCCCACTCACGCCCACCCCTCACTCCCCACTCACGCCCACCCCTCACTTCCCACAAGACTACCAGCTTCAAGGTCACGATTCGGCGAGGAATTCACAATCTTTTACTTATGGAAATCATCGTCCACCAAATCTGTTGCCACGCAATGGATCTCAACGCAATGCCAATTTTTTCACCATCTCAAGTGCTGGGGGTCACCAGTTGCCGCAAGATTTCTCTCGTTCTAACACCAACTCCAAAGATTCTTGGAGTCAACTGCTGCCTGCAACACTCCCGCCTCCACAGCGTAAGGTAACCTCACCCTCTAACAGCCTTCCGTCACGGTCACCTACTCCTGGCAATGACTCCCGGAAAGACCTCAAGCATTGGTTTAGGAAGGGGAACTCACAGTCTCCTAGTCGAAAAGTGACGCCCTCCAGCGAGGAATCCAGCACATACCTTGAACCCTCTAAGATCTCCCAGACTAGTAATAACTCTGGAAGCAGTTCTAGGGGATTTTTCGGCAGGTTGCAGAGGTCTCTCACTCCCTCCCCTCACCGAACTGCCTCACAACCTTCTTCCACAACTTATAGGAGATCTCTTCACCCATCCGACACCCATTCAGAATGTAGCTTTAGAAGATATGGAAGTCTACCCATACAGAAAACACAACCCGTAAGCAACTCTAACTTGTACCTTCAGCCTCGAGTGAGTAAGGACACTTCCCCGTCGAAAGAAAGGCTGTCAAGATCCACCTCTGAGAGAGTGAGGTCCTCTAACCCACGCACCAGCCCCTGGGGAGAAGGTTCATATATGCCGTGGCCGCTAAAACCTTTCACCGAGACCGATTTACAGACGAACAAAAGCCAACATCATGGCGGCAATAACTCGGCACACACAACCCTCAACAGGGGCAGAAAGGAAGACGGCCAGCGGAGAGCAGTACCTCGGCAAGCAGGTGTGGCGACGATTTCTACGGTGTTGCCAGCAGAAGAACAAGATCCTCACTCTCTGGAGAAGGAAGAGGAGGAAGAGGACCGCCCAGGATCAAGGTGTAGTCTATCCTCGAGGCCACGACTACAAGGTATCCACAGCCAACCTTTCGGGACCAACTCAGATGTGAATCGTGCGGTAAGTACAGCACTGACTAACGGAACACATTCACTCGTCTCTCTCTCTCTCTCTCTCTCAGACACAACCTTGTTATAGTCTTGTGTATATATATGTTTACCTTCTATCAGTCAATCTCTTTTGGCCAGTCTTTACAGTAGCCATGTTGCCTCCATACTCACTTTACCATAAACATTATTATACTTCTTATATATAATGCCAAGTATTTTATATAAACTAGAGTAATGTTGATTATAATTCACACCCCAGAGAATTATAACACAATTTGGAACATTTTCATATTTTTGTTTCTGTAACGCCTTCCTGATAATGTTCACGGCCACTACAATGATGGTGGCAACAAACCCGTCAGTGTTACAACAAACCCGTCAGAACACTGTTAGTTAGTGACCTCTTTCTCTCTCTCTCGCCCTCACAGCTGGTGCAGGAGTCCAGACTGTACCTCTCAGTCAACGACAGCGTACCGTCCTCAGACCTCCCTCAAACCTTACCGAGACCGCTAAGGAAATCCACAGACTTGAGGTAAGTGTCACGAGCCCATATTCTCCGCCTGTACAGGAGTCCTGAGTCACACTGCTTGTTTACATTCCCCGCCTTTAGCAGTGAGGACAGAATATTAGATAAACTGTTTGTAGAGATTATCAAGGGAGCTTTATTGCGTCACCTGCGAGTGTAGTGGAGAAATAGATTTCCTTTTGATGTTGCTATTATTACATGAAGGAATTAGTATTGTGTTCATAACTTCCTGTTGTGTACGATGCCTTGCCTTCCTTCCTTCTCCTCCTCCCCCTTTTTCTCCCTCTTCCCCTTTCTCCTCCTCCTCATTGAGGTGTTGGATCATCAGAGTGAAATACGCTAGGGTGTCTATTCTTCATGTGATCCGTCTCTACATACAACCTACCTGTCGCTGAGTACATCATCACCAGAAACACCTGTGGCCACACCTCATTACCTGGTCAACCATTGTGTTGATCCAAGTTACATCATCTCCTCCCCCTCCCTCCACACCCACACAGATTAACACAAAGTTATATTCGTCGTCGGAGAATATTCAAATACTTTACGAAAAGTTGGGGACTGTCACTGTTAATACTTCACCGTGTCCCTTTAGTGGTCCGTGTTCGATCCCAGGATCAGTCAAAGGGTTTCCCACAGCAGTCATGGTCAGGCGGGAGATAAAACCAGCTGATCAAGTGACAAGACGGACACATTACTTCGTCGGCCACAGCGGGGCCTCTGTGTGGGGCGATGTTACTTGTATATATGAGTCTGGAGTTAACTCTGCCCGTCTCGTCAGACATCATGGCTCAAGTGATGTAAAACTGACACACTTCTTTATCCCCAGGGACAGTGACTACCTGACTCCTTCACCACCAAGAAGCAGCAGAAGTAGTAGTAGCAGCGGCATCAGCAGTAGCGGCAGCATCAGCAGTAGCAGCATCAGCAGCAGTATCAGCAGTAGCAGCAGCAGTTGTGGCATAAGCAGCAGCAGCAGCGGCAGCAGCAGCAACAGCGGCAGTAGCAACAGTAGTGAAAGCAGCAGCAGTAACTGCAGTAGTAGTGACAGCAACTCCTTCAGCCGGCAGAGGAGGTATTCTGGATCACCAAGAGACAATCTCTCCTCTATTTACGAGATCCCCGAGAGCTCGAGAAGTATTAGTTTGTATCGGAACAGCTCCATCGCCTCCTCGGACACTGAACCTTACGTCTTAGAGTACATCGATGACCGGCTGGACGCTGCTGCTGAACAGTCCTCTAAGGCGGTGGACCCGCACCGTGACCACTTCTCTTTTCTAATAGAAAATGATACCGAATATATTGGATGCCTTCAGGATATGTTAAGGATCTATGGAGCCATGTGTGGAGAAACACCATCACATATACGACAACATTTTGATGTTTTCTTTAAACAAATGGAAGTGATATATCAGTTTCAAATTGTGTTACACGCAGAGTTAAGAGACACTAAAGGAGACTTGACGAAGCTGGCGAAGGTGTTCAAAGACGAGCAGTTCCAGGCTTACAGCCGTTATATGACGATGACGCCAAATGTCCAGAAAGACTTTCAGAGACATGCTTCTTATTTCAGTGAACATTTTCCTGACTTGAAGAGAAATATACTTAAGCCTTCCTTAAGGATCAACTTCTATGTTATGCTTCTAGACAGCTTCAGGAAACAAGCGTCGGAAAAGGAGAAGTCAGACCTACATTCCGCTATCGAGTTCCTGAACCAACTGAAGCGTAAAGCTAACACCCTCATGACTATCGCCAACGTCACCAGCAGCCCCGTCGACCTGCGACTGGGAGGCGACGTCCTGAAAATTGGGGACCTCTTCTGCTTGAGTGGCGGCTGCCTCCAGAAGAGAAAATACTACATAATATTGTTCGAGAACTTACTGGTCATTACCTCCTCCAAGATGGAGTTCTTTAAGTACAAAATACATTACCGTGCTGAGAGGCTGGAACAGGTGGAGGCCGCCGGGGAGACTGAGGTACTGCTGCAGGTACTGACGGAGGAACAGTCCCACCGAGTCACCATGAGATTCAAAGCAAAGAATTCCTCCCTCAGAGATCAGTGGGTTAGTGAGCTGCAGAAGATTGTACAGCAGAACACAACTCTCAAACAGAGGGAGCGTCACATTCTGGCGACAAACGAGCAGTCTCAGCTATTCCCTTTGGACCTGTACACAGTCTACCCACAGCTTCACAACACCATGGCACAGCACGACACGTTAAGCACACCTGGGTCATTCTCAACAGAAGAGATTTGCCAACAACTCATCTCTCAGGAGAAGACGTATGTAAGTCAGTTGTCGTCTCTCCTTAACCCCGATGCTCTCTCCCCAGCAGAAAGTCTGTGTATTCTCCTAGGGAAGTTATATACACTACACAGCAGAAATATTCTCCCTTCTCTAGACAAGCCACATTCTCTACGGGGAATTTTAACCTGCTTCTTAGAAAACCTCGAGTTGTTTGACGTCTACATCGACTATCTTGTTATCCGCTGCCAGATGACCACACAGCTGGACCAGGGCACGGAGGCCAGACTCTACATCTCGCCCGTCCAGCACCTCATCTTCTACCTCATTTGGCTGCGAGAGTTGTGCCGGAATCCAACCTTCCGGGAAGACGCTGAGACGATACTAAAACATTTCCAGAGTTGTGTAAGAAGAGCACAGATGAGGCTACTGACGGAGGCCATCATCAACTGTCGGGTAGACTTCATCAGGAGCGGTGACATCATCCGACACGACAAAATGGAAGTGAGGACGAAGAAAAAAGGTCGTGGAGGAACTTACTTCGCGTTGCTCTTCAAGAAAATCATCATCCTGACCAGACAAAGGCCTCCCCTCTACGAGTATCTCTGGGAAATCTGGCTGGACCAAGTCAACATGGGTCCTCCCACCAACTCTGATTTAACATTTAAGTTGGAGGTTCGTCAGGGGGGAGGCAAGGAACCGGTCACTTATGAGTTCCGGGCGTCCAGTGCGGCCACCAAGCAGGAGTGGCTCAAGTGTATCCAGCAGCAAATGTTGCAACAGGCGGAGCGCATCAGAAAACAGATATCCACAGACTTCTGAAGGAGATATGGCGGCCATTAACAACACTTAACATCCTTACGTCCAACAGAAATATCGAGTCTTCCTTTCTAATTCCCTTCTTCCCTCGCCAAGAGATTCGCGTGTGTGTCGCCCCTCGGCCCATCAGAGAACCTTACCTGAACTATCATCTCCTCCTTCAGCTCTCAACACCCACCCCTTCAGGTCCTCCTTCAGCTCTCAACACCCACCCCTTCAGGTCCTCCTTCGTCGACTCACTTTAACTTTCTCTCATCTCTCTAGACAATTTTCTTTACTGGCCTGCTGACGGTGTGTACACTGCCTGGTCCGTCTGGGTGTATTGCTGACACTTGAAACAACCTCCTGACGGCAGCTACAGGGAGTAAATCTTGGCAAGTCTGCTGTCATGTACAGAACTTCCCTGACCAACTACTGACATGTACTTCCCTAAACGGCTACTGACGTGATGGGAGGATAAGTCACCATATATAAACCTGTACTTTCTGGAGTATGTTTCTTATTGTTGACAAAGATAATCATTTTATTTATTAATACCTTATAACTAGATGATGATAATAAAAGGTAAATTATATTATCATTGTCGTGTATGTAACCTTATCGGGGCAGAAGTTAGGGGCAGATGTCCCGTAAGAGTTAAAGGGACCCAAACTCAAGGGAGAAACCCAGGATGACCGGACAACATACTAACTACACTGGCTAACTATTGACTTTGCGAGGCCACACACACACAAGAACTTACGACACACACATGACTGCCTAAATAACTTAATTTTAAAATCTTTGACGAGGAGAATCACCATAACTACTGCCCTCTGATGGCCTGATGGTAAACTATTGTGCATTAATCCATATGGAGGTATCTGGCACATGACTAGTACTGTAATTATACTGTACTAACCTTATTTCGTCGACAGTTTCTCTTATGAGTTAATGTAATGTCTTCCGTCTGTGTCGCTTTCATTACTTGAAGCAGTGTCCTACAAAACTGAGTTACAGTTTTATACAGAATTTTAGTTAGAATTTCGTTTCTTTGAAAATATAAATACGAAATTTCGATACAGTTATTCCATCAGTGTGTTTACTCTGAAGTGTCTTTTGAAACACTGTTGTTCAGATAACCAACACGTCACCAAGACATCATTAGTACGTCACCAACACGTCACCAAGACATCATTAGTACGTCACCAACACGTCACCAAGACATCATTAGTACGTCACCAACACGTCACCAAGACATCATTAGTACGTCACCAACACGTCAAGACATCATTAGCACGTCACCAAGATCATTAGTACGTCACCAACACGTCACCAAGACATCATTAGTACGTCACCAACACGTCACCAAGACATCATGTACGTCACCAAGACATCATTAGTACGTCACCAACACGTCACCAAGACATCATTAGCACGTCACCAACACGTCACCAAGACATCATTAGCACGTCACCAACACGTCACCAAGACATCATTAGCACGTCACCAACACGTCACCAGCGCACCACCCCCTAGGTCCCACACTGTACTGAGTCTGTAAAATAATAATCTCCTTTATATAGAGTTCCTCCCCTCCCCCCTCAAGCTCACGACCATTCAGAGAGCTGGGAAAAGCCATAAATAAGCTGATGGCTAGTTTACTTGTCACTAACGATCATTAGAGGAGAGTTGTGATGGTTGAATGTGGTAGTGTTGTGGTTATGGCAGTCAGTGTTGTGGTCTTATGTTACAACAATACAGGAAATTGGGTAAATACAGAAACAAGTAATTTTATTTGTATATGGTTTTATTTAATCTCTCTTGTTATACAGTTATCTAGTCTCGTATATCTATGTGTAACGAGGTCAAGCGCCATCACCTTCCACCTTTTAATATCAATATGATATTAAATTTGTTAATAAGAAAAGGAAGTGCAATTTTTTTTTGCTGCTTGGAACAACAAGTATAAGGAGGCGAACTTTAGGAGTAAAAACAAAAGAGCGTCGTTTAATAGATGCCAGCATGGGTGTTGCGCTGCACTGTGGGGGTTACGAACTCTTTTAATACTGAAACAAAATTTGTGAAGTTTATATTTTTTTTTTGCACTTTCTAATGCCAACTAGAGTGAGCAGGTGGAGGGGCACGCATATAAAAATAAATAATATCGATTAATAATAAAGTATTTCTCACACTGTCTTATAGAGGAAATTATGAATAAATCGATTATCTATTTTTTCGTTCATTACTGAGACGTTGTAGGAAAACAATTATTTCTTTAAAATGGCATCCTTGATTAAACACAACTTTAATAACATGGGAAAATAATAATAAAAACACCAATTTGTACAAATAAAAAAAAAACATCAAATAATAATAATAATATATGTAGATAATTTGCATCAAAGTTAATTTATTTGTAAAGGGAGAAAGAGCCACAAGGGTTGAGATCACTTGCCTTACCCAATAAACTCAATAAATCATTACACTGCCTTCATCACATACAGTAGGTTTATCAATGTAATCTCTAGGAACAACTATTAACAGATAATTGATTTTTTTTCTTCTTATTTTCAGGGCGTACTCTTAGGGAATTTGTACTCATCAATGACGTTGTGTGACCCTGATGTACATGTACTCTGCAGGGCCACAAGGTCACTTTATTATTGCCATGGCAGCAGTGTCTTATGATAAAAATCTCTTGACGGTAAATAATTATTGTCTATTAAACTATTTGAATGCCTGGTGGAGGACTTCAGATTGTCTTTAGTTTATAAATACAACAAAGCTACAGGGTTCTTGATACGCGAGACCGTCCCCTTCTAAGATCAGGAAATAAAACATGTACATCAAATTGGAGACCGTAAATACACACAAAAAACAAAAAATGGATTAAAATCTTTCTAAAAACTGGAGATAACAACTTCTAACAGCTTAGAAACAAAATAAAAGTTTTTTCTTGATATTTAAGACCATTCCCTCCCAAACGTACAACAATAACAAAAGCTTTTTTGAATTGATAGTCGTGTTTCTCCAGGGGACCACTATCAGTCATCGGTGGGAGGACGTCCACTAATAATTTTCAACAAATAAAGACGTCAAAACCTAATAACATAATGGGTAATATAACAGTGCCGTCACTCTGTGTAGTAACTATATAGACAGTGCCCAATCCTGAATCAGTCTGTACTGTACTTCTTCTAAATCACAGTCATCAGTGATTTCCACTTGGAAAATAATAATAAATTAAGTTAATATTTACATTTATACAAGGTTTGAACTTTACACTTTATACAGTTGAGGACTTAAGAGGCGGGTGGCTTAACTACTGGGCGGGCAGAGGTGCTCCTCCATCCACTACTGGGCGGGCAGGGGTGCTGCTCCACCCAGTACTGGGCGGGCAGGAAGCGCCCATGGACGGACGAGCCTCACATTAGCGGGCAGGACCGCAACAGTGTGACTCTCGCCTCCAGTAGACGTATACACAACAAGACACAGGGTCAGTCTAGCCAGGGAGACATATGGCTGTGAGAATGACCGCCTCTTTAGTCCTAACTAGGATTGTCTGGCTGGGTATACAAGCTCCGGCGGTACACCCAGTGAAGTAACCGCTACGGACGGTACGACAAGGAGGGTCACACACACGATGACCACGAGTCAGGTCACGGAAATGTTGAGCACAGAAGCAGAAGTGAAAAAAGCCCTAAGTGATCAGCCAGCTGCCTCATCACGACGGGGTCAGCAGGGGTCAGCATCCACCAATAATAGCCACAGTATTGAGCATAAATAAATAAAACAAATAACACGTCAAGAGTTCAGTCGTTTCCTACAGTGTATGTGTGGTGTGTCGGTTATGGTGACAGTCATTATGGTGTTACAGTCATTATAGTGTTACAGTCATTATGGTGTTACAGTCATCATAGCGTCACAGTCATTATAGTGTTACAGTCATTATGGTGTCACAGTCATTATGGTGTCACAGTCATTATGGTGTTACAGTCATTATGGTGTTACAGTCATCATAGCGTCACAGTCATTATAGTGTTACAGTCATCATAGCGTCACAGTCATTATAGTGTTACAGTCAGTATGGTGTTAGTCATTATAGTGTCACAGTCTTTATAGTGTCACAGTCATTATAGTGTCAGTCTTTATGGTGCTATAGTCATTATAGTGTCAGTCATTATGGTGTTACAGTCATTATAGTGCTACAGTCATTATGGTGTTACAGTCATCATAGCGTCACAGTCATTATAGTGTTACAGTCATTATGGTGTCACAGTCATTATGGTGTCACAGTCATTATAGTGTCACAGTCATTATAGTGTTACAGTCTTTATAATGTCAGTCATTATAGTGTCACGTCCATATTGGTGCTAGTCATTATAGTGTCACAGTCTTTATAGTGTCACGGTCATTATAGTGTCACAGTCATTATAGTGTCACAGTCATTATGGTGTCACAGTCATTATAGTGTCAGTCATTATAGTGCTACAGTCATTATAGTGTTACTGCCATTATAGTGTTACTGCCATTATAGTGTTACTCATTATAGTGTCACAGTCATTATGATGTCAGTCATTATGGTGTCACAGTCATTATAGTGTCACAGTCATTATGGTGTCACAGTCATTATAGTGTCACAGTCATTATAGTGTCAATAATTATAGTGTCACGATCATTATAGTGTCACAGTCATTATAGTATCACAGTCATTATAGTGTCACAGTCATTATGGTGTCAATCATTATAGTGTCACAGTCATTATAGTGTTAGTTATTATAGTCACAGTCATTATAGTGTCACAGTCATTATAGTGTCAGTCATTATAGTGTCACAGTCATCATAGTGTCAATCATTATAGTGTCACGATAATTATAGTGCCACGGTCATTATGATGTCAGTCATTATAGTGTCACAGTCATTATAGTGTTACAGTCATTATAGTGCTACAGTCATTATAGTGTTAGTCATTATAGTGTCACGGTCATTATAGTGGCACAGTAATTATAGTGTTATTGTCATTATAGTGTTAGTCATTATAGTGTAATGGTGAGTATAGTGTTAGTCATTATAGTGTCACAGTCATTACGGTGTCACAGTCATTATAGAGTCACTGTCATTATAGTGTCACAGTCATTATGGTGTCACAGTCATTATAGTGTCACAGGCATCATAGTGTCACGGTCATTATAGTGTCAGTCATTATGGTGCCACATTCATTATAGTGGCAGTCATTATAGTGTCACAGTCATTACAGTGTTAGTCATTATAGTGTCACAGTCATTACAGTGTTAGTCATTATAGTGTCACAGTCATTATAGTGTCACAGTCATTTTGATGTCATTCATTATAGTCACGGTCATTTTGGTGTCACAGTCATTATAGTGTCATGGTCATTATAGTGTTAGTCATTATAGTGTCACATTCATTATATTGTCACAGTCATTAAGGTGTCACAGTCATTATGGTGTCACAGTCATTATAGTGTCACAGTCATTATGGTGTCACAGTCATTATAGTGTCACAGTCATTATAGTGCCACAGTCATTATAGTGTCACAGTCATTATAGTGTCACAGTCATCATAGTGTTACAGTCATTATGGAGTCACAGTCATTATAGTGTCAGAGTCATTATAGT
Organism: Homarus gammarus; assembly: GCA_958450375.1. Lineage (NCBI taxonomy): Eukaryota > Metazoa > Arthropoda > Malacostraca > Decapoda > Nephropidae > Homarus > Homarus gammarus. Next base: position 1,701,683 of record CAUDMG010001680.1, read on the forward strand.
GACAGTCATTATAGTGTTACAATCATTATAGTGTTACAGTGATTATAGTGTCACAGTCATTATAATGTTACAATCATTATAGTGTCACAGTCATTATGGTGTTATAGTCATTATGGTGTTAGTCATTATGGTGTTAGTCATTATGGTGTTACAGTCATTATGGTGTCACAGTCATCATAGCGTCACAGTCATTATAGTGTCACGGTCATTATAGTGTTACAGTCATTATGGTGTTATAGTCATTATGGTGTTAGTCATTATGGTGTTAGTCATTATGGTGTTACGGTAATCATGGTGTCAGTCATTATAGTGTCACAGTTCTTATGGTGTCACAGTCATCATAGTGTCACAGTCATTATAGTGCCACAGTCATTATAGTGCCACAGTCATTATAGTGTCACAGTCATTATGGAGTCACAGTCATTATAGTGTCACAGTCATTATAGTGTCACGGTCATCATAGTGTTACAGTCATTATGGAGTCACAGTCATTATAGTGTTACTGTCATTATAGTGTCACAGTCATTATGGTGTCAGAGTCATTATAGTGACAGTCATTATAGTGTTACAATCATTATAGTGCTACAGTGATTATAGTGTCACAGTCATTATAATGTTACAGTCATTATAGTGTCACAGTCATTATAGTGTCACAGTCATTATGGTGTTACAGTCAGTATAGTGTCACGGTCATTATAGTGTTACAGTCATTATAGTGTCACGGTCATTATAGTGTTAGTCTTTATATTGTCACAGTCATTATGGTGTTACAGTCAGTATAGTGTCACAGTCACTATAGTGTCACGGTCATTATAGTGTTACAGTAATTATAGTGTCACGGTCATTATAGTGTTACAGTCATTATAGTGTCACGGTCATTATAGTGTTACAGTCATTATAGTGTTAGTCTTTATATTGTCACAGTCATTATGGTGTTACAGTCAGTATAGTGTCACAGTCACTATAGTGTCACGGTCATTATAGTGTTACAGTAATTATAGTGTCACGGTCATTATAGTGTTACAGTCATTATAGTGTCACATTATGGTGTCACAGTCATTATGGTGTTACGGTAATTATGGTGTCAGTCATTATAGTGTCACAGTTCTTATGGTGTTACAGTCATTATAGTGTCACAGTCATTATAGTGTTAGTCACCATAGTGTTACAGTCCTTATAGTGTTACAGTCATTATAGTGTCACGGTCATTATAGTGTCACGCTCATTATAGTGTTACAGTCATTATAGAGTTAGTCAATAGTGTCAGTCATTATAGTCTCACAGTCATTATGTTAATCATTATAGTGTCACTGTCATTAAAGTGTCATAGTCATTATAGTGTTACTATCATTATAGTGTCACTGCCATTATAGTGTCATAGTCATTATAGTGTTAGTCATTATGGTGTTACAGTCATTATAGTGTTACAGTCATTATTGTGTTAGTCATTATAGTGTTAGTCATTATGGTGTTACAGTCATTATAGTGTTAGTCATTATTGTGTTAGTCATTATAGTGTCACAGTCATTATAGTGTCACAGTTCTTATGGTGTTACAGTCATTATAGTGTCACAGTCATTATAGTGTTAGTCACCATAGTGTTACAGTCCTTATAGTGTTACAGTCATTATAGTGTCACGGTCATTATAGTGTCACAGTCATTATGGTGTCACAGTCATTATAATGTTACAGTCATTATAGTGTTACAGTCATTATAGTGTTACTGTAATTATTGTGTCACGGTCATTATAGTGTTACAGTCATTATAGTGTTACAGTCATTATGGTGTCACAGTCATTATAGTGTTAGTCACCATAGTGTTACAGTCCTTATAGTGTTACAGTCATTATAGTGTCACGGTCATTATAGTGTCACAGTCATTATGGTGTCACAGTCATTATAGTGTTACAGTCATTATAGTGTTACAGTCATTATAGTGTTACTGTAATTATTGTGTCACGGTCATTATAGTGTTACAGTCATTATAGTGTCACAGTCATTATGGTGTCACAGTCATTATAGTGATAGTCATTATAGTGTCACAGTCATTATAGTGTTACTGTAATTATTGTGTCAGTCATTATAGTGTTACAGTCTTTATAGTGTTACAGTCATTATAGTGTCACAGTCATTATAGTGTTACTGTAATTATTGTGTCACGGTCATTATAGTGTTACAGTCTTTATAGTGTTACAGTCATTATAGTGTCACAGTCATTATAGTGTCACTGTCATTATGTTGTCAGTCATTATAGTGATAGTCACTATAGTGTCACAGTCATTATAGTGTTACAGTCTTTATAGTGCTACAGTCTTTATAGTGTTACAGTCATTATAGTGTTACAGTCATTATAGTGTTACAGTCATTAGTGTTACTGTCATTATACAGTAGTGTCATAGTCATTATGGTGTTACAGTCATTATAGTGCTACAGTCATTATAGTGTCACAGTCATTATGGTGTCACAGTCATTATAGTGTTACAGTCATTATGGTGTCACAGTCATTATAGTGTTACAGTCATTATGGTGTCACAGTCATTATAGTGTTACTGTCATTATAGTTTCAGTCATTATAGTGTCAGTCATTATGGTGTTATAGTCATTATAGTGTTACAGTCATTATAGTGGATAGTGGTGGATGAGTGTGGTGGTGGATGATGGTGGTGGTTCAGTGTGGTTGTGGGTGATGGTGGTGGTTGAGTGTGGTGGTGGTTGAGTGTGGTGGTGGATGAGTGTGGTGGTGGATGAGTGTTGTGGTGGATGAGTGTGGTGGTGGATGAGTGTGGTGGTGGATGAGTGTGGTGGTGGATGAGTGTGGTGGTGGTTGAGTGTGGTGGTGGATGAGTGTGGTGGTGGTTGAGTGTGGTGGTGGATGAGTGTGGTGGTGGTTGAGTGTGGTGGTGGTTGAGTGTGGTGGTGGATGAGTGTGGTGGTGGATGAGTGTTGTGGTGGATGAGTGTGGTGGATGATAGTTTACAGTCATTAACAAGACCCTGACATAGCTCCTTACTAAGATATTAATGATATGTCCTTGAGTGGTGGTATGATGACCCCAATCCTTGACCCCAGCTGTGACCCCCAGCCGTGATCAAACAAGTCTTTACTGATGATGATAATAATAATGAATGCCACGGAAGATCAACTAATTAATTAAAAACAAAATAATGCCGATATTGGAATTGAAGTTGAGATATGTTTGATTCATATATTTTTGTTTTGAAGTTTTGACAGAAGCCAGTGGGTGGGTTTAAGAATCACCTTTCGTGAAAAAATTAATGGAATCCAGTCTCGTCGTTTAGCGTGTAGAAGAGTCTGCCATGTCCACGATGTGTTGCACTGGCTGGTCCAACGACACCTGGTATGGCCAAGACCTTATGGCCATGTCTCATCCTCACAAGACCTTATGGCCACTTCTCGTCCTCACAAAATGCTTTAGAAGGACGTCCAGGTGACACCAATACAATACATTTCTATCCTGTTCTCAGAGTTCAGATAAGCGACAAGATCCTCCGCTATACACACACACAAACACACACGTATATAAAGCAAATATTGCCAAGTGTTTTCCATATCAAGGAATAAACAATTGAAATTGAGTGTTTTCCATGAGATTTCACCCCACTCGTTTTGACATCAAAGCGAGAGGTCACACACAAACAATAATAAACCTGTTCACTTTGTTATCACAGAGTTCTAGGTGCACTCAATGGCGTGTTGGGCTGAGGACTCAATCACCGAAGGTCTGTTATCTGACTCACACTTAATATCTTGGTTATAGGACTTGAATTCTTCCTGGGACTGCTTGATGAGCTCCTCCGGTATCATGTAGGAGGGGCTCTTCGGGTCGTAGTCACCGCTGTCATGGAGGTCGTGTCTAGGGGACGTTTGCAGACCATCCATACTGCAGGTGTCCACTGTATCTAGGCTGCTCCCTGTTGAGTGACGGACACCAGTTAACACCACACACACACATACAGTTGGTCATCTTCTTCAGAAAAGTCGAAAAACAGTGAATATTTATCAGTATATCCTGTTATGATCATCTCTACCAGTGAGCGGCGAGGAAACGCAAGATAAATGGTGATAAACAGAATGAGAATATGGAAAGGGAAGAGAGAAAGGGACGGTGAGTCTTATTTGAGGAGGCTGAAACAAACTTGGGGGAGGAGAAGAAGAATGAGAGGAAGAGGAAGAGAAGAGGAAGGAGAGGAAAGAGTCTCACCTGAAGCGATTGAGGGGCAGTAGTCGTAGCCGCCTGAGGACCCCGTGGGTGAACGCTCTACTGCCAGTTCCTCCTCGGGGGTGGAGGGCTTACAGCTGGTGGTCTTCCAGTGTGTCCTGGACAAAACATACCAACGTTATACATGGCAAACTACCAGTCACGACCACACTACAGTACCATACTACCAGTCATGACCACACTACCAGTCATGACCACACTACAGTACCATACTACCAGTCATGACCACACTACAGTACCATACTACCAGTCATGACCGCACTACAGTACCATCCTACCAGTCATGACCACACTACCACAGTACTTAATATTGGATTAATATTCGAGTTTGACCTTCAATTTGTTAAATTTACTTTATTTGATAATTTGGCACATTACACTGAGTTTATTTATGTTAGTATGACTTGATTACAGCCTTATTGTGAAGTACTGCCAGATAATGTAACAGATGAAAGTATAAGTTGTCTTACCTGAGTCCAGAGGCACTGATGTACTTCTTGTTGCAAGTCTTGCACGTGAAGGGTCGTTCGTTGGTGTGCAGTCTCTTGTGCAACTTGAGGTGGACAAACTGTGTGAATTTGGCAGGACACAGGTCGCAGGCGTAAGGCTTCTGGCCGGAGTGTAACCTCATATGAGTCTTCAAGTTTGAGGTGGAACTAAATCTCTTTTTACAGATGTCACATTGGTGGGGCTTCTCGCCTGTGTGAACGAGGTGGTGCTTCTGTAGGTGCGCCAGCTGGGTGAAGCTCTTGATGCAAACGTTACACTTGAAAGGTCGCTCTCCAGAATGGGTTCTGAGGTGCACCTTCAAGTTAGACAACTGACCGAACGTCTTGAAGCATACATTACACTCATAGTGCATCTTACCGTCCTTCTTCTGTAGAGGGTAAGGGAGGGAGCGGTAGCCCCGGTTACCATTGGTGGGGGAGGTGGAGCCCTGGGAGGATGGTGACCCTTGAGAGGAGTGAGAGGAGTTGCTGGAGGGAGGAGAGTGTCCTGACGCCGTGGTGGGGATGGAGATGGTCAGGCGGTGGTCCATCGGCATGGAACCTTGACTCACGGGAGGGAACCCATTAGTGTTCGTGCCGTTGTAGCCGCTGTAGGAGTACATGTTGAAGTGGGGCGAGGAGAACATCTGGGTGACAGGTGTGCGGTAAGAGGAGTTACTGACAGGTGGCTGGATGGCGTAGGACACTTGGGGCTGCGGGTGTGAGGAGGTGTAACACGCTGACCCCGGCTTTTGGTGCGTCGAGGAGGAGTCGGGCGATATCTGTTGACTTGAATCTGAATTACAATAACTGCGTTTGTAAGAGAAGTCCTGACAAGGCCCTGAACTACTGGTGGCACTGTCAGGCTTGTAGTGGGCGTCGCTGGGCACGGCGATGTGGACGGGCTCCTTTAGGTCTCTGTGTGAGGTGACGGCTGACTGAGTGGTGTCCGCCTCATCCTTCCCGCCCAGTCGTCTTAACAGAATATTTTCTAAGATAGAGCCAGACGGGCGGGGAGACACCATCTGAGTGTCTGGTGGCACGGAGAGTCTCGTGTCGGCTGAGAGAGGGTGTCGAGTGTCTTGTGGCCCAGGGTGTCGAGTGTCAGGCTGTACAGAGTGTCTTGTGTCAGGTGGCATGGGCAGGCGTGGATCAGGGGCGACGGTGATGCGGGGGTCCTGAGGTGGCATGACAGGGAGGCGTGGGGGCATGGTGGTGACATTGGGTGGCAGGCCTGGCAGTCTTGTCATTGGTGGAAGAGGGAGGCGCCCCTGGGCAAGACGAGAGTCATGAGGCAGTGGGAGACGGACCACAGGTGGCAGACCCATGCGTGTGTCCGGCATGGGTGGCTGTCGTGTGTCTGGAGATACATGTTGCTTTGTTATGGTGATGCCGGGCAGGGCAGTGTCTGGCAGGACCGGCATACGCGAGTCCGGGAACACTGGGGCATTGCGGGTATCAGGACGAGGCATATCTGTAGGACGAGGCATGTCTACGGGGCGGGACACCTCCGTGGGACGGGGTACCTCGTGGGCTGGGTGTAGGGGCTGGTCTGGCAAGGGGTACCTCCGAGCCGTTTGGTTCTGTGTACTCTCTGGCCGCTGCTCCTTCTCCATAACAGAGTCCACTCGGGGCGTCTGCTCGCTGAAGGTGGTGTAGTGTGTTGGTGGCAAGTATGGCGGAGACCGACGACTGGGCGACGACTCTGGACCTTTTCGCTTAGCAGGATGGGCGGGGGTCGGGGAGGGCCGGGGAGCTGCCTGTGGGAGGGGCTGCTGTGGGTGCTGTTGAAGGAGGGGCTGTGGGAGGGTCTCAGGCAAAGGCGTCATTGGGGGCTCAGCGGCCGCCTGTTGACGTTCCAGCGGGGGCGAGACTGACTTTTCCTTCTCCGAGGTGTCAGAACCTGTGGACTTGGAGCGGTAGTGATAAGCGCGGGACATCTTGATCTTCACTTTCCGGTATTCATTACGAAGCTCAACTTCCTCTTCCTCTGTTGGGAATTCCTTTCTCTTCTTCTTACTACAAAACAAAAGACACAATTAACCTTAAACTATTTATACAAACAACAAAAACAACGTATTTAACATATAAACACCAACCATAATAAAAGAGTGTAAACAAACTGACCTAAAGTCGAGAACGTAATTATTATCTCCCTCAGAATCAGAAGAATCCTCGGGCATATTAAAGTCATGATGGTAACCGTTGCTGTCATAGCCTTCATCTGACCTCACTGACCCTTCTGTAGGAGTCAACTGGCCGTTCCTCGTCTCGAACTGGGTGGGTGAGGCGACAGGAAGCGAACCAGTAGTCGTGGAGGCTGCAGGGGGAGTCGTCGAGCTCTTGGACGGGACAGCCTCTGGTTCCTCCTTCACATCTGAGTCACCCACTTGTTGGCCTGTTGTAGAGGACACTAGTTAGTCACCTTTAGGAGCTACAATAAACATCTAACATCAACACTCTTTCTAACAATTAACATCATGAAAACTAACATTGCTAAAACCAACTTACGTATTTTGAGTAACATTTGTTCTCCAGTTAGCGGGTAGTTAAGTCTTGTAGCGAACTCCCTGCAGTACCATACTAGAAGCTCCTGGTTGGGTAGGATGGGCTTGATGGTGTAGAAGTAGATGTTTGACTGTTGGTGAGGGAGAGAATTAGTTGTGCTTTAATTTTACCTGTTACACATACACACACCTGTCACACATCTGTTATATACCTCTTAGATATCTTTCATACAACCAACATACACATGTCTCACGCACCCACACAGACAGACACAACTACCACTAATAATAGTCAAAGATGTTAATAAACTGTAAAGGTCGTAAAGTAAAACGTTCTTTGATGGTCTGTAACATGAATAAAATAAACTGGTGATAAGGACAGAGAAACATGTAATGAGTGGTGTGTGTGAGCAGGGAGAGCATTAGAAGAGTCAGCCAACACAATAACAGAGAGTGGTGACCTGGAGGAGGAGGAAGACGAGAAAAAGAAGAAAAACAACAATCAGGGAGATGACACTCACCTTATACTGACAAGCGATGAGGTTCTGAGCCTCTGAACTGTAGGCAGGGTTCACATAGCGCATCCAGTTGGCCTTAGTAGTGTCGTAACCATCAATATAGTAGTACAGCTCATCCCCGCGGTATACCTGAGACACACGAGCACTTTATTTACCCAGATGACATGCAAGACGCTGGTCAAGAGTTCAAGGGGAGGACGAAGAGAGACGAAAAAATACAACTTTATTTGGATTTTCGTAAAGATAGCCTCATCAGATTGAATATACAGGCATTTCAAATAATTAACAGAGGCTTAGAATACAAATAAAACACTCAAAAAGGGATCCATGTGATAAAATCTACTGTAGGGTAAATTTTTTTTTAAAAGAATGTTAGACTCAGCTATGAATATAAGCAAACACTAAGCACACATTATTGGAACTCTCTATGCTAGGGTCAGTTCCTGGATTAAGATGAAGAATCAAAACAAGTCTATACTATAGGTTACTAATACAATAAACTACAAAAGGAGTTAATTAGTAGAAATAAATCATAAAATGTTCGAATTTATTAGAGTAAATTACATATATAATAGAGTACATAGCAGTAGACTGGCAGGAGGAAGAGTGTGTGTGATGCTAACGTGCAGAGAGAGAGGGTGGGGGAACAAGCAGACACAGGTAAGAGAAGCAGGTACAGGTAAGAGAGGCAGGTACAGGTAAGAGAGGCAGGTACAGGTAAGAGAGGCAGGTACAGGTAAGAGAGGCAGGTACAGGTAAGAGAGGCAGGTACAGGTAAGAAGAAGCAGCAGGTACAGGTAGGAGAGGCAGGTACAGGTAAGAGAGGCAGGTACAGGTAAGAGAGGCAGGTACAGGTAAGAAGAAGCAGACGCAGGTAAGAGAAGCAGGTACAGGTAAGAGAGGCAGGTACAGGTAAGAGAGGCAGGTACAGGTAAGAGAGGCAGGTACATGTAAGAAGAAGCAGCAGGTACAGGTAGGAGAGGCAGGTACAGGTAAGAGAGGCAGGTACAGGTAAGATAAGCAAACAGGCACAGGTAAAATCAACTAAAGATGGGTTAAGTTATTTACCTCTAAACGTTTGCCCACGCCAAGATCCACCTAGGAAACAAGAGAGAGAGGAGCCCAGTCACCAGCAAGACATAACCAACACCCTGAGTATAAAAAGTAGATGGAGCCCGGAGCCCTACACAGCCCCACAGAGGCATAAGGAACCCCACAGAGCTACACAGGGCCCTAAGGAACACTACGGAGTCCCACAGAGCACCATAGATGCCCCATAGAGTCCCACAAAGCTCCACAGGGCCCTATAAAGCTCCATAGGGCCCCACAGAGCACTTTAGAGCCCCATAGAGCACCATCACCAGGTAATATCTAACAGTAACTTTTCTGCTACACTGACACCCAATAACAATAATATAAATAACAACAACAATAAGAATAAATAATAACAATAACATTAACAATAACAATATCGTCATCAATACAAATATATGAAAAAACACACAAACACACAAACACCATCACCCAACATGAGGTAACTATAAGTTTGTTCACACGTTGTAGAAACTTACCCTCCAGAAGTATTTTCTATTTGCTGTCTTGGGCACCTGATCTTTGGCATAACACTTGCCCACCAGAGGACCGAACCGTGTGCCCCTGGGGATATAATCTGTACTCCATATGCCCATTACCTGTTGAAGATGAGGGATAATGACTCATTACTCACAGTAGTTACTCGTAAGTTAATAATACTATCAAGTTTAAAATCATGATGTGTCAAGCTTAGATTCACATACCTTTGATCAATAACATTGTTAAGGTTAGATTCACTTAAGTTTAACCAATTAAACTATCAAACTGAGATTCACTTAAGCCTAACCAATAACACTTTCAGGTACTTACATCGGATATAGTCTGGGAAGCTTTGAGTACAAGGTTGCGAGGCAGGGAGAGTGTAGCATGGTTAGGGCAACTTTCCTCCGTGGCTGTATCTGGCACCAGGTACACTGCCCTCTCCTCCCACTCCTCCTCCTTGATGGAGTCCAAATCCCACTCTTCACCCATCTTGGCTGGCTGAGAGGGAGGAAAAAGGGAGAGGGAAGATAAAATTTATTGTTGTTATTGTTGTTGTTTACGTAGACAAGAGTGTGTTATGGGTGATATAGGTAGGTAGAGTTGTTGTTTATCATTGTATATCTGTACTGTCTATGAATATTGTTTGTATACCTGTCTTGTCTACGTATGATAAACATATTTTTATACAAGGAATCACAACTATAATCAATAATATTTACATAAGGGGTCATAACTATAATTAATACCATCTACACAAGGGGTCATAACTATAATTAATAACATCTACATAAAAGGTCACAACTATAATTAATAACATCTACATAAAGAGTCATAATTATAAAGAGTATTACTGCTCACCATCTGTCTTGGTCTCAGAGGCGACAATCACACATGCCGGAGGGAAGGTGTTGGTCTGACGTCACACACAAACACTCCTGGTGGGCAAAAGAGAAAATATTATTGGAACCGTGAAGAAAAAATTATATATATATAGATGTGGCTTTTAAATGGTGAATAATATACTTCTTTGTGTTTATTATTTGTTAATTTGTTATAACCTTGCGGGATAAAAGTGTATTTTTTGGTGTACATATTGTAAAGGATTTTTTTTTTACACGGACATAACATCGTGGTTTTGAGAAATAGTCGCAATATTGTAAACAGTTTTCGTATTACACCCACAGTCCTTATTCTACACCCACAGTCCTTATTTAACACCCACAGTCCTTATTTAACACCCACAAACACAACACTATGTCTCACTGTGAACACCTGAACATGACCGTGAAGGCGCTACACTTGGGATGGTACAACAATCAGAGGAAACACTTGTACACTGTTACACCGAGGCATTGAGAGGTGTACGGGCGGTAACACAGCCCAGGTGAGGGAGGCGGCAACACAGCTCAGGTGAGGGGGGCGGTAACACAGCTCAGGTGAGGGAGGCGGCAACACAGCTCAGGTGAGGGAGGCGGCAACACAGCTCAGGTGAGGGGGGCGGTAACACAGCCCAGGTGAGGGAGGCGGTAACACAGCCCAGGTGAGGGAGGCGGCAACACAGCTCAGGTGAGGGAGGCGGCAACACAGCCCAGGTGAGGGGGGCGGTAACACAGCCCAGGTGAGGGAGGCGGCAACACAGCTCAGGTGAGGGGGGCGGTAACACAGCCCAGGTGAGGGAGGCGGTAACACAGCCCAGGTGAGGGAGGCGGCAACACAGCTCAGGTGAGGGAGGCGGCAACACAGCCCAGGTGAGGGGGGCGGTAACACAGCCCAGGTGAGGGAGGCGATAACACAGCCCAGGTGAGGGGGGCGGTAACACAGCCCAGGTGAGGGAGGCGGCAACACAGCTCAGGTGAGGGAGGCGGCAACACAGCCCGGGTGAGGGAGGCGATAACACAGCTCAGGTGAGGGAGGCGGCAACACAGCTCAGGTGAGGGAGGCGGCAACACAGCTCAGGTGAGGGAGGCGATAACACAGCTCAGGTGAGGGAGGCGATAACACAGCCCAGGTGAGGGAGGCGGCAACACAGCTCAGGTGAGGGAGGCGATAACACAGCCCAGGTGAGGGGGGCGGTAACACAGCCCAGGTGAGGGAGGCGGCAACACAGCTCAGGTGAGGGAGGCGGCAACACAGCTCAGGTGAGGGAGGCGATAACACAGCTCAGGTGAGGGAGGCGGCAACACAGCTCAGGTGAGGGAGGCGGTAACACAGCTCAGGTGAGGGGGGCGGTAACACAGCTCAGGTGAGGGGGGCGGTAACACAGCTCAGGTGAGGGAGGCGATAACACAGCTCAGGTGAGGGAGGCGATAACACATGTCGCGCGCGTGAAACTCGTCCAACTGTTTCGGAATCTTCTTCAATTTAAGGATGAGAGATGAGCATTCCACTGTTTGTTTATTTCGGTATAGATTGAGAGGTGTTGGGGTTATAGTGTACTGTAGCTGTGCAGTGTCTTCTTATGGACATACACCTGTACACACACACGAATACTTACACAGACAGACACACACATACATACACAAATTCCACATTATTAAAGTCTCACATCATCTTTGTCTCAATATGGCAAAAAACATATTCCAGTTTGGCATGAAGTAAATAAAAGGAGAGAGAGAGAGAGAGAGAGAGAGAGAGAGAGAGAGAGAGAGAGAGAGAGAGAGAGAGAGAGAGAGAGAGAGAGAGGTCATCATCCCCGCGCGCCATTGCCGTCATCTGGTGACCCAAATTCACCTTGGGTTGTATGTCACAGTGAGTGAGTGAGAGGCTTTTTTTTGTTCCAAGTTCATTGCCACCAAACTGAACATCTGTGCTCTCTCTCCCTCCCTTCCTCCCTCTCTCTCTCCCTCCCTCCCTTCCTCCCTCCCTCTCTATCTCCCTCCCTCTCTCCCCCTCCCTACTCCCCAGGCCACCCGTCTCTCTCTCTCCTCACTAACACTCGCTCGTACTCTCCCGTCCGTGAGTCCCACTTGTCTAATCATAAAGTACTCTGGTGGATGTAAATAACTAAGGGTCTTATACTCAGGGTCCCTCTTTGTTTACAAGTGGAGGTGGGTCTTATACTCAGGGTCCCTCTTTGTTTACAAGTGGAGGTGGGTCTTATACTCAGGGTCCCTCTTTGTTTACCCATTGCTTATCTCACTCTTGCTTGCACACAGCACCATATAAACACACACACACACACACACACATAACACCATACAACACTATATACACACACAGCACCCTTCAGCACTACACATACACATACACACACACATCGACAAAGAGGAGGAAGCGCCCGATTGACCTACAGACACACACACAAACACACAGGTGTTAGCTTGAGGGAGGTGGTGAGGGTAAATATCAGAGAGGATACGAACGTTGCCTCCTCCTCCTCCCGTCATCAGCTGTGCTCTTCCTCCCTCCCTCCCATCCCTCAGGTGCCCCCCCCTCCTCCCCCTAGAGAGCCTCCACAGGTGTTCAGAGAGAGAAGCATGTCATGTAACGCTGCAGGGACCTTCACACACACACACACACACTTAGGTGAGAGAGAGAGAGAGAGAGAGAGAGAGAGAGAGAGAGAGAGAGAGAGCAGTATCTCCTCAACAGATACGGAAACATCTACTACAGTAATCGTTTGCTGAACAGTCAACGACCTGGATAGCCCAGCTCATGGTACCAGGCAGGTGTGTGTGTGTGTGTGTGTGTGTGTGTGTGTGTGTGTCCCTCTCAACGCCACACCTGTATAGAAGTTCATGGCCTCCAAAAGATAATTGAAACACCTTTGACTGGAGGTATTTTTACACGTGGAGGTGAGGTACAGGTACAGCGGCAGGTGAGGTGAGGTGAGGTACAGCGGCAGGTGAGGTGAGGTACAGGTACAGGGGCAGGTGAGGTGAGGTACAGGTACAGTGGCAGGTGAGGTGAGGTACAGGTACAGCGGCAGGTGAGGTGAGGTACAGGTACAGCGGCAGGTGAGGTGAGGTACAGGTACAGGGGCAGGTGAGGTGAGGTACAGGTACAGTGGCAGGTGAGGTGAGGTACAGGTACAGCGGCAGGTGAGGTGAGGTACAGGTACAGGGGCAGGTGAGGTGAGGTACAGGTACAGGGGCAGGTGAGGTGAGGTACAGGTACAGGGGCAGGTGAGGTGAGGTACAGGTACAGGGATGTTATGTAACCTGTGTCACTTCACCCACGTCAACACAGAGTAGATCACCAGGTTCGCTCGTGGTCACCAAGAACCTGAACTGACCCAACGAGGGGCGCCAAGTACTGATAAAACACACACACACACACACACACACACAGGATCGTTCTGCCGGTGGTGTAACAAATATGAAAGATTAACATATTTATAATGACAAGCACAGGGCCCTCACCGCCACAAGCACAGGGCCCTCACCACCACAAGCACAGAGTCCCTACAACACAAGCACAGAGCCCCTACAACACAAGCACAGGGCCCTCACCACCACAAGCACAGAGCCCCCACAACACAAGCACAGAGCCCCTACAACACAAGCACAGGGCCCTCACCACCACAAGCACAGAGCCCCTACAACACAAGCACAGGGCCCCTACAACACAAGCACAGGGCCCCTACAACACAAGCACAGGGCCCTCACCAACACAAGCACAGGGCCCTCACCACCACAAGCACAGGGCCCTCACCAACACAAGCACAGGGCCCTCACCACCACAAGCACAGGGCCCCTACAACACAAGCACAGAGCCCTCACCACCACAAACACAGGGCCCTCACCACCACAAGCACAGGGCCCCTACAACACAAGCACAGAGCCCTCACCACCACAAGCACAGGGCCCTCACCACCACAAGCACAGGGCCCTTACCAGCGACCCTCACAGCGGAATAAGATGATAAAGTCGATGATTACACAAGCGAGTGGCACTGCGTCACCTGGTCTGCCGTGAGACCTTGAAAACCAGACACGAGTGCCACTGGGTGAATGACCCCTCAGTGCCAGCGCGTCCCGACCCACGCACCTGGCACAGACCTCGGCGGGATGCGCGCCAAGTGTAGCTCGCTTGACTGCATGCATAATGCTTGTCGTTGCACAGTTGTGTTGTTGTTTGTTGCGTTTGTGTTTACTTATACAATAATTATTAATGATAAATAAATTGTTTCAAAAATATATATATATATTATGTGAAAAAATGGTCAGATAGTTGAGATAATATCTATTTAATGATACGAAGGCCACAAACCAACACGACAGTCCAACACGATACGACACAACGCATACCAAAAAGTGGGGGAAGGGGGGCGGCGTTCAGGTGATGTGGACTCCGGACGCTTCAGTATCACATTTCACGGTCGCATTGTTTGTGTGTGTGTGTGTGTGTGTGTGTTGTTCTTGTTGTTATCTGGCCAGGTGGATATAACCCCTGCGATACTCTTCTCTTATCTTTACACCGATAACATCTTGGGGCGGAGTCAAGTAACCCTTTTCAACTACGATACTTCCTCTGCTTCCAGGACGGTACCACACAACCCTTGGGGCCCCCTGTACACCACGACCTGAGGCCCCCTGTACACCACGACCTGGGGGCCTCCTGTACACCACGACCTGAGGCCCCCTGTACACCACGACCTGGGGGCCTCCTGTACACCACGACCTGAGGCCCCCTGTACACCACGACCTGGGGGCCCCCTGTACACCACGACCTGGGGGCCTCCTGTACACCACGACCTGAGGCCCCCTGTACACCACGACCTGGGGCCCCCTGTACACCACGACCTGAGGCCCCCCTGTACACCACGACCTGGGGGCCCCTGTACACCACGACCTGAGGCCCCCTGTACACCACGACCTGGGGGCCTCCTGTACACCACGACCTGAGGCCCCCTGTACACCACGACCTGGGGGCCCCCTGTACACCACGACCTGGGGGCCCCTGTACACCACGACCTGGGGGCCCCCTGTACACCACGACCTGAGGGCTCCCTGTACACCACGACCTGAGGCCCCCTGTACACCACGACCTGGGGGCCTCCTGTACACCACGACCTGGGGGCCTCCTGTACACCACGACCCGAGGCCCCCTGTACACCACGACCTGTGGCCCCTGTAAACCACACAAGACGACCCGGTATCCTTTCTTGGACAGTTGTGTTGACAGAAAGTGACAGAAAAGAAGACAGACACCTGGGCTACACACCTGGGCTACACACCTGGACTGCACAACTGGGCTACACACCTAGGCTACACTCCTGGACTACACACCTGGACTACACACCTGGACTACACACCTGGACTACATACCTGGACTACACACCTGGACTACATACCTGGGCTACACACCTGGACTACATACCTGGGCTACACACGACAGACAGACTATCATGGCGGCAGGGATATAGCAAAACAATGAAGGTGTTGTAGGGTGTTATGTTTCCACCACAACAACAACAACAACAATAACAATAATAACAATAATAACAATAATAATAATAACAACAATAACCACCACCACCACCACCACAACAACAACAATAA
The DNA here is from genome assembly GCA_958450375.1 of Homarus gammarus. NCBI lineage: Eukaryota > Metazoa > Arthropoda > Malacostraca > Decapoda > Nephropidae > Homarus > Homarus gammarus. The sequence continues at coordinate 1,717,513 of CAUDMG010001680.1, forward strand.
TAATAACAATATTCACAACAATAACCACCACCACCACCACCACAACAACAACAACAACCACCACCACCACCACCACCACAACAACAACAACCACCACCATCACAACCACTACCACCACAACAACAACCACCACCACCACCATCACCACAACAACAACAAAATAGAAATATCTCCAACAAGTAAATATTTCCTTGGTTGAGAGAGAGAGAGAGAGAGAGAGAGAGAGAGAGAGAGTGAAGAGTAAGAGAGTGAGAGTGAAGAGGAAGAGGAGGAAGGAGAGGAAGAGGAGGAAGGAGAAGAAGAGGGCTATGTATACGACCACACGTGTGTACCCCTACCCACCATAGAACACCTCACCTGCTGAACTTTATTAGATTTACGGGTTAGGTTAGGTTAGGTTAGGTTAGGTCAGGTTAGGTTAGGTTAGGTCAGTAGAGAGAGCCATGACCTGCGCCTCAGTAAACAGTGTGAGGCGACTGCTTGTACCCGCCCACCTCCACGCCCACATGTACGCAGAGTACGGTGAGTGGCCTTGATTGACTATATACCTGTGTTCACCTGGATCATCACTACGCAGTTCAGGGCCAGGTGCAGTGTGTGTGTGTGTGTGTGTGTGTGGTCCATTTCCTTATGTGATACGAACATGCACTAAGGAGGAGGAGGAGGAGGAGGAGGAGGAGGACTACCTGACTTGGCACTCAGGTTGGCATCTCTCCTCCCTGACCCTCCCTTCGTCTCGTGCCCTGCCGCCCCTGGCACCGGCACCTCCACCCCACGATCCTGCCGCCCCCAGACTGTTGCCGCCCCTCCTGCCGCCCCCAGACTGTTGCCGCCCCTCCTGCCACCCAGAGACTGCCGCGCCTTAAGTCCTACCCTGCCACCCTCTTCTTGTATGTGAGAGAGAGAGAGAGAGAGGGGGGGGGGGGGGTTCCTCTCGCTCTCAGTAGTCTCTCACAGAAAAGATAAATGAGTTGATATTTTTCTCAACGTAAGATGTCCTCTCTCTCTCTCTCTCTCTCTCTCTCTCTCTCACTTTCTCTCTTTGTCATTTTCTTCATCTTACCTGTCAACTTCTCTCTCTATCTCTCTCTCTCAGTTTAATGACCCGTAGGTGTTACAAGTGTTATATACACACACACACACACACACACACACGAGTTCACATGCACTGTGCCTCCCCTCCCCCCCTTGCTTCTGACTCCACTCCTGGACGCTGGCACTGAAGAGGGTGCCAAGGAATGCCAACTCTGAATGGGTGTTTGCGTGAGAGTGCATGAGTGACACACACACACACACACACACACGAATGCATAACAGACACGTACACATCACGCACACACGTATGCATGGCAGACACGTACACATGACACACACACGAATGCATGACAGGCACGTACACATGAGACACACGTACACATGACACACACGTACACATGACACACACACGTACACATGACACACAGACGAATGCATGACAGGCACGTACACATGACACACACGTACGCATGACACACACACGTACACATGACACACTATCTCAAAGATCTCTTTACAAACAGGTGATTGGATCTCTCTCTCTCCTTACCTGTGAGAGTTGTAAACATGGCAGAAATAGGGTCACTTATCAGGGTGTTTACAGTGGTACCCGTCACTTATCAGGGTGTTTACAGTGGTACCCGTCACTTATCAGGGTGTTTACAGTGGTACCCGTCACTTATCAGGGTGTTTACAGTGGTACCCGTCACTTCTCAGGGTGTTTACAGTGGTACCCGTCACTTATTAGGGTGTTTACAGTGGTACCCGTCACTTATTAGGGTGTTTACAGTGGTACCCGTCACTTATCAGGGTGTTTACAGTGGTACCCGTCACTTATTAGGGTGTTTACAGTGGTACCCGTCACTTATCAGGGTGTTTACAGTGGTACCCGTCACTTATTAGGGTGTTTACAGTGGTACCCGTCACTTATCAGGGTGTTTACAGTGGTACCCGTCACTTATCAGGGTGTTTACAATGGTACTCATTATTTACACAGCTGCACCGTAGTATGTCACTTATACGTACCGTTGTTCCGTCACTCATAAATCCGTACCGTTGTTCCGTCACTCATAAATCCGTACCGTTGTTCCGTCACTTATACGTACCGTCACTACAGATCCAGTCAAGTGTCGTTCTGTCGTTCCTTCTGTCCATAACACAACTTCAGCACCTCGACACTCCCACCCACCACAACCACCGCCGCCAATAGCTTTAACCACATTAGTGTTTTCAGTCGCATTAAAGTTATCACATTATCCTTAAGACAAGTAGGAGATTAAGGGTTAATTCCTCGTCGTAGTAAGGGAGAACTTTGTCTAGGTAGAAGTGAGAGACGGTGTGAGGGGCGCGGCTGTTGTGAGAGGACCCGGTCAGTGTGTGTATGTGAGTGTGAGTGATCCCAGTGTTGGAACGTCAGAGAGGAGCGGAGGGCAGTCATCGAGCCTCAGGCATGGTGAAGGTGCCAGCTACTACCTCTCCCTCCTGCTGTTGCTGCCCCCCCCCCTACCCCCTACAGGAGATAACTACCTCAACCACCGTGTTCTAACCTTGTTCTAGAACCAACTTGATGCATCATATTTTGTTCTATATTTGTTCTTTTTTGTTAGTGAACATTTACCTGATCAATAATAACAATAACAATATCATTGCATCACCACTACTCATGCACCACTCCACACACACACACACGCACACACACACACACGCACACACACACACACACACACGCACACACACCATAAATATCACGAGACATCCTAAGAAAATTTATTAAATATTTCCATATGTTTGTTATGGCACCAGAGTCCAAAATAAAGCGAGAGAACACAGGCCTCGAGAGACGTGGCATACCTTGGCACTGAGAGAGGGGTGCCAGAGGTAGTGCCTCACTCAGCCCGGTGAATCAAATACACTCAAAGGTGAACCTGTGTTATGTTACTGTAGGGCCGAGGTACATAACATGGGGTGATGGGGAGGGGAGGAGCAGGGGGAGGCGATGGGGTAGGGAGGAGAAGGAGGGGGGGCAGGTGATGGGGTGGGGAGGAGAAGAAGGGGGGGCAGGTGATGGGGTGGGGAGGAGAAGGAGGGGGCAGGTGATGGGGTGGGGAGGAGGAGGAGGGGGGAGGTGATGGGGGGGTGGCGTTAAGGAAGGAAGGGTAAGAATGGAGTGAAAGAAGGGGAGAGGGTAGGCGTGAAGGGAGTAAGGGGGGGCAAGAGCGGACAGAGGGAGAATAAGAATGGAATGGACTTGAGGTGGGGAATGGAGAGAGGGAGGCAGGGAGGGAGAGGGAGGAAGGAGAGAGGGAGGGAGGGAGGAAGGAGAGAGAGGGAGGAAGGGGAGAGAGAAGGAGGTATAAGTAGAGCGTTGTTAGCATACACACATTGCATCATCAGCCATGGACGGAGGCAAACAGCGGCACAGATTGTTAACACTTATCCTCGCCACAGATAAACTATTCGACGCTCTGCTGGCCGCATGTGTAATGACGGTCAGCGGGAAGTTGACGTAGCACCCAAGGCCGCAGCCGCAGCTCAGGTGCACGCCTCCTGATCACCACCTCGTCAACACTCTCACTGGCAACTAAAATGCTTGGGTTTGGTTAGGTTAGGTTAGTCTTCCGGTGATCTACAATTTGGGTCACCAGGTAAGTTATTCTGCTAATTACTGGCCATAAAAACAACACAGGTAGATTAACACCTGGTGGACTGGCTTATAACACACACACACACACACACACACTCTCACTTCTCTCTCTCGCTGACTTACTGGCCAAGGTCAGGCAGGGTCAGGCCCCAGGCAGGTGTGGCAACAGTCATGTGCTGTCCTGACCAGACCAACCGTGTGTACATAAGACTATACCATGTGTGTGGGGGGGAGGGGGATATGCGTGTGTGTGTGTGGGGAGTGTGTGTGTGGGGTGTGTGTGTAGGGTGGGGTGTGTGTATGTGTGGGGTGGTGTGTGTGTGTGTGTGTGTGGGGAGTGTGTGTGGGGTGGGGTGTGTGTGTGTGGGGAGTGTGTGTGGGGTGAGTGCGTGTGTGTGTTATTAACTTAATATATAAGAAACTGGTCTAAGAATAACTTCGTATAGTTGTATTAACTCCTTCTGTCTGTCTCTCTCTCTCTCCCTATGTCTATCTTTTTTATTCTCTCTCTCTCTCTCTCTGTTTCCCTCTTCCACCGCGCGTCATTCTTCCACCAGTCAGGTCAGGAAGGAATGATGGAGCGACAGAGGTCAACCAATACTTGACCCAAAGGACGCCATGGCAACAGTCAGGTCATGAGAGGTCAACCTTGCGGTATATAAGTGACCTCAGTTTCACGTCTTGACCTTCTCCTCTGTTACTTTTTATAGCTCAGTCAGGTCATGTGAGGTCGGGGGTCACAGCCTGGATTATTGAAAACTGGAGTGACCTGGAACAAGGCAGTGTGTGTGACCTGGTGTGTCGCGTCTATGAGGAGGAAGAGGAGCAATGGAGGAAAGTGAACGAGGAAGAGGAGGAGGTGGAAAAGGAAGAGGCTTATTTCACCTGATGTTAAATACCTTAATACTAACCTAACCTAACCTAACCTGACCTGACCTGACCTAACCTAACCTGACCTAACCTAACCTAACCTCCTCCATTTACCATTAAGGTATTGAATCATCAGGTAAAATGGGGGTGACTAATCTTCAGGTGATCATCATTATCTAATTTATTATATTTTATTATTATTATCTTTCTTTTTTTAAATGTTTTTCATCTTAACAAAATCTAAATGACCAAATTGCTGCGAGTGATTCCATTTTTAATCTGTTCCTCTTCTCTTGTTTACATTTTGTCCTACCAACCCTTGACCCTACCCCCTACTCCCTCCTTCCCTTGACCCAATATAGGTCAAAGCCACACCCCTTTTCCCCCCCCTGACCTCACGTTCCTCCTTGACCCAGTAATGAAGTCCAACTGTCCTCAAGTCAGTCACTCTGGCAGAAATAACTCATAGAAAAGCGTATATAACCTGTTTTTCTAAGTCTTTTTCAATTATAACATCTTGGGGAAGTTGGAATCAGCTTGAAACCGTGAATTAGTAAGCTGGGTGACGCTAATAGTAACGCTAAGCTGGTGTTAGGTGACGTCAATCATAACACTAAGCTGGTGTTAGGTGACGTCAATCATAACACTAAGCTGGTGTTAGGTGACGTCAATCATAACACTAAGCTGGTGTTAGGTGACGTCAATCATAACACTAAGCTGGTGTTAGGTGACGTCAATCATAACACTAAGCTGGTGTTAGGTGACGTCAATCATAACACTAAGCTGGTGTTAGGTGACGTCAATCATAACACTAAGCTGGTGTTAGGTGACGTCAATCATAACACTAAGCTGGTGTTAGGTGACGTCAATCATAACACTAAGCTGGTGTTAGGTGACGTCAATCATAACACTAAGCTGGTGTTAGGTGACGTCAATCATAACACTAAGCTGGTGTTAGGTGACGTCAATCATAACACTAAGCTGGTGTTAGGTGACGTCAATCATAACACTAAGCTGGTGTTAGGTGACGTCAATCATAACACTAAGCTGGTGTTAGGTGACGTCAATCATAACACTAAGCTGGTGTTAGGTGACGTCAATCATAACACTAAGCTGGTGTTAGGTGACGTCAATCATAACACTAAGCTGGTGTTAGGTGACGTCAATCATAACACTAAGCTGGTGTTAGGTGACGTCAATCATAACACTAAGCTGGTGTTAGGTGACGTCAATCATAACACTAAGCTGGTGTTAGGTGACGTCAATCATAACACTAAGCTGGTGTTAGGTGACGTCAATCATAACACTAAGCTGGTGCTGGGTTAAAAATATCTCCAGTAGCAGTGTGTTGCTGTGTTGCTGTTATCAAGTGATGTTGGCTTATCAATAGAGGGCATTTTTAGGAGAAAGTACAGTACATTGACTTCACCCTGAGTTTATCCTTCAAATAGAGGTGAACGACTGATAAACACAGATAATGGAGTCGATAAAGGATAACGTATTTATATATCACATGATTTTTCTTATCTTTGAGTGGAACTTTTCTCTCTTTCTCTCTTCATCGACAAGTTAATTTTTTCCTTGTTTTAAGATATACGTGTATAAGATAGCGCCCTCGTCTCGTCTTTTCCTTGAGTGTTTGGCCAGAGACAGTCAATAGTGGAAACATATTCTCAAAAAAAAATCCTAACTTATAATTTAATGACGACGTTTACAACCCCTCAAAAAATTCTTCTAAATTACATTGAAAATACCATTAAAGAGATACGTTTTTTTTATCTTTAATAACGTAATAATAAAATAAACAATTGTAATGGATATAACTTTTATGGAATCCGGATTTAAAATATTGTGAAGGAGGAATGTTATCTTGTTCCCGGGGACACACAAGCTGGGTACACTCTATTACGTGTCATATCTTTACAAACTCTACTTAAACAACATCAATTAAAACACTAAACACAATAACTATTATCAAGGCATCACGGTAAAGACACCTCCTGTCATATATAACTCCCAAAATATAAATTCATGTTTGTTAATTTCAATGTCGACACAGCAACCCTGACGCGACATTTTTCCCAGCGTCGCCGGCAGCGTTGGGCAACTTCAAGATCAAGGTCAGGGTGTGTTGTGTGTCCTCCTCGCTTCCTCCTCCCACATTTCTTCCTTTATCTACCTATATACAGTCTGGGGGGCTTTATAGGACATGATAATACGGCTTAAAGGATTCATAAGAAGAGTTATTAAAGAGTATTTGAAGTGTTAGTTATATCAATGTATTCCTACCGACTCACCCATAGACGATGCCAGACGTACGATACACATCTCTTGCCTTCATACTTTACAACAGGAGATTATCGTACATGTGTGCGTGTATTGTGGTGTACATTTCTTACAGTGTGTGTGTGTGTATGAGTGTGTGTGTATGTTTAGTCCCGTGTGCGTGTAATGGAGCATAGTAATAGCTCTCATTCAGGAGTGGGGGGGGAGGAGGGAGATAAATGCGTGTGTGTGAATTGGCGATAAAAAAGTAAACACGACATTTTTAAGGTGTTCTCTGTGCTCTTCATCGTCCCCAAGAGAGAGAGAGAGGGGATTTACCGTCCAGAAAAAAATTATATTAGAGGTAGAGAAGCAGAGTGACTACATCAGAGAGTAACATAACTTGAGTAGTGAGGAGGAGGGGAGAGTAGGAGGAGTGGCACGTCATTCATGTTATTACTGTGAACAAGAAGGTGGTAACCAGGTGAGGTCTTGGGACACACTGGTACCATATAGCTGCCTCAAGGTGGATCTGATTAACGCGCCAGGTATGAACGAGTGTGAGTGAGAACAAGTGATGAACAGTGTGATGGGGGGAGCCACAGTTTGCTCACAACTCACAAACCAGTTTTTACACCCCCCCTCCTTCTGCGCCCCCTCCCCTCCTTCTGCGCCCCCTCCCATCCTCCTGCACCCCCTCCCCCCTCCTCCTGCGCCCCCTCCCTCCCTCCTCCTGCGCCCCCTCCCTCCCTCCTCCTGCGCCCCCTCCCTCCCTCCTCCTGCGCCCCCCCTCCCTCCCTGATCTCATCCTCCCTCAGACACACAAACATGGCCTCTATCAACACGATCCAACCCAATGGGATATTTACTCTTATGTATCTCACTAATAAGGGTCATTTTAGCTCCACAGTTATAATGGCAATAGTTCTCATCTGGAATAAGTATAAAATGGCGGGGTAAAAGGAACGATGGGGGATAATCTATGCGGAAAAAAAATATTAACAAAAACAAGTTCGCGAAGACGTGAATTGGTGGTGGTGGGTGAGAATAAGGGCGGTATTTCCCTGTGTTGTCCCCCTGGTGGTATAGGTCCTTACTGCACGGCCAAACTGGAGCATCCGTTCCAAGGACACCCCGACCATCCTACCCTGATGTCCTTTCCGCCATATTGGGAACTCCAGGTGATAGCGAGGAGGGGGGGGGGGGGCGTGGCCACTACCTACGTGTTGGCAGGTGATGTATGTAGTCACGGAGGTTCTGGGGTCTTCACGGAGGTTCTGGGGTCTTCACGGAGGCTCTGGGGTCTTCACGGAGGCTCTGGGGTCTTCACGGAGGAGTCTCTCTTTATGGTCTGGGTCGCCTTGGGCTCACCTGTACACACACACACAACATATTTCCACTTTAGGAATTTCTGCAGCAAGACGAATACAAGACTGAGAAAGTGAGTGTGGTTGTGTGTTTAAGGTCTCGTGGCCCTCATCCTCACACCTCGAGTTCCTGGTATTACCCTCGAGGCCCTCCCTCACCTGTCACCTGTCTCTCCCGCTTTTGTCTTCACAGGGTAGTTACGTCACCTCGTCTTCCTCCTCCTTCTCACAGCTGACACGCAATACCTCATCCCTCCTCCTTCCTCTCTTCAGTTTTCCCTCTCTCACTGTTACCTCTCATAATGCAGTTCTCATCTCTCCTGCCTCAGCTCCTACCCTCTCCATCACCCCGTCACACCTCTCCCATCCCAGCCCCCATCATCCCTTCACACCCCTCCCCGCCCCATCATCCCTTCACACCCCTCCCCGCCCCCATCACCCCGTCACACCTCTCCCATCCCAGCCCCCATCATCCCTTCCCTCCCCGCCCCCATCACCCCTTCACACCCCTCCCATCACCATCATCCCTTCACACCCCTCCCCTCCCCATCACCCCTTCACACCCCTCCCCTCCCCATCATCCCTTCACACCTCTCCCCGTCCCATCATCCCTTCACACCCCTCCCCTCCCCCATCATCCCTCCACACCCCTCCCATCATCCCTCCACACCCCTCCCATCACCCCTTCACACCCCTTCCCTCTCTGCACCGTTCCCACCACCACAACAAAATCTCGCTCAGCCTAACAATAAAGATCTGCATTGGTGTTCTGGCCGCGATGCTCACCGACCTGCAGTGACTGTCAGAGGCGCAGATGCATACGGGATTCATTCATGGAAAGTTGAGGTGCATTGCCTTTGTCTAGCGATGGGGGGCAAAGTCTGCAACAAGAGAAGCATTTTGTGTTGCAGGGCGAGGACGGGGAGGAGGTTGACAATGCAGATTCTGGTCACTAGAAGAGGCCTCCTATATCTGTACTGCCTCAAGGACCAATTTCCCTCGTCTTTAAGTAAGGATTCTGGGCCTTAGTCACCCTACCGGTTGGGTATTGTCATCACCCGACACAGCTGATTCACATGCAGATCAAGGTGAATGCAGCCGCGCTTTTTGTTATGGAAATATACTGACACACTGTATCCTGGGGCTGTTGGGGGGGGGGGGGGCTTATGGGACAACACTGGGAACGTAGAAGACTTTATAGGATCTCAGAGGATCTCATAGAACAAGCTCGGGCCTTTAGGATTCTATAGGGGATAACTAGGGATTTGTGAAGCATTGTGGAACCAGGTGGGAGAAGGTCGACGATGATGATGACTACCTTGTAAACGCTGCCAGGTGAGGCGACTCTCTTACCAACAGTAACTCCTACGTCACACAAACACAACATTGAAAACAAAACTAAATTTATAAATATTCTCTAATTTATGCAAAACTTGAGCACCGAGAGGGTAAAAAGATTAATAATACGAGACTATTGATAGACGATAAACACGTCCGTTGGCAGAAGATGTCTACACATTAAGAGTCCTGTGCAATGTTAAGACAGTAACTACGAACCAGATTCACAAAAGATCGTAATTAAAATCTGGAAAGAAAACACCTAACCAATTAACTTAAGATAAAACACAAAATAACGTACTAGAATATATATATATATTAGTCACAAACAAGCAGTTAGAGATATAAGATTTAGATAGAACATTTATATTGAAAAAGACAAGTGAAAGTATTTGGGTTCAGGGAGCGTGAGTATAAATGTTGATGTTGGTGATTTGGGCGAGTAGGAATCTCTCTTTCTCTCTCTGTCTCTCTATTTCTTTCTCTCTCTCTCTCTCTCTCTCTCACTCTCTTTTGTTGTTCACGACTTGATGTTAAGAGATGGCGGGGATTACGGGAGAGAAGGAGGAAGAGGTGAGGAGAAGGAAGAGGAATCGGAGGAGGAGGAGGAGGAGGATGGTGCAGAGGAAGTTAGGGGACGAGGAACTGTGGCTTTGGGGAAGAATTGAACGGATTGAGGAAGAATTGAACGGAATGGGGAAGAATTGAACGAATTGAGGAAGAGGAAGTGAGACCCTGAAGAAGTCTGTTTGGGGTTGAAATACTGCAGAAGGAGGAACAGACTAAAGAAAAGACCCAGAGATTGTTGGGGTGATAATGATGATGAGATATAGTTGGGGGTCACTGAGGGGGAGGAGGGGAGGGTTGGGGGTCACTGAGGGGGAGGAGGGGAGGGTTGGGGGGTCACTGAGGGGGAGGAGGGGAGGGTTGGGGGTCAATGAGGGGTAGTGAGGATGAACTCTGGGTAGGGAGGGGAGAAGGGAGGAGGGTTGGGGAGACTACACAAACAGGGAGGAACATCACGGGGCAGAAAGACACACACCCAGTGGTTGTTTTTGTGTGGGGAGGGGAGAGGGGAGGGGTGGGCATACGTCTTAAAGGTCAAGGTTTAGAAGCGGCAGAAAATCATCTTACTTCATGATGATAAAATGTACACGTGACCTTGAGAGTTGTTCAGATTAATGTTGGTCAGACGTAGCAGACTGTTTATCTCTCCTACCCTCACCCCCCTCTCTCTCTATCCCTCACCCCCCTCTCTCTCTATCCCTCACCCCCCTCTCTCTCTATCCCTCACCCCTCCCTCCCTCCCTCTCCATTCCCCCCTCTCACCACGCCCATGCACCTCCTGCCCCCCCCTCACCACACCCCTGCCCCTCCTCCCTCTCACCCCAGCGACCCCTTTCTTGTCGTCACCATCCTAGACCATCCTCAAACTGCTTCCCTTGGCCCATCCTTGCCCCTCCTCTGCCCATCCTTGCCCCTCCTCTGCCCATCCTTGCTCCCCCTATGCCCATCCTTGCCCCCCCTATGCCCATCCTTGCTCCTCCTCTGCCCATCCTTGCTCCCCCTATGCCCATCCTTGCCCCCCCTATGCCCATCCTTGCCCCTCCTCTGCCCATCCTTGCTCCTCCTCTGCCCATCCTTGCTCCTCCTATGCCCATCCTTGCTCCCCCTATGCCCATCCTTGCCCCTCCTATGCCCATCCTTGCTCCTCCTATGCCCATCCTTGCCCATCCTCTGCCCATCCTTGCTCCCCCTATGCCCATCCTTGCCCCTCCTATGCCCATCCTTGCCCATCCTCTGCCCATCCTTGCCTCTCCTATGCCCATCCTTACCCTCACCCCGCCCCGCCCATTTAACGAACACCTTGACTGAGGAGCAAACATTCCTCCCTCTGTCCCTCACCTGGCGGAGTGAGGTGTGAGACAAACACAACAAAAAAAGTAAATTAAAGAATAAAATGAATAACACATAAAAAAAAAAATTTAGATAAAAAAGTAAAAATAAATAACTAAAAATTAAAATCAAGTTAATCCGGACAGACAGGTGGCAGAGGTTGTAGGGTCAAGAAGAAGCTGTACCACTCGTGTCCATGTAGTCGGTATTCTCAGGTGCAATAATGTGGGTGATGGTCTTAATTATCCTGACCTGGGAACAACCTGTATATAACCTTTTAGTCGGGATTTTCTCAAAGGTGATGGTAAGTTAAGGTGTGTGTGTGTGTGTGTGTGTGTGTGTGTGTGTGTGTGACTAGACAGAAGGTGAACGCCAGGCGGATGTTGCTGTTTGAATGAATGCCCGTGCTGGAACTGCCTTTATCCATAGCAAAGTCCCTCCTTACCTCACCTGTCTCTCCCCCCTCACCCCTCACCACCCCCCTCCCTCACCCCTCACCACCCCCCTCACCCCTCACCACCCCCCTCATCCCCCCCTCACCCACGTCTAGGTATGACTTGATCTTGTTTCCCGCCGCCCTTGAGGAGGTCCGGGCTGCCAGTAACAGGGAAAGGAAACCTCGTCGTGAGTTACTGTATCCTCAACCTGCTGCTGCTGCTACTTCTACAGGAGCAACAGTACAGGTGAGGGTAGGTTAGGTTACGTGTGTGTGTGTGCGTGTGTGTGTGTGTGTGTGTGCGTGTGTGGCCTTAGCACTCACCTACTCGATCAACCTTAGCATTGCTATCAAGTACACCACACACCACACCACGCCACGCCACGCCACGCCACACCACACCACACCACGCCACACACCACACCACACCACGCCACGCCACACCACACACCACGCCACACCACACACCACACCACGCCACACCACACACCACACTGCATAACTACAACACACCACGCCACACCACACCACACCACACACCACACCACGCCACACCACACACCACACTGCATAACTACAACACACCACTACCACACTACACATCACTACCACACTACACCACACATCACTACCACACTACACCACACATAACTACCACACTACACCACACATCACTACCACACTTCACCACACACACCACACATACTACCACACTTCACCACACACACACTACCACACTTCACCACACACACACTTCACCACACACTACCACACTTCACCACACACACTACCACACACAACCACCACACTACACCACACACCACTACCACACTTCACCACACACTACCACACACAACCACCACACTTCACCACACACTACCACACTTCACCACACACACACTACCACACACAACCACCACACTTCACCACACACTACCACACTTCACCACACACACACAACCACCACACACAACCACCACACACACACACTACCACACACAACCACCACACACACACACTACCACACACAACCACCACACACACACACACTACCACACACAACCACCACACACACACACTACCACACACAACCACCACACACACACTACCACACTTCACCACACACTACCACACACAACCACCACACTACACCACACACACACTACCACACAACCACCACACACACACACGACCTTGGGATATCGTTTTTTACACCGTCAGTGTTCTGTTGTGTCACACTTTACTCTCCTCAGAAAAGCCGAAGGACACCCATGAACACGTCACCTCCCCAACCTGCACCTTGGCCTGTAACCTGTAGCAAATCTCTGTTGGACTGTAGCCTGTATTACCCCACTGGACTAGAGCCTGTCATGCTAAGTGGTGGAGGACAGGTGGAGGTGGAGGAGGACAGGTGGAGGAGGACAGGTGGAGGGAGGTGGAGGGAGGTGGAGGAGGACAGGTGGAGGGAGGTGGAGGAGGATAGGTGGAGGTGGTGGTGGAGGACAAGTGGAGGTGGTGGTGGAGGACAGGTGGAGGTGGAGGAGGACAGGTGGAGGGAGGTGGAGGAGGATAGGTGGAGGAGAACTGGTGGAGGTAGAGGAAGGCCAGGTGGAAGAGGTGGAGGTGTAGTGGAGCGTGGGTGGTCCTCCACTGAGCATGGCATCATTTTTCGGCCCGAGGAGAACCCTGGAGGCCGTCGTGGTCCAGGGCGCGGAAATACAGCCAGGTAACCACTCAGCCAGGTAACCACTCAGCCAGGTAACCACTCAGCCAGGTAACCATTCAGCCAGGTAACCACTCAGCCAGGTAACCACTCAGCCAGGTAACCACTCAGCCAGGTAACCATTCAGCCAGGTAACCATTCAGCCAGGTAACCACTCAGCCAGGTAACCACTCAGCCAGGTAACCATTCAGCCAGGTAACCATTCAGCCAGGTAACCACTCAGCCAGGTAACCACTCAGCCAGGTAACCATTCAGCCAGGTAGACACACAGCCAGGTAACCACTCAGCCAGGTAACCACTCAGCCAGGTAGACACACAACCACTCAGACGGTGGCGGGAACTGAATGGCCAAGACGAGATATTGAAAAAAAAAGTTGGGTCTTGAAACACATTAATTAGGTGGGAGACACAACCATTTCTTTAGCTGTACGTTAACCGAATATACGTAAACGGATGTACGCTAACAGAATGTACGTTAACCGTTTATAAAACTTAAACTGGATGTAAGTAAACAGATTGTATGTACAGTCACCCACAAAAGTCCTGTAGCGAACCATGAACCCCGAGATTCAGACTCTTGAATCCGAATCATTTATGGACGGAATAATGTATCAGTGTCTACTGTTTCGGGTTCACGAGTCTGAATCGTGGTTCGCTGCAGGACTTTTTTGGGTGACTGTACTAGTTGTGTTAGACATATTGAGACTAGCTATGACCTGGCCTAACCTAACCTAACCTCTAGTCAGGTGTTCCAGGTGTGCTGTGTTTACCTGATGGAAAGGAGAGACGTCAGAATCCCCCCCCCTCTCACTATACTGAGTTGTTATCAGGAGCATTCATGGGGTTAAAATGTGCTCGCTTACACACTGATACCTCCTGCTCGTGTCCTTGTGTTGGGAATGAATAAAAATCATATCCATAACACCTGGTTTAGTTTTTTAAGCATGAATGTTATATTGTAGTGGATATAATAATGGTGCATAGTTGTCCAGCGCCATTAATGACAGAATGATGCAACATATAATACTCGGTGAAGCAAATATTGATGTATTTTGCTTGAGGTCTTCCTGTTGTGTCCAGTCCTTACTTCACCTGAAACCCTCACTCACCACCCACCCGCCCATCCACATACCTCACTTACCGCCTTGTACCCACCCACCCGCCCACGCAATGCTCCCTCCAGCCTAGCAATACACGACAACGCTTCAACTGGTATGACAGTATTCAAGGTTACACAGCATCAAGCAGGATGTTACAAATACTGTGTGTGTGTGTGTGACTGAGACAAGGGTGCTGGAGTGTGGCGTAACAACACGGACAGGTCAAGTAGTTGTGTGGCAGTTCAGTCCAGTTGTGGAGTGGATGAGACAACACCAACACCAGCGCTGACCACCTCACCCCCAGAGGCATCTCGTGTCAGAGGTTCTGACGGCACCTTCGAGGCTCACCATTCCTTCCTGGCGTCCGGCGCAGCAAGGAGGTCCTGGGCTGCCGCGGGTGAGCTGAAGGTCACCTTGGGACGCGCATCACCACCACCCGTGTTATCACCTGGCAGGGAACGGTAGAACACCCAGTACTGTGCCACTGTCACACGCCTTTCAGCGCCCCTTCCTCATGGCTCAAGTGTCCACCACACACCTGTACTGCACCTCGCCACACTCTGACAAACTACCGTGAGGAAAGAAGCATTGCATGCATCTGGCATCTTGCTAACCCAAGACGCAGGTTATAACGCCGCGGCGTTTCCGATGTCTTCGTGTTACTCCTAAAATGACTCACCAGATCGGCCTCGCCAACGTGTACAGGAAAACAGTCAAATATATTCACAACCTAGATATTTACGTAACAAGGCTGACTGGAAAACTCTTGAGCTTGTTCAAGGTCACAAAGACTAACACAGGAAGTGTGGCACCAGAGAGCCTTGCTTCCTCCCACAACAAAAAGACACCTCGGTGCTCGCCCCTCTCCCCAACACTACCGTCGTATGGACACTTAGTTCTCTCTACCTCAGGAACACAGGGACACAGCCTGGTCCTGTACCTCAACACTAAACTGACGAAGACAGAGAAGTGAGGTAGACGTCCTCCTCCACCCTCACTCACACTTGACACCGTAGCATTGCGTAAAGGTGACTTTGGAGGGCAGGATGAGGCAGACGCTGGGATTTACTTGAGCCTTGACACACCCCAGCCATATAGAGGCGCACCAGGACCACTATGACAATGTAGAGACACAACTATGACCCGGTATACACATCCGCGCTCCTCACGTACACGAAAGAATACATATAAAACACACACCAACATCCGCTTACAGACGCACACACACACACATATACATAAAACACACATTAAAACAAACAAAGAAATACAACAAGGGTGTGTGTGTGTGTGTGTGTGTGCACGTCCTTCCCGCTGTAGCAAGGTCGGTGATGCCCAACGCCCAGGTAAACCACTTCTTATAGCGGCAGCCACCGACCACGCCCTCAAATACACCCATAAACAAGGTTCGGGTTATGGGTGGGGCAGAGTTCACTATATATGTAATGGGTGAGATGAGGGGAGACATTTCTATGGGTTGACAAGATTATGGGGGCGGGCAGGCGGGGGGGAAGGGGGGGGGGGATTTGTTCGTGGTCAGAATATATCCAGTTTAGTGGCGCTCTGAGGACCTTGGTGTTAGTGGCGCGGACAGAGTCAACACCTGGTACCATCATTACAAGACGGTGGTAAAGGATTGAGTTCTATTAGCTAGTTAGGTTAGATTAAAGCTTAAGTGGTTAATCTTCAGGTGAACTTCCTTATAACTGGACATGGTGTGGACGCTCCTGGGACATGTACGTGTTGGGTGTGGCTATGGGTGTGACCCTCACTAACACCAAGAAGGTAAACGAGATAATTAATACCCATTGGCCCCACCCTCCTCCTTCCCATCTCCAACTGTCATCATATTGGTGGTAATATTTCCTTATTAGTCGCGACGCCATTACTTGATCTTGCCCTGAATTCTTTGTTTACAATTTGCATCTCTCAACACCTGGCATTGGACGAATTATGTTTAGTTTAGGGAATATTTTACGTATTTTCAAGACTTGTGTAAGGATATAGAAAAAAATATATCGTGTGTTGTTTAATAAGATGTTGAGGTTTAATTATAATGAATTTTTTAAGAGGTGATTCAGGTGTAAGATGAGAATAGGGTGGGCAGCATCGTACGGCTGGCAGGGACGACGATGCTCTACTTGCGCCGCCTCAAGGTTAACAACAACTGCCTGGCGTCGTCTTCTCTCATCCTCACACAATAGACAAAAAGCGCGCGCAAGATGTCACTGTAATGACCATGAGAAAAATGTTTGTGCAATAGGTACGAGGTCTTCACTCATCACGGCTACCAGGGGAAAAAAAGCCTAAAATATTAAGTCATAAATAATTGAGAGAGGTTTGTAAATAACGCATTAATTAACGGTTCAGACTCTTTTTAAGTTAATGATGATCATGTTTTAAGTTTTATTAAGTTATAGTGAAGTGTTACTTGTTAATATTTACATCATATAAAAAGTACTTGAGTGTTATAAATGTGTTTAAGTATGTAATATTGACATGGTAATGAGAGAAACATTATCTTCCGGGTGTGTGGTGTTGAGTTTGTTGACTGTTGACACTTCCGGATAGCGTAGTTGCGGTAGTGTTACTGTTACTTAATGTAAAGTAATATAAACCGACGATTATTTCTTGCAAGTGAACAACACTTTTTTATGAGTTGCTAAGTGAGTGTAATTATTAAAGTATCCAGTTATTATGTTACGTAATGACCCGACACTTGGCCGGCGTATACGCTTGTCCAGTTTATGATGTTGAGATGTACTTATCTAGTCAAATAGAACTTTATGTAACTACTACTAGCTTAAAATAGGAACATATTATACACTAAATAAGGAAAAGAATTTTATTGCGCTGTTCATCCTGCTTGAGGGAAGAAGAAGAGGCAGGAATTATCTGCTTGCCTTAATGCAATATGGATTTAGTAACATCTTGCGAATTTTTAGCAGTGAGAGTCAGCGACAAACAAGGATGGTTCAGAAAAACACCAGACGATGGCATTGAGAAGACAGGGGTAAAAACCGTAGCAATTTCTTCCTCTATTTTTCGTTCACAAGTTTGTCATCGTTCACCCGCCCTGACCACTCGTGATGCCCCCTCCCTTCCCCTTCCTGACCCCACCCCCTGCCCCCTCCCTCCCCCTTCCTGACCCCACCCACTGCCCCCATCCTCCCCCTTCCTGACCCCACCCCCTGCCCCCATCCTCCCCCTTCCTGACCCCACCCCCGGCCCCCATCCTCCCCCTTCCTGACCCCACCCACTGCCCCCATCCTCCCCCTTCCTGACCCCACCCCCTGCCCCCATCCTCCCCCTTCCTGACCCCACCCCCTGCCCCCCTCCTCCCTCACATCTACCTCCTTCCATAAGTAGCTTAAAATAACTGACTCTTAGTACAGACTTCTCACTTCTCTCGTCTCGTATCTCACCAGGAGAGATACTAAGAGATAACGGGGGGGGGGGGGGTGGGGGGGGGGGGGAGGGGTGGGGAGGGGGGGTGATAAAGGGCTTCTCTAGTGTGGCACCTTGGGGGGGGGGGGAGGAGAAGGGGGCACAATTGGCCTTGGTCAGGGTGTGGTTGAGGGTCCTTGAAGTTCCCAGGGGCAGGACACACCCATCACGCTACTGAGGGGGGAGGGGGAGTGGGGGCGCCTCACTCCTGCTGGGGAAGAAGCCCTGAGTGGACGTGACCAAAAAACCCGCAATATATTAGTGATGGTGTGTGTGTGTGTGTGTGTGTGTGTGTGTGCGTGTGTGTGTGTTAGGTACTGGTATTAACAGAGAGAGAGAGAGATATCAGGACCACTAAGACCATTAGACGATAAGACTTGCAGGTGGACCACTAGAGAGGACCATGAAGGGACCACTAGGGGGGGGGGGGCCACGCCCTCAACACAAGGTGACTTCCAGGGTCATCTATCCTGTCCGGGGGGGGGGGGGGGGGTGAGTCCAGCTTACTGTACGCGGTGCCAGTTTTTTCTGTGTGTGTGTGTGTGTGTGTGTGTGTGTAGTAATAATAATAATAATAAACGGTTTATTAATAGAGTTGCAGCCGGTGGCTGAAAATATACAGACTTCAATGTTATTTAGACATAATGATATGCGTTGAATACATTTACAGGGCTGTACAGTACATAAATCAGGAATTGTTTATTATTTTAACAATAGATGGGATGGTGCTGTTCTTATATCTATCGGTGCGGGCTCTTATGGGCTGAATTTTGTTGTACTGGCGGACTGTGTGTGCGTGTGCGTGTGTGTGTGTGTGTATGTTTAACTGTGTATGTGTAACTGTGTATGTCTGTGTGTGTAACTGTGTACGTGTGTGTGTATAACTGTGCACGTGTGTGTGTGTGTGTGTAAAACTGTGTACGTGTGTGTGTGTGTAAAACTGTGTATGTGTGTGTTGTGTGTGTGTGTAACTGTGTACGTGTGTGTGTATAACTGTGTACGTGTGTGTGTGTGTGTGTGTGTAACTATGCGTGTGTGTGTGTAACTATGCGTGTGTGTGTGTGTGTGTATGTGTGTGTTGTGTTGTGTGTGTGTGTAACTATGTATGTGTGTAACTATGTGTGTGGGTGTGTGTGTGTAAAACTGTGTACGTGTGTGTATGTAAAACTGTGTATGTGTGTGTGTGTGTGTGTGTAACTATGTGTGTGTGTGTGTGTGTGTGTGTGTAACTGTGTATGTGTGTGTGTAAGTACGTGTGTGTGTAACTATGTGTGTGTGTGTGTAACTGTGTGTGTAACTGTGTGTGTGTAACTATGTGTGTGTGTGTGTGTGTGTGTAACTATGTGTGTGTGTGTGTGTGTAATTATGTGCGTGTAATTATGTGTGTGTAACTATGTGTGTGTGTATGTGTAAGTATGAATGAGCGTGTGTGTAAGTGTGAAAGTGACTGTGTGTGTGTGTGTTGATGATATGAAAAATACTTGAGAGAGAGAGAGAGAGAGAGAGAGAGAGAGAGAGAGAGAGAGAGAGAGAGATACACTGTCACCTGGGCTAAAACTTTCTCCATGAAACATCAAACGAGTAAACACGTCATAAAAAACACCACAATAAACAACTAAATTAAAACAGGAAATAAAACACCATATAAAACAATAAACAAAATAATAAACACAGGAAATATAAATAGGCTCGTGAAAAACAAAAGACTCACGAGAAGCAACAATTATCCCAAAGACCACAAAGTTACAAATACTTAATAAACACCAATGTGAAGTATAATGAGTGATGATATATTAGAGAAAGAGATAATGAAGAGAAGAGAAAGAGAGAGAGAGGTAATGGGAGATAGTGTGGGTTGAGAGGGGATCAATGCCCGCAGATGGCCGCAGAACTTCTAGGTAGGTTACTGGGTCTCTCAGTCGCATCGCTCCCATGCACACACACACACACTCACTCGCCTCCTTCCCGCCTCTACACACACATGTTAATACCTCCTTCTCTACACTTCCTACGGTATATAACTTTCTCTAACTACCTCAGATACCTCGATTAGTCATTCCTGGTGCCATCTACAAAACTACAGGCGTTAGTAACTCCAGGAAATGTTGACAATTCTTAAAACAACTTTTCAATATTTACAGGAAGAGAGTTCCATCACTGGGAAGAGGTCGATGACGTCGTGGAGAAAGTACCAATAACGGAAGGGTTCATAGAGTCGACGCCTCGTGATTGGCCAGTGCATACACGACGTCACAGTTTCGGGAAATGTAGGCCGTCTAGCATGTGGTGGGGGAATTTTCGCTAATTTAGTATTTTTTTCTCCCTATTTATTCCCCCCCCCCCCCCCAGCAACATATTGTAGGGAAATTGACAGATGGAACAAGATGAGGAAAGGTCTTGATGTAGGCAGTGTGAGTACAGAGATAACTCAAGGCGTTTAGTATTCCTTTATATAGGGGAATGTGTGGAGGAGGACCTGGAGGAGGATCTATGAAGGAGTACCTAAGAAGGAGGAGGACCTCACCTCACCCTCAAGAATGTCTCTCTATAAAACACACACACACACACTTCCCTTTCCGGCGACTGTCCTACTTGGCAGAGCCGTCCCGGTCATTGTACTGGTGTGTGTGTGTGTTTGTGTGTATTAACCGGGGGATACCTATGTGTCTGTTAAACCGGGGTATTATATACAATACCCCCGTCATTACTACCGGTTAAAACAGACAGTCTGGTTGGTATAGGAAGCTGTTCATGTCTGCCTGTCTGGTGTGTAATAGGACTATATAAGGGAGACCTGACTGTTTGACCTCTAAGTATGTCACCTTGTACAACTTCCTCCTCCGCCCTTTCTCTCATTTATCATCTACCTTCTCCTCCTCATCTTCTCTGCTCTCTCTCTATCTCTCACTTTCATTACCTTTCTGTGTCTTTTTTAATGATTTATTTTCTCTCTTACACTCGTATTCATCAATCTATGGCTCTCTCTCTCTCTCTCTCTGTTTCTTCCCTCTCTCACTTTCTTTCTCTCCTCTGCCCCTTTCTCGTTATCTCTGTCTTCCTCACTCTCTTTTCCCACTCCCACCCTCTCTCTCTGTCGTCCTCTGTGCCCCCACCCACTCTGTGTCTGTCTCACGCCACCTTTCTCCTCCTCCAGCGGCTACTGAGAGACCAATGTCACGGCCAGTGTGCCAGCCTCGTCTCAGGACTCGGTGTTGTCAAGGTGGTATTTCCTGGTTTTATATTGTATTTTGGTGTATTTTTGTGATCTTTGGTGTTTTTTTATGATAGTGGTTTATATTTAAGGTGTGTTGAGGTCTGTTAGTCTGTTTAAATACCCCTTTAAGTCCCCCTCACCCGTTTACCTTTAGTTACCTGTTATTATATGTTCTGTTTAAACCCCCGTTAACGGTACCTCTCTTTATCTTACTGTTTTCTCTCACTCTCTCTATCAACACCATCGACCCCCCCTCTCTCACCCCCCCCCTCTCACCTCCCCCCCCCCCAGCTGGTGGGAGGTGGTGTGGCCGGTCACTGAACTCTGCGATGCTCCACTTCTTGGCTAGTTCAAGCTGTTATGGTGTGGCCCCCTCTGGCGGCTGTAGTGGTGTGGCTCTGGGGGTGTGGCGCGTGTGTTGTGGATGGTTTCTTCCTAGTGATTGTAATGGTTGTAGTAGTGGTGTGGCTCTGGTGGTAGTAGTAGTGTAGTAGTAGTAGTAGTAATAGTAGAAGGAGTAGTAGTAGTTGACCAGTACCACCACCATGCACTATAACAACAACCACAATCATCACACCTACCACCACCCCCCACCACAACTACCACCATTACTACACCCGGTTCACCTGCCGTTAACAGATCGGAAGCTCACAACGGGGTCCTTAGCGAGCGCCATCCACACCGGAATGTATTTTATAGAGCGACCCCCCTCTCTCTCTCTCTCACTCTCTCTCTCTCTCTCTCACTCACTCTTTCAGTCTCCCTCTATCTCTCTCTCTCTCTCACATTTCTGTCTCTCTTTCTCATTGTTGCCAATCACAGGTATACAAGACAGGTAATTAATGAGACAGGTGTGGCCCTTCAAGCATACCAAACACAAGAACATTATAGTGTGTGTGTGTGTGTATGGTTGTATACATAACATCCATGGATAATACTGACACACACACACACACACGCACACACACACACACGCACACACGCACACACACACACGCACACACACACACACACACACACACACGCACACACTGCACCAGAAACTTTAACGAGACACCATAGAGATATATAATTCCTTCCCTTGTTTCTCTTCCTCCTCCCCTTCCTTCCCTCCTTCCTTCCTTCCTTCCCTCCTACGCCATTCGACCCTCTG